>BQMF02000067.1:25000-625000 GCA_027922465.2 Turritopsis dohrnii | reverse complement strand
TATGGGAGCTACACGAGAGAAAAAAGTAAAGAAAACAAGTAACAAAATGCAAAAAACGGAAAATTCAGCGATAAAAAAAATGAATTGTAGCTACGTATATGTGATCCATTTAGTATATTTATTTCATCAGATCAAACATTCATTGGCTTACAATTAGATACAATAAACGCATACACTTATCTGATTGTTTCTGGTAGAAGAGATGAATGTCTTGGATATATTAAAAGGTGCAGCTTAATTTAACTTTGCTGTGCTCAATTAGACTGTACTGCTAATTAAGAAGACTAATTAAATTTCTACTTTTAATCCATTTTTTTATTGATAGTGATAGAGATTTTATTTTCCCTTTTCTTATTTTTTAAACAGACCATGGAGATGCAATGCATACTTTTAGTCAAAGAAAAACATCGAAGGACCATTTTTTTATAACATATTTTGTTTTCAAATTCCTATGAAACACTCTGATTTTCTGTTTCGATGTTCTGAAGTTCACGTTTTACACATTTGCAAATAATTCAAAAACCTCATTGACTTTTAACATGCTATATAAATATGCTATCAAGTAGTTTTCACTATTATGAATGCTCTTGCAATAGACTGTGAATAAGCAGACACAAGATTGGACAAGTTTTACAATACAACGAATAGTTTAGTAAGTAGTGTGACCAGGTGGCACAAATGTTTTTACACTGATGTAAAAAATACTTAATTTACACTGATGCTAATATATACTTTGTAGAAAGTGTAAAATTAACAGAAAGGAATTGCTACAAACAAAAGAAATATGCGCAATATGTGAACTGTAACCATGAATACGTATGTTATATCAAAATAAGATTTGTTAAAGAAATTATGTAAGAGCAAAAAAAATAATCAAAACGAAAAATCAATTAGAAATCTGCATTTCTATCGCATGGCGGCGATGCACCATGCGCGCGAGTGAATGTACCACAGCACCCGGTCTACCCATGCCATGTGAGGGAAATTGGGTAGATTATATATCGGATGTCGCAGGAGGTCCAGAAGAGCACAGGCCCTTGATTTGGTTTGTGTCACTCATAAGAGTGTCAAAAACGTCGGAACCAATAGCAACTGAGTGAGGCTAGCAACGTAAAACAATACTAAATAAATAAATGAATAAATAAATGAATATAAATAAAAGATTACCTTGCACATGAAATTCGTACTTTGCCTCTCAAGTCCGAAAAAAAGTAAGCAATTTATTTTCAGTAATAGATGGCGTAGTTACAGTAACACCAGAGAACAACAAAGAATGCTCGATGGAAGATCAACACAGAGAAACATGTTCACTAACTGTTCAGATTTGAAAGGTAAATCAACCAGGCAACAGTGAAATCTCTTCCCATTTTGAAATTTGAAGATGACATCTGGAACTTGCAAGTCGAAATATTAAACATAATAAATTTAACTAACCCATTGATCGTTTGACAAAGTTCATAGAAGGGCGTTTCAATAATTAAAAAGAGCCTGAAAACTAATTGAAAAATAAATAAATAAAACCATTGTCGAGATTGGATGGGACCTGGTTTCTGTAAACTAAACTTTTAACGTTAGCGCCCGGTTTTTATATATAATTTACATTATTCCTTATATACTTTACAAGATAAAAAAGATTAAAACTGATAATATACATATATACAATAAAAATGATAAAACAAGTTTCTTAAAAATACGTGGAAGGTTCAGACCCATTCACTAACAGGAACTTATAACAACCATCACCTCCTTCTGTTACTCAAGATGATGGGAGATGACCAGACAAACAAACAAAAAACGCTATGATACATGTAAGAAAGGATCCGATCCCGGTGAAAGGAAAGTAGACATGCTATCTATCTAAACAGCCACAGGCTATTAATGCGAGCGCTTTGACAAGTGGCCAATGTCAGTTAAGACATTGCAAAGATGGTTCAACCTACCACATGTATTCAGTTTATACTGCCAAAACTGTTCTTTCTTTCGTACAGTTTTTTTATCTGACCCTTGATCAATTAAAGTAGATTCCCAATCCGAAAAACCTTTTTGTTCCACCTGGTCAAAATGATTATGTAATGACTGGTTGGGAACAGTTTTGACAGTATGGCGATTATTACAGGATTTGTAGTTATTGAATCGAAACCTAAATTCTGTAGTGGAGCTGCCAACATATTGAACGCCACATGTTTTACAATTAAGTAAATACACTACAGTTACCAAGTTACAGTTCAGTTGAAAGTTCCTGATTTTATACTTTCGCCCGTCCTTACTTGTAAATTCCATGGTGTTCTTTTTGAATGGGCAGACACCACAGCGTTTTCCAGAGCATCCGTTACATTTGCCTATTACAGGTTTCTGTTGTGGAACTTTAGCACGAACTAATAAATCTTTGAAACTTTTTCCTCTACTAAAGTCATTAAGAGGGACGCTCTGATATACGTCTTGGTGATCTTTATTAAAAAAGGCCGATTGTTTTTTTTTCGTCCGGTACTTATGAAAGGCTAGTGAAGTTAGACTTGTTTCCGCGCAATCACGTTTTGTACCATTTTGCTTTGCATCAATGCGTTCAACCCTAACCCTAATCCTTTAATGTGTCACTACTTTATATATACTTCCTAACGTCAGTATACTGAACTCAACTGTCTTCAGATTAATTTCAATTTACTTTCGGTAAGTTGTTGTCCAAACGGCATAAAACTAAATGTGTTTATGTTACTATATTATCATTTGTTTATCATTTTGCACAAGTTATATTAGTCGTGGAAGTCAGCTAAAACTAACTGGATGTTAAGTGGCGATTGCTTCTTGCACATTGTTTGAAGTTGACTTCAGTTTGAATTGTTGTAATAACTTTCATTGTATTATTATGATATATTTACTTTTCCTGTTTATGCATCCATATAAAAAAAAGTCTCAAAAATAAATAAATATATATATATATATATATATATATATATATATATATATATATATATATATATATATATATATACCTATTAGCTGTTTAAGTCGACCAATTATGCTAAATTTCATTACTTAAGTCGACCGCATGTTTAAGTCGACCAAAATTGGTCGACCTAAGATTTTTTCAATATTTCTATTTCGTATTGCATATTTTCACGAGACTTTTTTGTCAAATTATGTTGTTTGTTTATTATTCGGATATTTACGTCAAAATATTTCCTAAAATTTAATTTCTTTTGGGAAATTTAGCAATTACATTAAATTGATGTGGTGAATTATTAAGCATAGGTCAACCGGCCATTATTTCATTTACAAAGGTACATTTGAAGTTAGTTTTACATATTTTAGAATCTTTATTCGAGCATTGTTAATGAAGAAAAAGGATTTGGAACAGAAATGAAACTTTTCCATTTTTACGGGAACTTGTTGATTTTCATGCTACTTTTTTCACGTTTATCTGGTCGACTTAAGAGGCCGAGCATAGGTCGACCGCGGTTGCGTTTGATGTAGTATCAACACTGGAATTCGAAACACTTTCAGTTTCTTCAGTTATTTCAAGTTGCCAACTTAAAGTTTGAGTCATTTCCCTATTATAGAGGTCCAGTATACTTGATTTCTCAGGAATATAACAGGATCACTCAAATTTTGGAACGGATCTGAAAGATACGATGGAGTTATTAGCAAACTAAACCCTTTTGATTCAAATTTCCGAAACACAATGTGATTGAGTGGATTCATTATCAGTAAAATAATTGGGCCAGTCAGCAATGATTCAAAATCTAACGTTCTAAATGTGTGAAAGAAGTAAAAAAATTCCCTAGTTAGATTGGTCAAAAAAAGGAATGCCGACTCCAACACAAACATCTTTAAATTTGTTTTGACAAATGTCCTTTCAAGCTGTAGCTTACTAATGACACATGGATTTGACTTGATAAACAATTAAAATAGCTTGACAACAGCTATAATCACAAAAAGCAAAATTCATTTGTGTGTGTACCTTCTGAAATTTTGTACTACACATCCCATTTAATAAACGACGTTAATCGACGTCAAGAAAACGTCGGGGTTGGTCGCAATTAGTTTGGACCTGAAAACACAAGCATTTAAAATCATTTATTTACTTACAACCAATTCTGACGTTCACGATTAAGAAAGATTGAGAAAGAAATGAAAAACGATGGTTCGTGAACTGTACACTGCAAACAAAATTTAGAATGATGTTTTAAAAAGCAAGTAGAACTAATATTGTATTTGTTCTTTCATTTTGTCATTTCGTTCTTTTGGATCTAGTCAAATATATTTGAACATGTCAAGGCTTCATATTTTAGTGGTTAACGATTTTATTTTAGTGGTTATGAGTGGTTATTTTCTTGGCGCCGTAGTATAGTGGTTACCACTCCCGTATTTCATGCGAGAGATCTGGGTTCAATTTCCCATGGCAGCGATTCACCATGTGCGAGTGAATGTATAGCGCCGGGTCGACCCATGCCATGCAAGGGAAATTGGGTAGATACATCGGGTGTTGCAGGAAGCTCATCCAGAAGAGCACAGACCCTTGATTGGGTTTGTGTCACTCATGAGAGTGTCAAATACTTCGGAACCTCCAACCTAAGCTGTGGCTCATCCTGGAAAGCAGATGCAATAGCAACTGAGCAAGGCTAGTCACGTAAAACAATACCAAAAATACAATCAATCAATAAATGAAACTAGCTAAGATTCCATGTCCTGCGATTTTGTAATAAGATGGTGTGTGTTCATATTTAAATTAAATCACTAGTAGGTCGACGAAGTCAAAGTTTCTATACTTATGTCGCCCAAAATAAATTAATGTATGAATCACTTTCATAGGCTAATCAACCGCTTGTTAAAACCATATTACATACAATCCACAAATGAAACTAGCAAAGATCTTAAGTCCTACAATTTTGTAACGAAATGTTGTGATTTTAATTCTTATTTAGCACAAACCACTCTTAGGTCGACCAAGTCAAATTTTCCCTACTTAGGTCGACCAAAAGTAAATTAATGTAAAATGACTTTCATAGACTAATCAGCCTCTTGTTAAAACCATACTACATACAATCAACAAATTAAACTAGCGAAGATCTTAAGTCCTACAATTTTGTAATGAAATGTTGTGATTTTAATTCATATTTAGCACAAATCACTCTTAGATCGACCAAGTCAAATTTTCCCTACTTAGGTCGACCAAAAGTAAATTAATGTATAAATGACTTTCATAGACTAATCAGCCTCTTGTTAAAACCATACTACATACAATCAACAAATTAAACTAGCGAAGATCTTAAGTCCTACAATTTTGTAATGAAATGTTGTGATTTTAATTCTTATTTAGCACAAATCACTCTTAGGTCGACCAAGTCAAATTTTCCCTACTTAGGTCGACCAAAAGTAAATTAATGTAAAATGACTTTCATAGACTAATCAGCCTCTTGTTAAAACCATACTACATACAATCAACAAATTAAACTAGCGAAGATCTTAAGTCCTACAATTTTGTAATGAAATGTTGTGATTTTAATTCTTATTTAGCACAAATCACTCTTAGGTCGACCAAGTCAAATTTTCCCTACTTAGGTCGACCAAAAGTAAATTAATGTATAAATGACTTTCATAGACTAATCAGCCTCTTGTTAAAACCATACTACATACAATCAACAAATTAAACTAGCGAAGATCTTAAGTCATGCGATTTTGTAATGAAATGCTGTGATTTTAATTCTTATTTAGCACAAATCACTCTTAGGTCGACCAAGTCAAATTTTCCCTACTTAGGTCGACCAAAAGTAAATTAATGTAAAATGACTTTCATAGACTAATCAGCCTCTTGTTAAAACCATACTACATACAATCAACAAATTAAACTAGCGAAGATCTTAAGTCATGCGATTTTGTAATGAAATGCTGTGATTTTAATTCATACTTAGTACAAATCACTCTTAGGTCGACCAAGTCAAATTTTCCCTACTTAGGTCGACCAAAATTAAATTAATGTCTGATTAACTTTCATAGGTTCATAGGGCTCACAGTATCTGCCGTTAACTGATGATAGTTGGCTAAATTCACTTTCACGTCGGACGTATAAACCTTTGTACACTTACACTTTGAGCACTTTGTATAGGGACTGAGAGCCTAGTATTAGTGTGCTCGATTCCTGTGTAGGAAGTCGTTAGTGAAATCGCGGACCAAGTCATGCCAGAATCTATGACACTGTTTAATACTTCTCTAACTGAATGGTTCTCAGCACAAGAGTAGGTGTGATGTCTACAGTGATTTTTTATTTGAGCGTCCCGTCTCATCACAGCCTCCTCAATCCAAATCAGTGCTTTAAATGCTCTAAGACCTACTGTGCGAGAACCTCATTGAAAAATAAAATAAATAAATACATCGCCCGCAAGTAAATAAATGCCAAAACCACTTTCATGGCTTGACCTAACTAGTTCTTAGAATAATATTAGCGAAAATCGTCAAACGGCACATTTATCGCGTTTTCTTGGCAATTGAAATTACTTTATGAAACCAAAATAGATAATTTTGTTTTCTTGGCGAAAGCGCGTTTTATGTAGCATAATTAAAAAATAGTTACTATACTGTAATTTAAGCGTGGCATTTAGATCCACTACCCCTATGTTTCTTTCTTGTCCAAATTTCTTTCATTTTATGGAAGAAAAATTTAAGATCAAGTCTCATTCGTTATTAGATGTTATAGCAAAACCATTTGTCATTTTAATGTCTGTGAACACCTCAGTTACAGACTTACACATGCAGCAGTAAACAGGTGAAAGCTAGTCCGTATAATTCTTCATCCATTAAAGATCATCTTTTACGATGTAATTGACACTGACTCATTCGACAAATTTTCTATTCTCTGTGGTGAGTACCAGACTCGTGCGGTCGTCTTGACGGAGAGTCAAACCATTTACTCTCAATATAGTTATGCAATCTTTGCCTTTTTGAATTATTATTTATTGCTATGCTAATTGTATTTCTTAACTCGTTCATGTAAGAAATATTTTGTTAGGATTCTGCGTAAGCAAAAAATCTATAAAATCCGTTCGTGTTTTTGGTTCATGTTTTTATTCTTACTGTCCAAACTTAGCGTGATCAATAGACGTTGCTTAGTATGACATGTCGTCAAAAAGAAAATGACATACATGCATTCTTAATTTAAAATACTATCCATATCTTGAAATATCCATTAAATCGTTCTGAGATGAATTATCAAAACTTCCAAAAACGTATCCAGAAAGTGTTATTTTTTTCGACAGTTTTTCTACAGTTCAATCACACTTTAGGTGATTTGATTAGACGCTATATTTAACCTTCAAAACAATTGCTTTTAAGAATTCATGTTGAATTACATGAGGTGGGCATAAAGTACAAAGTTTGAACGAACAATGCAGTAATCGTTATGCCTGTTAAGGGTCCTGTTTGATGTAAACGTGAGCATAGAGGTTTGAATTCTCCGACCGCTAGAAATAAAAGAAAATGGCTTTGTTAAAAAACCTTTCGTTTTCTTTGTCATTTTACTTTTCTTTCAACGCTATCAAATATGTTAATATTACCGGTATTCATTTCCTGATCCAAAAAGCATTTGCGACCTGAAAACGTGCGAAGAGATGCCGGTTGAGTGCAATTGTGTAAATACTCTGTAAAAACTGCTAAGGCTAGCTATTATTGTCGAGATGGTCTTAATTTTCAATTGTTGCTATTCAATTTAAAGTAGCCATTTTTATAAAACACTTTCAACATAGTATGTTCGCTTGATAAATCGCTACCATCAGACTTCTACGTGTAAACCTTGTGTTTGTGCTAGTGAGAGTGATGTTCAGGGCTGGAGTTGTTTCTTTAAATATATATTTCATTCTATTGATTTGTCAGATAAACGTACTCACCATATTGACAGATAAGGTCAAGTTAATTTGATTATGAGGATAGCGTCGCCCGCACGCATTCATTTTCCGCGCGTTCGTGTATTTTATCTTCAATTTACCGCATTCATTCATTTTATCAACTTCTACAAGAAAAATGTATTTTCTACTCGTTTTTCAACATTATGACTGTGACACTATTTCATTATAATATTAATCCACGTTGTTGTTTTGTTTGTTATTTGCATGCATGTGGAAAATATGTTAGGTTATTACATTGTCATGTTCCTTTTATCTTACCATATATCTTAAACTAGGGAAAATTCGAAGTCAAAGATAATGTATGAGACTTTATGCCCCCTGCCGAGAATCGAACTTGACAAGGAAAAATACATTAAACCAAAACCCGCATTCATCTATTGTTTAGTAAAATATCATGGATTTTCCGCGTTCTGTGTTGACTTTTTGGCAAGGCGATGCTATCCTCATAATCAATTTTACTTGGCCTAAGAAGCATGTGATTTTGTTTTCAGAGCTCTCGCTGGTCATAAAATGAAAGAGACTTTCATAGATTATACTGAAAGTTATGCATTGATGTAATCATAAGTCAGTATATCAGAAATTGCTAGTGGTAGTCCAATCCCGTTGCCAGATAGCAGCGAAGAAGACATTTCATCGGCTCTGGGTTTTAATTTATGCATATTCAACGCATATGTTTTTGCTATCTAGGTTTACCATATAGATTTCAAATACAGGAAGGCCAAACATTCATATCATTCATAATCATATGTAATTATTTACAGAATTAAATATGCTAACTAGTAAGTAGTTCTGACTATTATAAATGTCCCACAATAGACTGAGAATAAGCAGACCCATGGTTGGACAAGTTTTACATTATGACGAATAGTTTAATGAGTTGTGTGATCATGTGTCATAAAATGGTGGTGGTATTTCACAACTAATTTGCAATACACAAACAAAATAGGTCTCTAATATACATCTGAAAATTTGCATAAAACTTTTATTACGTTTAATTATCTCTTAGACCTGAATTACACTGACGTTAATATACCGTTTTAAAAGTGTAAACAAGGCTTCTAAAAAAACAGAGAGTATACGAACAAAAGAAATATGCATTATGTGTGAACTGTAACCATGGATACGCAAGCTATATCAAAAGAAGATTATCTCGTGAAAATACTATGCCTCCTCGCCTGCTCACGCTCGCTGCGGGGGCAATTATTTTAATCAACTTATTGAAATACAGGAATTGAAAAGAACAGAGGAAAACTTATTGAAAGAACAAACCACTTTCTTTCATTTTTCGGTTCCGTTTCTTTCGGAAGAAAGTTTTAAATGGCAGCTTTTCGCATTTTTATCTATGTGAGGAATATGCCAAGACAGCCCAGCTTACAGTGACACCTAAAGTGAATTTGTCATCCCGCTAGGTGGAATCTCTGTAAATAAAACCGTGAATGTTTATGGGAATTTCTGAAACGACGTCAGCTCTCCCGATAAGCCGTTATGTTACCCTCAAAAAATTTTGTTTGATGTTTTTATCACTGCTCGTCTCATTGAAATGATTTCTGACAAGAAATATTTCTATTTACTTTTTTTGAAATTTCCGTCTTCATTTATAACATTTGTTTTCAGCGTGAAACAAAAATTGCCAAAGTTGTCTTGGAAACTAGTCAACTAGTCATGAAATAAGACGGGGAAATGCCAGATTATGTCTTGAGTGAATGTTACTGGCGGAGAACTTAATACTATTTGGTAAAGTTAGTGTAAATATATATTTCTTCACTTAAAATTTTAAACATAAACAGACAGTTTCACGCAAAGGCGATTATCAGAGGTAATAAAATGTTACTTTAGAAAGTCTGCTTTATAAACTCAATAAAGATGTTTAGTTGCATAATCTGAAATATCAGATTAGCAATTTGGAAATAAATAATAATTTCTGTGCAAAAAATTAGCTTTTGGATTTTTCTGGAAAAAGATGAATTACAAAAATTCAATCAGGACTGCTCTTCTCGTTCTTGCTCTGTTTGTAAATTTTTAATCATAATTGAATTAGCGTAATTATGACTCATATCACAATAATTATTTCTTTTGGCGCCTTTTACTATAACTTTTTTACTAACTATTTATTACTATGTTTATTTTAACACCTTAAACCTATTTTATCGTACAAGTTGTATTGGATCAAATGTTCCTCACGAAAATTGAAATTTTCACCTATAAAAATACGCATGCGTTTCCATCAAATTGCTTCCATGAAAAGTTGGAACATTATTTTCATATTTTCAAAAACTCATTTGATAATCTTAATGGTTTAAGCTATCTGTTATCACCAGCTTTTCCCATTGCTTCCTCAAATTATAATTTTTGTTTGTTATAAACTAGCATGTAGCTTTAGCTAAAAAATGCCCCCGCGCTCAAGCATTCCAATGTGTACACACAGCAAGCTATACATTGCAAGCTATACAACGGAAACAAAAACAAATTTTTGTCCGAAAACTCAAAAAAATTCAGATGAATGTTTTTGCAAATCTTTACACAGAAACAAATCATAAACTGTTGTTAACATTGTATAAACTAAACACAATAAAAACAAGAGGAATTGTGAGCATGATCATTTCGAAATGGGAGATCAAATTTGAAAACTCCTTGACGGATGGTCTTCACGGTTTTTCTTTCAAAAAGTGTAATAAAGGCTTAACAAGTAATATCAGAAAGTATTTGCTACAAACAAAAGAAATGTGTGAACTGAAACCATGGTTACGTATTTTATAATCAAAACAAGATTTGTTAAAGAAATTCTGTAAGAGCCAAAAGAAAAAAACAAACTTTTTAAAAAAAATCAAAGCAAAAAATCCATTAGAAATCTGCGTTTTAAACTTTGATTCAAAACAAAAAGTAGCCAATGTTTATAAAAAAAACAACAAGAAAATGTAAAAAGCTTTTACTGATCATGATCACACACAAGTATGATTAGGTTTGGCGCGAGGAGGACAGTTAAAATAGAAAAACACGAAGAAAGACAATTTGTAATATAGCTTTCTTGCATACACAGAAATCCAATTAAAATCTTTGCCAAAAATTAGTGCGTTGAACAAAGTTTATTGAATGAAATATTTAGAGCTAAAACATATATATACAAAAATAAAATGTATGGTTGGCAAAATTTCGAATGAAATATTTAGAGCTAAAACATATATATACAAAAATAAAATGTATGGTTGGCAAAATTTCAGATTTCAAGCTGTGCTTCAAAATCCTTGTCGTTCACTTCACTAAAACAACACAAAAGTAACACGAAAAATGTCCAAGCAATTTTAGCATATGATCTTCCTAAATAACATAGTATAATACAATAATAAATTAGGAAAGAGATACGAAAAAACATTCTGTCTCTCCCACTTACAGTACCATGCTTTGAAACGGAAAAAAAGCAAAGTCAGCTAATAATTGTATTCCACCGTGTAACGTCAACACGAAAGTTGGAGGATGAAGATGATGATGATGATGATGAACAAAATCGGAAACTGACATTCGCTCGCTTACGCTCGCTGCGGCGGCAATAAATGACATTAAGTTTTTCGGATTATTCAGTGTACTTCCCTTGCATTTTGCTTGTATAATTCATCAAATAAATATGCAACTAAGAACAAGAAGAAACCAAATGTTCGAACCTGGTAGTTTGGTTTCATTCTGAATTGCAAAGTCTATTTGTAAGGTCTATATTTGTTATTTTTGAGGACCATCAAATCTAGTAATGGCTTTTGCTTTTTGACTTTAGGACACCCGTGGTGGAGTAAAGTATTTAAAATACCCGTGGTTTCTCCTCCTACTACTACTACTACTACTCCTCCAAGTTATGAACGTTTTCGTGCAGCGTTTCCATGACATCGTTGCCGAATTCGCAAATTTGGTCAAATTAGGACTTCCAGTTGACCAATTTTCATGAAAATTTGCACAGAGCACAATTGAAAGGTGCTGATTTCGAATTTGACAATGATTTTGCCAGGTTTGACTAAAATTGGCCAATTTAGGCCAAATTTGGACCAAATTTCGAAAGTTCTTCAATTTTCATGAAATTTTGCACGGATCACAATTGAAAGGTGCTGATTTCAAATTTGACAATGATATTGTCAGGTTTGACTAAAATTGGGCAATTTAGGCCAAATTTGGACCAAATTTCAAAAGTTCTTCAATTTTCATGAAATTTTGCACGGATCACATTTGAAAGGTGCTGATTTCAAATTTGACAATGATTTTGTCAGGTTTGACTAAAATTGGCCAAATTTGGACCAAATTTCGAAAGTTCTTCAATTTTCATAAAAATTTGCACGGATCACATTTGAAAGGTGCTGATTTCAAATTTGACAATGATATTGCCAGGTTTGACTAAAACTGGGCAATTTAGGCCAAATTTGGACCAAATTTCGAAAGTTCTTCAATTTTCATGAAATTTTGCACGGATCACAATTGAAAGGTGCTGATTTCAAATTTGACAATGATATTGCCAGGTTTGACTAAAATTGGCCAATTTAGGCCATATTTGGACCAAATTTCGAAAGTTCTTCAATTTTCATGAAATTTTGCACGGATCACATTTGGAAGGTGCTGATTTCAAATTTGACAATGATTTTGTCATGTTTGACTAAAATTGGCCAATTTAGGCCAAATTTGGACCAAATTTCGGAAGTTCTTCAATTTTCGCAAAAATTTGCACGGATCACATTTGATAGGTGCTGATTTCGAATTTAACAAAGATATTGCCAGGTTTGACTAAAATTGGCCAATTTAGGCCAAACTTGGACCAAATTTCGAAAGTTCTTCAATTTTCATGAAATTTTGCACGGATCACAATTGAAAGGTGCTGATTTCAAATTTGACAATGATATTGCCAGGTTTGACTAAAATTGGCCAATTTAGGCCAAATTTGGACCAAATTTCAAAAGTTCTTCAATTTTCATGAAATTTTGCACGGATCACATTTGAAAGGTGCTGATTTCAAATTTGACAATGATTTTGTCAGGTTTGACTAAAATTGGCCAAATTTGGACCAAATTTGGACCAAATTTCGAAAGTTCTTCAATTTTCATAAAAATTTACACGGATCACATTTGAAAGGTGCTGATTTCAAATTTGACAATGATATTGCCAGGTTTGACTAAAATTGAGCAATTTAGGCCATATTTGGACCAAATTTCGAAAGTTCTTCAATTTTCATGAAATTTTGCACGGATCACATTTGGAAGGTGCTGATTTCAAATTTGACAATGATATTGCCAGGTTTGACTAAAATTGGCCAATTTAGGCCATATTTGGACCAAATTTCGAAAGTTCTTCAATTTTCATGAAATTTTGCACGGATCACATTTGGAAGGTGCTGATTTCAAATTTGTCAATGATTTTGTCATGTTTGACTAAAATTGGCCAATTTAGGCCAAATTTGGACCAAATTTCGGAAGTTCTTCAATTTTCACAAAAATTTGCACAGATCACATTTGATAGGTGCTGATTTCGAATTTAACAAAGATATTGCCAGGTTTGACTAAAATTGGCCAATTTAGGCCAAATTTGGACCAAATTTCGAAAGTTCTTCAATTTTCATGAAATTTTGCACGGATCACAATTGAAAGGTGCTGATTTCAAATTTGACAAGGATTTTGCCAGGTTATACTAAAATTAAGCAATTTAGGTCAAATTTGGACCAATTTAAAAAGTTCTTCAAATTTAAAAAAATTTTGCTCCGATCACATTTAAAAGGTGCTGATTACGAATTTGTGAGTCATTTTGTCAGATTTGACGAGAAATGGGTAATTCGGGCCAAATTTGGATCAAACTTAGATAGTTCTGCAATATTCATAAAAATTTCTACAATGCACAATTAGAAGTTGCTGATTTTGAATTTGCCAGTCATTTTATTAGATTTGAACATAATTTGGTAATTCGGCAACGTTGTATTTTTGAGACTAAATATGCATCGTTGTGTTACGTCCTGAAGTCTTCAAGCCAAGCGGCTTCTTGTATACCATTATTCTAGTAGTAATTAATTGATTATTTGTGAAAAATGAGACCAGGCCTCTATCCTCTCCCTCCCGAGCTATTAAAACCGTAGCGAATGCTGATTTCCAGATACTACGTATCGGAGCAAAGAATTACTGGAGCTGTGCTGAGGAAAATGTCTAAGTTTCTAATAACCACTCGGCCGCTTTACGAATTTTATAACTCCGTCAATTTCTTGCAATGGGTTTTACACAGAAATCCAAAAGTCCGACAAAAGCAACGATACTCAAGAAAAAGTGATTTGACTTGTGTTTGGATGAAGTTGGTCATCTTTCTACTTTAGGTTCTTTCTGAATTAGTGACTTGTTGTTCGGGTGATTTATTAAATCATTAAAAAAGTATAAAACGTTTGTAGCCAACAAAAGTCTCAGATATCACTAATGCTTTTTATTTCCGGAATTTATTTTAAAGAAATCTTTGAAACTGTACAATAATTGGATTCAAACATACATATAATACTTAATAGAAACAGTCCGCAGAGATTCGAACCAACACATTCGTGGCTAAGATCCATTTTAATCTGTTAATCCTATTAATCTCTAGGCTTATATTTGGCAATGTGCTTTTGAGGAAATCTTATATGAAGTCGTTTTGAATGTTGATTCGTGACGTCATTTATCGTTTTAGAAGTTAACACGGTCCACAATAAATCGACATTGAAGTTGTCGAGTCGTTATAGATGAGCACTCATTTTTCAATTTAGATGTTGTGTGTTTTAGATGTTGGGGTCACTAGATGCTGTGTAATTAAGGTGCTTCGCAAGATGATCCGTTTTCATGTGTAGTCGGTTCGGAAAAAATGATGTGTTGTAACCACATTACATGTACTAGTTTCTATGAGTCAGAAGTTTGTGTCATTATTAAGTCATGCTGACTGTCATGTTTCATAGTAGTTGCATGTAGCATGATTATGAACATGGACGTATAAAAAAGAAGGACTCGCAACTAATGTTAAAGCCGTTCATTTCTATTATGAAAATCTATTCTGCCAGCATTTCTTTAATGAAGCCTCGCCTTGCATTTTACTGGATTTTGGTTCACATGGGCAGGTTTATACGACGCTTTAGTGCAATGTGGAAAATGACAGAATTGAGAGATAGTACGTACAAATACGTCTGCAATATTTTTTAGTATCACAAAACTTTTACTCAATCTTTTTTTATAATCTTAGATTGGAATTGAGATGAATTTCTCGGAGTTAGAAAGTAATTTGTGTATTTACTTATATCCGAAGAATCGGTGCTTTTAAAGACACCTGGGTGATGCCTGAGAATGACATAAAGAAGACGTTTTTTCATTCAATTCTGAAAATTTCATGTTTGAGTTTCTAAGAACTCATGAGGAATCAGAGTTTAAAAACTGCCTTCAAAATAATCATAAAATTTTTTCATTCATTTCTGGTTAGTTGTTACGATCATGCAAGCCATTGGAAACATGTACATGTACATGTATTTTCAACAGCACTTGAGGCGAGGTTTGTTTGAATAGATTTATAGAAGTTGCAAATCTTTCTTATTTTATACGTCCATGTTTTGAATGAAGAAATAACCAAACTATGAAGGATTTTCTTCGATTTGATTGTTTGTTAAAATTCTGAAACATCCCTGATCTGTATATTATGAAAAAGTGTACCTACATTAATATCTTGCCAGATTTGAAGTAAGGGTCTCACGAATAATGTCATTCAGAAAAAAAATTGAAAGACCGACATATTTGAACAACGTGTCGTCATCTGAAACGAACAAACTTCTAAAACGTCTTCATTTGAAAAACGAGTGTTCATATAAAAAGACTTGGCAAACGAGATTTTGGCGCTGAATTGACTACATACTCTTAACTTAATAAATTACAATGAAACGAATATTTTTCTTAATAATCTAGTTTTATTAACTTTTAGGGAAGGTAGGAGTTATTTCTTATTGAACAGTTCTTGTTTGCACAGTTGTAACTATTCAAAGGTTTTTGGGAAGTTTTTATGCAAAATCGCTCTTAGAGTTAGATTATACGCAACAAAATACGACCGAAACAATTTTTTATGTAACACACGGCACACTCAAAGTCTATGTTCATTAAGCTATGTCAACACAGCAAAATGTTTTAAGTATTGAGGGGTCTGGAGTTTCAAATGTTTTTTTAAAATTGTTACAATTATCTTTTCGTTTTTCGGATGGCGTGAATTCCGGTTTCTACATCGTAACTGGCATTCTATAAAATTTATGATGAGTTATTACATTAATGTGCATTGCGTAAAGGCTACTTTCGTCTCTATCTTTAATTTACTCGCTGTAATTGAATAATAGAGACTTAACGATCAATAATGGAATTATCCTCCACATGTCGGCGCGAAATTGATACAATTGAACACGTGATTTACTGTTATGTTGAACATAAAACTTTCCGGTACCCTTCCTCTAACCTTGCAGAGTTCTTTCAAAAATATTTGGAATGCTCAAGCTTGTTACTTTTTAAGCCTTTTCACATTATGGCTATGCTTTCCAATTGCTGAATTTTTGTTGTTCGGTTGACGTTAATTCCGGTTTCCGCATCGTAAACGGCAATTCTGTAAACTTTTTTTACTTAGAATATACACAATGGAACCTCGCATTTCTAAAGCTATTAACCAATTAGGAAGAGCACTGCAATTGATTAATCGAGATGCAATTATCATGTATGCATCGGAACGGAAAGCAACTAAAGTTGCATAAGACGAGTTTCCTATTGTTATACTTTCAAAACTTTTTGCTATTCTTCTAGCATGTTTTTTTCAAATTATAAGTCCATATACACACTAGGTAATGCGTTTTTATTAACCAATCCAGACTTACTCCCTATAATACAATTATCACGTAGCTAAATCTCGGCGCGGAAACCAATAATACAGTGGAACCTCCTTAAAGTGGACATTCTCTGAAGCAGACATCTCCTTTAGACTGAAAAATTTTTTTGCCCCGGACGAATCCTTAATAAACTCTTATAAACAAACCTCCTCAAAGCGGACAGTCTACCTCCTTAATTAAAACGGAAAATTTTTCCAGGTCCCGCACGACAATTCCTTCTAAAATTTACCTCTATAAAGCGGACAAAATTTCGACAACAATATCAAAATTCAGTATTTTATTCAGTATTCTTTTTTTCTGTTTACAATATTTTCTTGTTTTTATATTATAAGGTTTATTTCATTTGTTAGCCAAGTCCCATCTTTTCTTGATCACTAACGTGGAATATACATGGTTGCTCTAAACATTAACAAACAGAGGCGTATTCAAGGTCAGTCGCAAAAAGTGGAGGAGTCCAACATAACAATATTTCTTTTGAGTCTTAGGTATCGATTAGGTTACCTGCACACTTTCCTTTTCTACTTTAAATGACTAAACTCTCCTCCACAAATTTTGACTGACCTCTGGCTACGCCTCTGACAAACATTAACGTGCTTTCCAGTCACTTCTGGTAATTTTGGCCCACAATACTACCATCATTTAATACAGTAACGGCATATTCACTGGCAAAAATAATAAACGGTCTCGAAGAAATAGAAATTTCCAAAAGGTGCCAGACAACTATAACAACATTTTTTCAAAGCAATAAATTGTCATGTAGCTATAAAACATGTGCTTTTTGAGTTTCCCAGAACTGTACAACTTTGCAATCATTTTCAGTCCTAACTGCTTTTTAATATGCCACACAAATGTATATTTTCAGGTCAAATTTCCTTTTATGAATGTTTTTTGCCTATCTGGGCAATAGCAAAGGATAATATAGGCATGCCTTATGGGTTCTCGACTTAGGAGTAGAATTTCTCCCGAGTTCCTTGCCAAAATTAGCAAAGCCTCTCCAAGGTGGACACCTCTCTAAAACGGACAAAAGTGTCCGCTTTACGGAGGTTCCACTGTAGTAAAATAAGTGATGCAACTTCGTGATCCACTTTCTCTACCCTGAAACAGTTCATTAAAACATGTTTGGAATTCTAAACTTTGTTACTACAGCTTTACTATTCAACTGTTGAATTTTCGTCAATAGGGCCGTAAATTTTGATTTATACATTTTTAATTCCAAACCCCTAAAATTTTTCAAGATCGTGAATGTTTGCTGTCTTTTACATGACGTATCGCTTATTTCATAAAATGTTTGACATGTTATTCGTATCATGTAACTGCATGTCGGCAATTTGCCGTTTCCATCGTTATCCCTATTATTAAAGGTACTGTTGTTGGCTAATCGAGACTTATAAGAAAGTTTGTTCCTTGGGCTTCTATCCGCATTGGTTAGCTATTACGTCCGATGACTTGCAACTAGTACTTGACTTACCGCCAGAGATACAGAAAGCATTGCGCTAGCATGCCCGAAGGCCAGTGTGCAGTCAGTTGATGGCTCCTAATAGGCTTTTAAAGGGCATCAGAGTGAAGTTTCAAAATACCACATGACTGGATTGAACACGGGTTTTAGCGGTCGCCGTCAAAGGTACTAACCACTACACCATCGCTACACAACGTCTTGCATGATAACGCAATTATACTTCACATATCAAGGCGAAATCGGTAAAATTGAAACATTCCATCCAATATTACATTACATATGAAACTGTCTGGTCCCCTTTCTCTATGACAGTTCTTTCAAACAAATTTGGAATTCTAAATTTTGTTATTTTAAGGGTTTTTTTTACATTACGGCTTTACTATCCGGTTTTCACATCGTAATTGCTTCTGCAAAATTCAGGATTTCCCATCCTCATTATTTACATTCCTTGTAACCTACATCGAAATTATAAGTCAATATTCATTATATAAGGCACTATATTTAATCAATGGAGACATATGCATCCCGATAATGCAATTATCATAATCGGAGCGGAAATCAACAAAATAGTAACTTATGATCTACAATTATGGTACTCATCTATCTTTCTAGATCCAAATAGTATGCTACTTTTAAATAGTAAGTCTATACACACCCATTAGTTAAGGCGCTATAATTGACTAATAGAGACTCAATGCCCGATAATGCAATTATCCTTCACGTATCGGATCAGAAATAGATAAAATTGAAACACATGATTCACTATTATGTTCTTAAGTTTATTACATTGCGTCTACTCCTTCAACTTCTAAATTTTCGCTGTTCGACTAGCGTCAATTTCGGCTTTAATATCGTGAATGGCACATCTACAAAGTTTTTTATATGCCATTTTCTTTATGTGCGTTGCATGAAAGTAACGTCCAAATTCTCAATCGTAAATAGTTGGAATCAGGCAAAGAATACTTCTGACTAGCTGTCGAAAATCGTCACGTTCATCACAAGGATGGCCCTTTCGCTTAGGGTTTTTGGAGCGATTTCCAAAGTGAAATACGATAACTGATATGTTACACTCAAATCACTGTGAAATACCCGATACTAATGCATCCATGTTGTTTAGAACGTCCAGTTTTTGAATTTATATTATAAGCTGACAATCTAGATGAGATTCCTGAGAAGAAAAAACGACGCGATACCAGCCACAAAATCATGTTTTTTGCGATATTTTGGCCTCATCAGAGGGCATTATCAAGCACGTTAACTCTATAGTCACTCAATCGAAAACACTATACAAAAATTGCACAAAGAATAAAAAATTGATTTGTCACGATCGCAAAAGTCGTGGGCCAGCTTGGTAAAAATTTCATACTTAAGTCGACCAGTTGTGCGTTCAAGGATTGATGTGCGTTCAGAGATTGACGTGCGTTCAAGGATTGAAGTGCGTTCAGGGATTGATGTATGTCAATAGCTTAGCAATACTTCTGTAGACTCGTTCATTTGTTGGTATCCGATATCTCTTTTTCTCTTATTTTGACTCTGATTTAAATTCCGTTTCCTCTTGGAATGTGTATATCACAATGAAATTTTTTAAATATTTAGGTCAAAATTCTTCTTGGATCTTCGTTCACGGATCCATACATGAAATTAAATCCCTCTTTAATATAGAAAATCTTACCTTGTATCAAAAGAAAATACTTATCTCACTGAAATAGAAACTTTTGTAGGTGGTCCATCATGAACCTGGGTTGGTAAATGCAACTGCATAGCTAAATAGTTCTGTATAAACAAAACATGATTTCATCGATTCTGCTTATTTCATGAACTATCTACAAAAATAACATACAATTCAGTCACCTCAGTATAGAAATTGAATTTAGCTTAAAACATTCATATGTAAAAGATGTTCAAGCAGAAAATTAACATGATTGACCCAAGTTGTCAGAAGAAAAAAAATTAATCGACCATCGCAACATTTAATGCTTGTTTTAATATTTGGTACGTGGTACGTGTAAGTGCGTTTCATTGTCATTGTCTTTATAATGGAAGTTCTTTATTTCACGGCACATCTTTTTTTAATGAATACGCCAGCAAGGCCGTTTTAGCAGACGTGAATCTTTACTACACTCTAGTGATCTGCAAAATGACGTATGTTTTTATCTTTTCTGACTTCGAAGTAATTTCATGCCAAGCTAATTTGTATAACGTTTCGTACTAATTTTCTTAGGTAGTTTGGAACCCGAATTTAATTTTCTTTCTTTTCGATGTTTAGAGCAGGATTGGTGTCTAAGAGGCTAAGGTTTCCACTTCACTGGATCGAACTGGATGGTTCCCGATCCAATGCAGATGACACAACAATTTCCACTTGTTCGTTATTTTGTGTGCATCATGTAATGGCGGCTCTTATGTTCTTCAATATGCGTCATAATAATAATACTGCTTATTCATTGTTCAACGTAAAGATCCGTTTGGAATCAATCCGTATCTAAATATTGGTGTTGTAGTACATACGTAGCGTAACTACCCTTTCTTATCGAGTGAAGCGATTGCACGCAGTTTCAGGCTCGGGAATAACTACGACTTTGAAATGAGGTTGTCAAAAATTCTAGAGTAGGTTTGGTTCGATCGAGCAACTTCATTTGAGTTCATTTGAAACTTCAAGAATTACCAAAATTCAATCATAACGTCAATTTTCAATGAACGTGATAGATAAAATAAACTTATATGAAAGTTTGAATGAATTTCCAATTTATTGAAAACTGAATAGCTCACTGAAAAGTGAAAAGTGAAAAGTAAATAAAAATTAGGTGTTTAGATGCATGTCCATTTTATCTATAGTTAAAAACAGAAAAGGAATGAAATCAAAATAGTCATTCACGATAACATTGTTAAAGAAAAAAAAGTTGATTCCCAACAGCAAACCACTTGAACCAAAACCATACTTTGCTTTTCCGACTAAATATCTGCCACTATGATGTCCCAACTTAACCCCTAATTTGAACCCAAAGTTCAAATCATGATAATCACAATAAGTTTGTTCTTAATGTATCTTATACAATATTATTGTTTAACTTCCAGTTAATGTTACGATTTCAACGATACATTTAATGAATATATCTAGTTATTTCTAAATGTAATTTTGCTGATGAGAGAATCAAAGCAGTGATAAAGAGCCCTCTCTATCACTGCTTTGATTCTTTCTGTAAGGATTTAGAGGATGTTTTTAAAATCGAGATAAATACTGTAGGGGTCAGTGATAAGGTTGTTATGCTACTGGAAAATTCACACTGGGTGCACATTGGACTCACTGCATTTTTGTTTTTCCCATAGAAAAAAAATAGTTTCAAAGAAACTGACATTGTAAACTGAAATTATGAATTTATGATTACTACACCCAAGCACTTGTGATGTAACCGTCAAAAGTGCTCCCTGAAAACGGCATTTCCGGAGTAATTTTCCCCAGGAAATAAGTTAAGCCTCTAGGAAAATGTACTCTTCTTAAATGTTGACGAATTTCACGTGGGGAGTGAGTTTTACTGGGCAACAGAGTACTCCTGGTTGTAATTGTATTGCCAAGTTCGAGTGCTTTGGTCATTTTCGAATGTTTTGCTTTGGTTTTTCATGATTGCTGACATAGAGATACATATGGCAGTAAGAAATTGGAAAGATAAGAAAGAGTTTGTCAACATTTGATAGACGATAAGGTTGGTAATGAAAAATATCCAGTGAATCCGAAAGACAAAGGAAAAGAAACACTTCCCGAAGGCTTTTAAAAAGTTTACCATTGTTAATGGCCAATTAGCGTACAAGAAAAAAAAGAAGACCAAAGAAAAAATACAGCAAATCATCCACCATGTTCACCAGGGGATCTGAATCAACATCAGAAAATGTCAGGACATGTTAAGAACTACATTAAGACATGTCAGAACTGCCAAGGTCTCAGAAAAATATCTAAAAAATCAGAGCTTCAAAAGTTCCTATTGAAAGCGAAGATTTGGGGGATGTAAGTAAAATACTTAGGACTAAAACAGAACAACGAGTTCTAGAGCTAAACACCCACAATCAAACGGTTTATACAAGAGAAGAAACTGAGCAATCAAAGGTTGAGAAGTAAACCCAAAAGAATGGAGCGCATTCTGAACGCACATCAATCCTTGAAAGCATTATTTATTTATGAATGTTTGCCCAGGATAGCCTCTTCAGTTTCTTAACTCTATAATCACTCCATCAAAAACACTATACGAAAATTGCACAAAGAATAAAAAATTGATTTGTCACGATCGCAAAAGTCGTGGGCCACATTGGTAAAAATTTCATACTTAAGTCGACCAAATGTGCGTTCAAGGATTGATGTGCGTTCAGAGATTGACGTGCGTTCAAGGATTGAAGTGCGTTCGGGGATTGATGTATGTCAATAGCTTAGCAATACTTCTGTAGACTCTTTCATTTGTTGGTATCCTATATCTCTTTTTCTCTTATTTTGACTCTGATTTAAATTCCGTTTCCTCTTGGAATGTGTATATTACAATGAAATTTTCTAAATACTTAGGTCAAAATGTTTCTTGGATGTTCGTTCACGGATCCATACATCAATCCCTGAACGCACATCAATCCTTGAAAGCATTATTTATTTATGAATTTTTGACCAGGATAGCCTCTTCAGTTTATTAAGGTACTGTTAGCCTGCGAAGGAGTTCCTAGAGCATTTAAAGACACCATTTGGGCTACGGAAGCTTTAATTGCAGAAACCGCTCTAATAGACAACAACCCTAGACATCATTTCTATTCTCTTGCTGAGTACTAAGCAAGGATGAGTGATTCACACTGTTATGTTCGCTAGCATGACTCTGTCAGGGATTGAGTGGTCATTTTACAGTCTGCTAGATTGACTATCTAAGGTAGTCAAAATAACCACCTTTAAGTGAGTCTTCGAGCAGATGATTACGATGACTACGTTGAAGTAGTCAAAGTGAATACTTTCTGACAACATGTGGGTAGTCAATGACAATTGACTACCTGAGCTTAGTCAAAATGACTCAGGTACATTTCTTAGTTGAGTTACTTTTCAGTCAGAGCTAACAAAACTAGGTTATTGAGCCACCCCGAACTACATCAACTTCTTCACAATGGTTGCAATCAATGATTTCTGAGCGTATAAGTATGCAATAATTTCAATGTCACTTTTACACGCTGAAAGTCGATTCAGCCTTATTCAATAAGCACTGTTTGCCTGGAAATCAAGTAATAATGTTTCTTTCAGTCTAAAAACACCAGGTCAGTCACTGTAGCGTCCTTAAAAGTTCTTGATGGAAAAAGTAAAATGCGTTACCATCAAAAATTGAAAATACTTTTTTCAAAAATTGAATACTTTTTCCAACATGTTCTCTGCAGATCATTGTGCAGATTAAGAAAACTTTGGTAAAACATTTGCAACTTGCATAGTCTAATTCCTTGAGTTGATGAACAATTTGAACATTTTTAGAAGTAGAAAGATGTTTCATGGATGATTTGGTTTTTGTTGTTAGGCAAATAAAAAGATATTCACAGCACTTGAGATCCTTTCACAACTACTCTGAACTCAATTAAAATATTTAGATTTCTATTTTTTGTTTTTCGATATAGCTACTAAGTAAGAGTTAAACAATAAAACATAAACGTTAAGTATAAACTGTTTAAGCTACTTGAACTTTGTAGACAGGTCATCTTTTTGCTATTTGCTTGCCATTCGTTAAAATGTTTCTAATTTTGTAGTTTTCTTCACTGTTCCTTACTGTTTTTGAAACATTTAAAACCAAACATTTTGAAGTATAGATCTCCCACTTAGATAAATTGCGTAATATTTGTAAGCATCAAAATTTGTTTGTTTGTTTGTTTGGGTTTGCTTTGGTTCTTTTGACTTTAAGGACAGCTGTATACAGCCGCATAATCGCCGTGTCGAATTAAATTACGTTTGTTCGGGGAAAATTTGACTTAATTTATACAGTTTGACTCATATCAAATTCGACATGGCTTTAGACAGTTGCATAAATGTCGAACGGATTTATCATCCAATTTTGTTACAAAATTATTTTGCAATCGACGATCTATCAGCACTGGCATTAGGTCGTCTCAAATACCTTGCGAAGTTCTACTTTTTATCATCTCATGTTGCTATCAATAATCGATCGTAGATCTTAGATTGTTGATATTATTATTATTTTGTTTTACTGTAACTTTTTATAGGGGCCATCTTCAAGACAAATACATGATTTACTGTTACTACTACTGTTACTACTGTTTCTTACACGTTGCCACTACTTTCGTACACTTTTTTCACGAAGTTCAATTAAGCTGTCATTAAACTCGACGATTACGCGGCCGTATAAAGTGATGCCGAATTTATGTCGAAGATTGCCTTTTAATTCGACAAATTCTGCTGAACTTAATTCATTTTTTCACTTTATACGGTCGAATTCTTGTCGCATTTAATAAAGAGTTGAATTCGACCCGGCGATTATGCGGCTGTTTAAAGCTGTTCTTAGGAAGTTTTATGAGCAGGTAAGCTGATCACTTTTTGAAAAGTGTTGGCATTTTTAATACAAATTCGGATTTTGCATTCTATTTTGTATTCCGTGTTTTTTCAAAATAAATTCAAAATAAGTTCACTACATACATATGATTTGAGGGTTTGTTTAAAAGATTTTAAAGTATAATAACATCCACTAAAGATGAAAAGTCAACCTGAAAATAAAACAAGTTTGGAAAAGATCTTGTAAAGTAAAGAAGCCCGAAAACATATTCACCTTGCGTAAGAGGGTACTTATTTCCCAAAGGTTTATCTTTTTTCTAGTTAAAAAGAATTAATGTCATGGGAGAAAGGAAAGTAGTAGTGACTTTTTGCTAGAAGATATTAAAATTTTTTCTTTCCGATTCTTACCTCATTAACCCAAACCCTATACACAAGAATATCAACAAAATTTCAGTGCATTTTGGTATATATAACAGCATATCGCTCGGCAGAACCGTACATGGAAGTCCACATAAATGTGTGCAAAGCAATAACCTTCCTTGTCGAGACTACATCGAACAAAGGTAACTAAAGAATCCGGGCTATAAAACTCTGGACTCTGATATTGCCAAAGAAAAGTCACAGGGAAAAATCGTGATCCTATAGATAACTTTGATTGAATGAAGACCGGCTTAAACTTACTCCACCTTAACATCGATTTTCTTTCTCTCCGATTGATGTCCGATAGACCAATTCGATGTGACATAAAATAAAAAGAATAAAATAATGAGCTAACTTTACAGAACACTTCCCGCATACGATATGACAAAACCAAAAACGATACTACATCGTCCCTCCTTTTTATACGCATGCTAGGCACATTCCCTAACATATACAGCAAACTAGATATCGTCCAGAACTGTGAAAGAAACTGCATTTCCGCCTTATCTGTGAACCGGCGGAAATATCGCAAATATTAAAATAAGTTTAGAACAAGCCCAGTAAGCACAAAGAAGTTGTTTCGACGTTGTTTCGACGTCGTATTCCATCGTCACTTGACGGTCGTGTAAAGGTCGAAATGGAAACAGCAAAACAGCGTCGGATTTTGACGTCAAAACGACGATTAAAAAAACAACGTTGCATTGCCGTTGTAGCATAGCCAAATTAACAAGGAAGGGTAATGACCACAAATGAAAAGTCACCAGTGGGAATCGAACCCTGACCTGTCGCATGAATTCTGAGAATGATAACCTTTACACTATGGCGCCTTAACATGGGAACATGTATTTGACTAACATCAAAATCACCAACTTAATTTCGAGTAGGTTAAGATGGAAAAGAACGAGAAGTTTTACGTTTCTTTCTTAATCTTGGATTATATTAATTCATTCAGACATTCTTCTATCCTTCTAATCCAAATGAATAGATAAAGGAAGACACATTTTTCATGGTTTTCAAGATGATTACCTTAAGAACTTAATTGCATACAGAATGCAGGAATACAAAATGCAACGTTCTTTTGACATCGAAAGAACGTCAGAATTGACTGTAAGTAAATAAATGATTTTAATAGGATAAAATTACGGTATTATACCACTCTAGTTACGACATAAGCTTTCAATCATTGTAGGATTTTGAAATGTCTTTTTTCAGGTCACAACTATTTGCGACCAGCCGTGACGTTTTCTTGACGTCGTTTAATAGTCGTTTTTGGTTACGACGTTAGAACAACCAAAACAACGTTGTGTTGACTTCGTGTGTTAACTGGGAGTGAGTAAAAATTTAACTTCGCTTTACAGAGACCACCAATAAATCAAGAGTCAAACACGTGGCCCTAACAATCAATTCTGCTTTCAAAATGAGTGGTAAACTGAGCAGATCGATTCACACTCTTATTGCTGGTATAAGTCGGTCAGGGATCAAACGCACAACCTCCAGAAACGAAAACAGGCACTCCAAAGCCAGCTAGCGATATCGACATCACAATGACTGCGCATGCGCGCTAATTTGGTTAATGAACACCAGCAAAGTTAGTTCAATCACATATTTATCAAGATTAATGATTCTGTTTACTTCTACAGCAAAAGGAATGGACATTCATATTACCCAATGTTAAATCTTGCTATGGTCGACCTAAGATGTAATTAGTAAAAAAAAATGCATAGGTCGACCAAAAAATTTGAATGTCCCATTTAGCAATGTTATGCAACCAAAACGTATTATTTAACATTATCATTGCCAAAAACCTCACTCATATTGGCAAAAATGATATATTTCATGAGTTATGACTGGTCGACTTTAGTATGCAAAATTTGGTGGTCGACCTAAGTCCCTACTAGGATTATATATATATATATATATATATATATATATAAAATTGCAAACTTAATAGAATAATAATAAGTTCAGAGAATATATATAATGGTAAATATACAAATTAAACAATACCAAATTTATAAGAACTAGCTTTTAAATTACATAAAAATAATAAATACTTATCTGTTATGTTCTGTAAGTCATTGTCTTGTATAAGTCTTTCTACAAAACAAAAAAAAAATAGTAGTGATACTATTTAGTGGAAGGGTCAAAAAAGGAAGGAGATAATATAATACAAAGTCATTCTGGTAATTTTGTTTGCTGAAACATGCCTAGAAAGATGTAAATACTCAATTCATCTAGAAGCTAGCGTAATTCAACATAATACCTCCTGCTGCGAACAGTAACAGATAAACCATGGAGCATGCTGTTTAAGAATTTAATTTTCATTCATTGTCAAAACAATATTGTCAAAGTGCAAAAATCTGTGCAAAAGGTTTCCTTTATTATTATTATGACCAGGTTTAATAGGGACCCTTCTTATCAATGGTTTTTTTATGTACTTACGTTTGATTTGTCTCACTGATTTCAGTATAAATTTATCTAAGAACATGGATGATCAAAAAACATGTACAACAAATGTTGAGGTATTTTTAGAGGTGAAATGTTTCATCCCAGTTACACAATTCCCTGCAAGTTTTCCCACATTTTCCCTGAGATAAATGAGACATACTCGAAAACAAATAATACTACACAAACTTCTTCTACCAAACTAGAGAAAAGGACATACAAATTTATGACATGTAACAGCTAGTGGCCAGAGAGTAGTTTACTTTCATAAGATATTTTAAATAACAACACAAGACAAGACATAAAAGAAATAGACTTACATAATCGGTTTAAGCTTTTTGGTATCAATAACTTCCATATTTTCTTTCTCAATAATAGCTAATGCCTTCGTATCAATTGAAAAGTTGTATATAGTTTGTGTTTTTCGCTGGTTGTGTTGTTTCTCTAATATGTCTGTATATCTTTTTCTCATTTGTTCTAAGCTTGATTGCACACCAAGAGTAGAACTTGTTTTTAATAAAATCTGCAACCGGTGAAGATCTGCCTTAATATTGAAATCATTCGGAATTATCCGCTGTTTTTTCTTTTTTTCCATGTTCAAGATATACAAGTTGGATGACTTTGAACGGAGAATAATCTCTTTGAAGCATGTGATAAAGTTAAAGTTTAACTTGATTATTAAAACCGACAGTGAACAGATTCAGCATTTCGACTGAATAAGTAAGCAATAAGTAGCACGAAAACTGTTTTATGATAACAAATGCACGAATTAGCGTTGTGAACTTATCAAAACTTTCACTCACTTTCACAAGGTCTTTCCTCGATTATCTAAATGGGCAATACGAAATCCTCATCAGTTGATTGGGTAAACAAGCAAGCAACAGTGATGTTCCTTGTGAAAGAAGAGACGTGTAAACAATCACGAAAAGTATACTCCCCCGGGGATGGCTTTAAAGTAGTACAGAAGCCTCTTAATCGTATTTGCAGTTTATATGGAGGGAGCATGGAGGTATAAAACAGAAGGAGAACGAACTCTTATTTTTCTATTATTCAGATAATGACTATTCTATTCATTGCGGTATCACTTTGATGTCATCCGTGATGCGCTTTCGGCTGGTTGTCGGTGAAACGAATACTTTTTTAAAAATTAACGACAATTTAAAAACCAAATATCATCCATTATAACAACGGATCAACTTGCTGCATAGTGACAAGCAGATTATTAAACCTAAAGCTTCCTTGAGAAACAAATGAAAATCTATGTTTTTATACAGAGTTGAAGATATCGCGTAATTCATGTATAAGTTCCAATCTACATATCTTCTGACTTAAATGCGCCTCGATAGTGCCGCGGTACGTGCAAAAACTTAGGATTATTCTCTCTTCAAAAACTGAAGCTCGGCGAAACTGCTTGAGGGGATCACGAGATATATAGACCTAAAGTTGCAATGTTTTCGTTGCATATTTGTGACGTTTTTGCATAATTCTCCCAATTCCTACAGATTATGCATGCTAAGAACTTTACCCTAACGATCTTTAATCACATTGGAGAATTGATATGAACGAAATTTTCACGCAAGAACGCCAAAATTATAAAAATTATGCAAGATGATAGCAATTATATGTTATTACACACTGAGGACTTAAACAATGCAGCGCATCACGGATAGTACAATAGCAGATTTTGAGTTCGTTCTCCCTCTATTTTATACCTCCATGGAGGGAGAGAGAATCAGCAGTGAACGCGCTGGCGCAAAAACGCCTTCTATTTTGTTTCCTCTGTCTGGCCGCCCCCAAGCTTGGCCGTATTGGTTCGGTTGTTTTAGGCGCACGTTATTTTTTCTCGCTTTTCCGTATCCATAGATAACTTTTCGATTTTCTCCTAGTCAAGGTGAATGGAAAGCGCTAATATAAAATTTACGAAACAAAAAATGACCTTGTGAAGTCACAACTTTCACAAGGTCTGTATCCGCCCCTGTATTTATCATGTTGAATACTATATGTTGGAAAATTGTTGGTACCGCACCAGCTTTCAATGTTCTTTTCTTCGACATATAACCTAGCATGTTTGCCTTGTTATCAGCTTCGAAACAGTCTTCATGAAAATGATCGCTGCAAACTACTTTATCTTTTCAAAATCGAAAAGATGTAACAGTAAACCCAGTGCCGATGTTGTTAAGCCATCTTTATACTTTCTGTTGTTCTTTGACAAGATCAGGAAAACGAAAATATATTCTCTCATCACGAGTTGTCTTCACTACATGATTCGTAAAAACTACAGCTGGATATGCAAGTGCAACTGTGACGTCATATTTTTGAGTTTTGATTAAACTTCAAACTTGAATAACTAACGAAAGAATTGTGTAAAATGAATGAAACTTTGTAAAAAGTCGTTTTCCACAATTTAAAAACGATTCATTAAGAAAAAAACATCACATAATTTTGACGTTAATTCTCCTTTAAGGTCGCAAATGAACCAAAAGTTGCAAGTGACCCCTTTCAGGTAGAAAAAGGTCTGAAATTGCCAACCTAATTTTGAGCCAAAAAAAACTGTTTTACATGAAAATAATGCAGTCATGGGTTGTTCCTTCAACGGATAATATGTCTGCTATTAAGAATAATCATCCTGGCGGGACGTCGGTAAGTGTTAATGAGGACTGTTGAGAATTGAGGACAGAGTACAGGGACGTTATGTAATGCTGCAAGACGGTTGAGTGAATTAAATGCGTTGCTAACATCGATGAGCACTACTATTTCGGTTTCATCGTCCTCGAAAATTTGCCTCATGCTGTGAATGGCTGCTTCAGCGCCTGATTGCAGGCCGGTAGAAGTTTGCAACGGACCAGCTGCCTCTTGAATGTCGGATTTTAAGACCCATCCAATGCACTTCCCGAATATTCTGCGTAATACCTCACCAATACCTATCGGTCGCACGCCTGGATTTTTATCTAGTGGGATCAATCAACTAGCTTTATACGACTCCAAAGTATATGGATCAATAAATTCTGAAGCTATTTTACGAGCTAAAGTAGCCATCTGTTCTCTCAGTTCTTTATTTTCCGACTTAAATTTTTTGCTTGTTAGAATATGACGATACTGGTCAGCGTCGAGTTGAAAAGGGCCAGCAGCACCTTTGGTCATACACGCACCTTTCTGAATCATGATCTCGTCTATTTCATCAAAGTAACCGGGCGGAATTTCGTTAATTGGTCCATTAAGAAGTGTATTATCCTTAATTTGAGCTGCGGGTGGATGTTTTTCCCGGAGTGCTTTTAAGGTCTCCTCGTTCGCTGGTAAAACAACTGTTACGCCATCACTGATCATTTTTAAGGCGGTATTTACTTTTCCCTGCAACATCAACTTAGCAAATGTTTTTGCTTCGTCTTCCGGGAGACGCCTCTCAGCTGACTTTAGTTTCTGTTGGATATAACGTCCCTCTTTCAACAGGTCCGATACATTTCCCATTTTCCACAACTCCAAACGTTCACCAAGTTTCATATTATGATCCTTTGCCTTGCTGGTGCGTGATGGCTTTTGCAGTAGCAAAGCCGGCGATATCATATAGACTTTCAAGGCAACGACGTGGAAATCTCTGTTCTCATTGAAATGTTCCAACCAAACTGTAAGTTATTTAATAAACATTTTACCAGACTTTCCGGTCGGAACTTTAAAAAAATTTTTCTGCCATTGAACGATCTCCTCGTATGCTTCATTAACAGACTCGGCAAATTCGGAGCCTGTTAGGTTGTTAATTCGTTGTTCTATTGCTCGTTTTGTCGGAATAAACGGGGGTAAATTCGCAAGATTTTCTTTCTTTTCAACTTGTATGTCTAACAAATCCATATCTACTAAACGGCTGGTTTCTATGTCAACATGCTCGTCAATTGGTGTCGCTTCAATTTGATTGCGTTCAATTATGATTAAACGATCTTCTTTGCAATAGTTAATGTGTATTTTTAGTCCCTTGATAGAACCGAATGATCGACTGCAGCGAGAGCATGTATGGACCATAACTTCGACTAAAGCTACGTGTTTGTCTGTAAAAATATGTGAATAAACGAAATCTTGTAAAAACACGATAAAAATCACTTCAAAACATAAGTTTATGTTACAATTGTTCTCTGTGAACGAACAGCATCATGTATAGCGATAATTAACGATTTCCCACAAGTTAAAACACGTAAATTTCCATGAATAAGACAAAGTTATTTCTTGTGATACAAAACACGTCTTCCCTTCCCTTTTTTCGTTAGACCATTTAATAGATTTTATTATCTCCTCCATACATGATTTCCATTGGAGAACATCGCGTAGTCAACTGCAACATTTACAAAAACATAGTCCTAGGCTTTAACTTGCAAAGTAACATCGTGAAAACCATGCCAATCCCACACGTTAACACATGACGTTCAACGTTGTTTCATGGTTGTCGTAACGTTGCAACTAAAAAAGATCATTAAACGACGTCACGAAAATATCAGGATTGAGTGCAATTAATGCTGATCCTAAAAACAAATCCTACAATGTTTGAAAGTTGACTTATCACATAACTGAAAATTTTATACTGACGGCTACTAACAAGGTCATGATGTCCAAATCTTAAGCTGACTTATCCTACAAAACTCGTTTGGGATTCCTGTAAGGCGATTTTTTTTTTCTTTCTTTCTTTCTTTTGCTTCAGTTATATGTAGTTTTTTACTAACTTTACTTTTATTTATTTCATTATAATTTCAGTTTGAACCATAACTCAATACATGTTCTAAACCTGTCTTATTTTTCCGTGAGAAGTGATACCGCTACAATTCCCTTCAGGAAAGTAACTTCGTGTTTGGTAAATTTACAGGTATAAAACGTTTGTGCAATGCCTTATTGACCCTATACATTATTTTTGTTGCGTAGCTATGGAGTCAACGGCGTATGGAATAATTTTACTTTATTATGAAGTGTTTTAAATCCTGGTTTTGTAAAGGCGTTTCTTTCGTTTAACGATCTGCTAATAACAGTACGCTTATGCGCGCTTCTTATGGAAAAAGTCAATGTCACGCAATGTTAAATTATCGCATTGAAAAACGCAGGGTTTTATTATAAAGATTCGAATACATATGTTTTATTGATGGGACCCGTCAGGTTTGAGTAATTCATCTGGTACTCGGGTACAATATACAACGATTATTTTAGAAATACTGTAGAACTAGCTGTAACAAGATTAATTACGTTAAATGTGACCACGTATCGAGCTAATCTAACTGATAAAAAAAACTAATTTAGGGTTCATTGAATGTTTTAACTAGTTGTTTTTTTACAGAAAATCGTTTTCTTGTTTAGTCACGTGTGGACCACAAGTGAACATCAGCGTACACGTCAAAACTTTAAAGTGTATCACTCATTAACGATTAATTATGTTGTTTATTTCACTCTTTTAATTATAATTGGCTTCATATTTACTAATTCATAACAGTTTTAGTTGTACAGAGAAAATTGATCTTTGTATATAACGCTTGGAGAAGAATGCTATTATTAAATGCATACAATCTTGCGCACGCCATGGCAACCATGGCCAGGATAATGTGTACATAATCATGTGCAGAAAGAAGCAAAAGAAATATGGAAAGCTTTGCCACTCTGATACCACTCGACAAGAATCCTGGTGTGAGGCCTATCGGTATAGGGGAAGTCCTGCGAAAGATTGTCAGCAAAACAATCATGAGCTACCTAAAAACGACGTTATGGAGGTAGCAAGGGGTTTGCAACTTTGTGCTGGTCAACAAAGTGGTTGTAAATCTGCTGTTCACGCAATGAGAGAGATCTACGAAGTTGACAACACAGAGGCAATGCTTCTGGTTCACCCCTCAAATGCATTCAACAGCATGAACAGACAAGAGATGATTCACAATACCTTTATCATATGTCCTACCCCTGTCATCAACTGTGATCAACAAAGAATCCGTCTGTTCATAATTGGCAGAGGTGAACTCCTGTCGAAAGAGAGTACGACTCAAAGTGATCCTATTTCAATGGCCATCTACGGATTGAACTTAGTGACACTAATGTGCTCTTTAAAATCATCACCTGAAACGGACATAATTAAAAATGAAGCGTTTGCTGATGATCTAGCCGGCGCAAATTTCTGTGGAAACATCCCGAAAATTAATGTGCATCTGTTATAAAATGCTTTTTAAGTGAAATGATATCACCTAAAAAACATTTTATAACAAATGGACATTAATTTTCAGGATGTTTCCACAAAAGTTATCATTTTTGTAAAAGTATGTCGCTATAGTGGCTGCAATCACGCCTCAACCTGCATACCAAACTTTTCTAAATACATCACTCATTAACGGCGAGTCGAGTTGTTTATTTCATTGATGGAACTTTTCAACGCTCATAATTTTTTCCTTCAATTGACCGTAGAATTATATATAAATGGCGAATAATAGCTGTCGTCGCATCTAAGATATTGTTGCCTTTTGGAGGTACTTTTGCTTAACTTCATTATTGCTGAAAATATACTCAGTTACTCAGTTGCACCAGTTACCAATACGCAAAGTCCATAGTAAGCACTTTTGCTATACACTTGTTAAACTATATGGTTATACCCCCGGTTTTAGCAATCATTTTTTAAATTGGCATCAGTCCTTTTTATCATAGATTTGATATTTTCTTATTGAAAATTACAATTAAAAATAATGTACAGTGTGTATCAAATATTTTCGAACGCATTTTTGTTGTTGAATAGCTACAGTGGAACCTCTAATAGCGGCCACTTTGGGGGACCCAGCTTAGTTGCCGTTGCAATAGAGGTGACCGATGTATGGAGGTTTTATATGAATGTACGTTTTTATCAAAAAGGCTGGTCGGGAGAGGTGGGAGGAGCATAAAGAATGATTCATAATCAAGTAAATACATGTATCTTATCAGTACATCTACAATCATGTTACAACTTCTTACTGAAATAATCTGTTACTTTTTTTGTGAAACATTATTGAGCCTAAGTGCTTCAAGTCGTAGTGTGACAGGATTCAAAGCACTTACTAAGTCAGCACCACCTAATGTTTCACAAAAGTTGTTCAAATCATCTACAAAAGATAAGGCTGCTTGACTTGATTTTATTTTTAACTCTGGTCGTTCAATGTCAAAATCATCCTCGACTTCTCCTGGTGTTTATATCACCTTCGATCGCGAAATGAATTGCTGTTCTCTCAAGTTCTCCTTCCAGTTCATGGAATGTATATCGATTGTCTCTACTGATGTCACTGCATCTTTATCTTGATTTAGAAGTAGAAGTCGATAACAATATTTTATTTGCTTGCATAAAGATTTTTTTGACAGTTAATAGAGGTAAAATTAGACATTAGGACAATAGAAAGTGGCCGTTTGGCCGTTTATTGGAGGTTTTTTTATGAGAGTTTGACAATAAATTCGGCAGGACACATGTAAATGCAATTCTAACCACTTACTGAAAGACTTTTGTGCTTAGTTTACACTCAGACAAATAGCTGCTTATAAGTTTTAAAGAATCATACGTGAGTGCATATGCACTTCCAATGATATATTCGTACTTAAAACAATCAAATCCATCGAATCCGTCCATCCTTTTTCTATAGATTTATTCCATCTCCTGTTATAACAATGGCTGGTACCGTAATGCATCGATTAAACGCCCCCCTTCTTTTAAACGCCCCCCTCGAATAGACGCCCCCCTTTTTCAGGAGATTTTTAAATAAACGCCCCCCTCTATTAGACGCCCCCTCGAATAGACGCCCCTCTCTAGAGGAGGGGCGTTTATTAGAGACACACTAATTAAGGCATGCAGAACTACTACATTGCATTGGTTCAGCCTCAATGTTTTCATTTTGTATAAAAATATGGAAATTTGCGATAGACGCCTTTCTTTTTAAATGTTAAACTAACAGTTGATATTTTGTCTTTATTGACGATGATCTTGAAGTTTAATTTTAGTTTAAGTTTATATTTAGTTTATATTTACGAAAAAGAAGAGTTTCACAAAAATTCAATAGACGCCCCCCTCTTTTAAACGCCCCCCTCGAATAGACGCCCCCCTAAAAATTCAAAAAATTTAATAAACGCCCCGGGCGTCTAATCGAAGCATTACGGTATCTGTTTTTGAATACTCGTGAATTTTCAATTTCAAAAACAACCTAATGAAAGCGCACAGATGGTCCCATTTCGTTTCGTCAGAATTAATAAGTGAAACAGCAGTTCAGGCAATCCATTGATATTATTTAACTCCTAAAACGTCTTTAAGTTGTTTATGAGTCATTTATGCGTAATATTTCATACGTTTATTTGCATGAAATAAAAGTTTATAGATAGACCAACACATTTTGCAAACTTTTGTGTGAAAATGACAATCTTATCACCCCATGTTTAGAAACTTTTTTATGCATGAATGTAAACATATGGACTTGATTTGATTTTGTTTGAAAGAAATTTCTCTCTGACAGTCACTTCTCTAGAACCACCAAACAGATTTGATAAAAAAAGATTTTTTATCAGGTTTTTTTAAAAGGTTTTTGAAGCACTAATGAGTGGCTTTGAGAAATATGTTCTTCTACAGAGTTTCGCGGTTTCTCTTCGTATTCATCGTGTCTGTCCAAACATGTAAGTAGCACAATTTTTATTTTATTCTTAGTTGGAAGGTATCATCTGTCTGTTAAACGCTATTCATTCAGCCTGTTGTTGTAAGTAAAGTGTGAAGATTTTTTTAATGCAACGTTTCAAATATCATGAGAATAAATTAGCTTTTTAGATTCGATTTAAATCATTGCCCTGTGATTTGTAAACTCTTGATAGGCTTGACACAATTCCCTTTTCTTGCTTTCATGGACATTTTCAAGCAGATGTCTTCTCCTTTTTCATTGTAACAAGATTGTAAGATTCCTACTTTTTAACTTTAACCGATTTTGATTTAACCGATTCTTTCATGGTTTGTAAAGATAAGTCTTTAGAAAAAGAAATTCAAAGTTCCAACTTCATTTCTTGGTCCACTGTATAGTTAAAGTGTCTTTTTTCAGAACAGAAACTTTCCACTATATGTACGAAGTATTTTTAAAAGGAGATAAATTTTGTGTACAAACTGGTATTCAATGATCTCCGTTTTCTTCATTTTTCACTGTAAAGCAACTGTTGGTTCGGTTAATATGGGTTCATAATCATTTATGTTCATTTATGTTTGCTTGTTTGTGAAAAGTGTCGTTTGTTGTTTTTTTTGCGTTCATATGCCATTTCACCAGGTTTCTCATTGGGAAAATTTAAAACTGGTTCAAGGGAAGTGATGATTTATCCATTAATATTACCGGCAGATACAGAATTTAAAACAAGTATGTCGCGAAGCAAAAACAGTTGTTGCGAATCGGAGCGCCGCAACAAATTTTTAATATGTTGCTTTTATGTTTTAATTTGTTGAGAATCCCCCAACTGGGCCGTTGCGAAGCAGCGAAAAAATTCATTTTTTCAGAAGTTCTAGAGAAGCATTACACTTACATTTTTGATACTTTTTTAAATCTTTTTATTCCTATAAGAACGCAGTGGGGATGGGAAGAGACAAGATAACAACAACAGTTCAATTTGCCAAATAATGTTTTTTCTCGGATTGAATTGGGGTTCTTCTTTCTTCATGAAGCACTCAATGAAACCAGTACGGAAGCCGACAAGGGTCATTCGATAAATAATTTTGAGATCCAGAAATATATTTGAAATCAGGAAATATCTTTCAAAGTCAAGAAATATATTTTAAAATCAAGAAAAATAAATAAATTGAAATCCAGAAAAATATTTTCAATATTGTCTTTTTTTGAAAGCTAGGGCTAGAAAATGTTTTTGAGATATTATGTTCCAAAATATTTTTCAAATCTAGAAAAATAATTTAAGATTCAATATTTGAATTTTTGCTGGTTGCATTTATTAAACACGTGCTTTTCTTCTTGTAAGTGATTTTTACTTACAGGAGTTAATCATCATAATGCACGTTAGATTTTGCTTTCGATGTGGAAGAAAGGTTTTTCAAGTTGAGTTGTTTTGTACCAATTGTGGTACACAACGAAGACATTTAGCAAACGAGGAAATACTTGTGAAGGAAAACACCACAACAGAAGAACTTATCCGTCATTTCTTTATAAAAGGTACTCAATATAAGAGAATTATACTGATTCTCAAGAGATACCATGGCATAGAAATTAGCTTAAGTACGTTAAAACGTTACCTAAAAACATCTGGATTAAAAAGAAAAGGGAGAGCGGCAATCGATTCTTCTGTGCGCAAAATTATAGAGTCAGAGCTAAGTACTTCATCAGGAATAAAGGGATATCGTAGTATTTGGCATAAATTACGTGTTGCTTATGGTATAATAGTTAATCGTGATGACGTTATGAACATTGTACGAGATATTAATCCACGAGAGTCTCTAAACAGAAGAGCCAGGAAACTTTACCGAAGGATTTATACATCTCCTGGACCGAATGCAGTATGGCATGCGGACGGCTACGACAAACTTAAGCCATATGGATTTCCTATACATGGTTGTGTCGATGGATTTTCACGAAAGGTTATTTGGCTAAAAGTTTGTCGAAGTAATAACAACCCAGTCATCCCGGTTCATTTTTATCTCAATGCCTTCGAAAATGTCCAAGTTAGCCCAGACGTCCTTAAAACAGATTGCGGTACAGAAAATGGGTTAATGGCAAGTATTCACACTTTTCTTCATAATGATACCAATGCACACAAATATGGTACATCACAGGCAAACCAAAGAATCGAAAACCTTTGGTCCCATTATAAGAGAACCTACACCTCTTGGATAATAGATTATTTTAAAAACATGGTGCAAAACGACATTCTGCGTCTTGGAAACCGATTGCATATGGAATGCGCTTGGTTTGTATATTCAGATCTTTTGCAGGCTGAACTGGATAAGGCGAAGTTAGAGTGGAACTCTCATTTAATTAGAAAATCACGTCAAGCCAAAGTTTGTGGAATACCTGATGAAATGTATTGTATTCCTGAACTCTATGGTTATCAACAATGTGTATGAGGGTTAACACTAATGTTACTGATTGGATTATTAACCAGAGGGATATTCATGGTGAAGCAGAGAATCTTTTGAATGAAGTTGATGAAGAATTGAATAACTATTTCATGTATTTGGTAAATGCATTAGGAATTTCAATGCCGCCACGTGATTGGATAGAAGCAAGAACAATTTATGACACTACCATTTCTGCAGCACAATAAAATTTATATTTCAAATGAAAAAATAGCTTAGATCTAAAAACCTGAAACAATAAAAACAACGTTTTCACATCTCAAACATAATCAGGGACGTAAAAGATGCAGTGCTATAAAATAATAACAGCAGTAATAGAAAGAAGGTCAAATTCCACTTTTTCTAAATTTTCACCCCCAAAATCAATTTATCGAAATTTGACGATGAGACTCACCCCCTCATTTTATTATCAAAAAACAAAAGAACTAAAAACAAATATCAACAAAATATCATCCTATATTAGAATATATTAGAGTAACAGAAAAATCTTAACAAAACAGAACGGTATGAATAAAACTTTAACGAAATAACTATGTCATGCAACAACAAAGGTATTTTGTAAAACATTTACAGTTGTCCAAACCAACTACCATCTCTCACTGCCATTGAAAAAGCCTGCATCATGGATTCCTCTGATGCTATGTGTACAGGAAGGTTTACTTGTACATCGCAAGTGCTGACACTTGGCAAACATTTACATGGTTTACCATTAGTTGAGTTACATCCATGGATAAAGTGAATAGTTATATCTTTGTGTAATCCTAGTGCTGGCAATGTTGGTGAACCAGTTATGAACTGAATTAACTGTTCAGATGAAAGCTCTGGATTATCTAAACAACAAATATGTAATTTGGTTAGTTAGGTATCAAAAAGTAGCAGATTTTTTTTGCAGAATTAGCAATTTTCCTTTCTTTGAGGGACTTTGAATTGGATACATTTTCCAATATATTTTCTTCCCACAAAATTTCTTCCCTAAGTAATCGAATTTACAATATGGAGAATACATTATCTTTAAGACAAAACAAAAAACATAGCAATTAAATACATACCAGAATTAAAACAATATTCAGCAACATCTAATAGGGCCTTGTATGTTGTTACCTCTAATGTTTTTTTATTGGTGGCATCTTCACTAAATTGTGGTTTAAGAGAACTGATGAAATCATCATATTGCCAAACAAACTTCTGATTGCGACAAAATACAGGGTGCATAATTGCTCCATTTTGCTTTAGTAATTGACACACATTATAGCACTGCAAACCGTTACTTATCTCCTGAATAACTGGAAGTAAGGGTTCCAGTGTGTCTTTTACTATAATTGACCTATAAAGAAAGCACAAAATACAATGAATGGATATTTTAAGTAGAACCAATTAAGACAGATTAATAGAAGTTTTATCAGTACATACTATCTTAACAGAAGGAAACATTTCCATAGAAATTTACAAGTGCTTACACCATAACATATACATTAGATGAGATTATTAGATTATTAAATCAAGAAATGTCAATATTTATTACTCTAAAATAGAATTTTTCTTTTGCATTGTTGTCTTTCTTGGATCTCCTCTATATCCAATACGCTCTAATAAATCTAAACCCTCATCTGTTGAAAGTATCGATGTTAATTCCAAATCAGATTTTGCAAGAAAGACCTAAATCAAATTACTTATTCATTAAGACATAATTTCAGTATGTTATTAGATCAACAGACAAACCGCCCCTTTCATTAGAGAAGTGCACAATAGTTCAATATATTTTCTTTTCTCTTTTCATTTCTATCATGACAGTACTTATAGTTACTAAGCCAAAAAACACTAAAATCGATGGTCATTGCAATTGACACATGTACATGATCACATAAATAGAAAACTAAATAAACTTGAAAGATGATTGATATCAGAAAATCTAGTGTGAAATAGCCACAACTATTTTAGTTGAAAAATGTAAAATTTATATAATATACCTTATCATATGTTGCTTTCAGTGGTGATATTTCAGATATTTCTTTTGGACAAGACTTTAATGCAGCTGTTAGCCCACAAGTTATATATTCAAATATCCAGTCAGCAAAGAATGCAGGGGCTGGCCCTCCATTAACTAGTGTAGCAGCAAAAAGATGTCCAACCGCTTTGGCAGTACCGTCTGTTACACTTAAAGTACCAAAGTTTGGTATATAACCACTGACATCATTTCCAGTAAAATAAATTTGCTTGATTGATTTTATTGCTTCTAAATCAAGAAGCAATAACACTGTACAAAAAGAAATGAAAAAAAAAGACTAAATAGAAATAAAGAAGTTAGAATAACATGAAAACAAGGTTATTTAAATTCTTAATACACTAACAAAAAAAACATATGTTTTTGTATACCTGAATAAAATTCCCTTGAAACTCCACCAGTGTCTATTGCGGGCTCACCAATATAAGCGATTCTATAAGTTTTATCAATCTTATTCTTATTCCAAGTTTTCCCAAAAAATCTCATGAAGTCTTCAAATTCATAATGACGTCGTACATTTAAAAGAATTTCACCATTTTCTATATGGCATTTTTTTAAAACTGCTTGAACTTGTTTCATATTAAATTCTATGTTAGTGTCTATATTGCTAGTAGTATTTTCATCTTCAACAACAGGGTCAATGGAATCGCTTTCATCAAAAGGATCATCTTCATTGTCTATAGAATAGATAATTGGTTTTTGCTTTTTCTGCAAACAGTCCTCAGCATGCTTTTCAATCACTGAAAATGGAAACTTTTTGTTACAAATTGGGCACATACCACAATTAATATCAATGCTTTTTAAGTTTGTCAAATTTACAGAGCATGATGGTGTAACAGTATCTTTGCTTTGTATATTTTGTTTTGAAAGCACAGAAGTTACAGGAGAGTTATCATCATTAGCACCTATATCGAAACAACTGTTTATTAGTAATGAATTTGGATCAAGGAAATCTGTTTCTTTGAACAACAAGTGTCCTAACTCATGCTCATTACCACTGTCATTAAAATACTGTGGGTCTTCTTCTAATGGAGCTTGCAGCTGATACTTCAAAACACTCAGTTTTCTTGCATCCAAGTCATGCTTTTTACAAATGTACAAATCAATTTTGGAGTATGGTTTGCCAAGGTCTTTTTTGTATCTTTCAAGTGTAAACCATTTATTTACCATTTACCATTTGGTAAATCAGACCCTGGTATAGTCTCTACCAACTTTTGGTCTGGGTAAAGCAGTATGTACTCTTCCAATCCACAAAAAAACTGGTCCTGATTAGCATGTTTCTTTAAAGCGAGATTCAATATTGTGTTGGCATTGGCTTTTCTTGATGAAACCTGTAAAGGTAGCTTGCTTCCTCTAACTATTTGTAATTGCCCAGTGTTTTCATGTTCTCTGATAATACCAACATTAATGAGTGCAGTCTCCGTGGATTTCTTGTTCATGAAACCCTTCACTTTTGATTTATGACCATATGCAGAATGGGAGGAAGGAGGTGGAGGAGGAGGAGAGGGGCTGTCCTTCCTTCTTCTTTTACCAACAAACCTTGAAGTTCTTTCTTCAGTTTTCATTTTTTGAAAGTCCATTAAAGTCAGCAGAGGTTCATCATTTTTGGGGTGTTCATCGTTTTTTTCTTTTTTTCTGCCACAATACATGCAGAATACCGTAATGCTTCGATTAGACGCCCGGGGGGGCGTTTAAAAGAGGGGGGCGTCTATTGAATTTTTGTGAAACTCTTTTTTTTCGTAAATATAAACTAAATATAAACATTGATAAAAAATATACAAAATTAAACTTCAAGATCATCGTCAATAAAGACAAAGTTTCCAACTGTTAGTTTAAAATTTGAAAAGAAAGGCGTCTATCGCAAATTTCCATATTTTTATACAAAATGAAAACATTGAGGCTGAAACAATGCAATGTAGTAGTTCTACATGCCTTAATTAGTGTGTCTCTCTAGGGGGAGGCGTCTATTCGAGGGGGGCGTCTAATAGAGGGGGGCGTCTATATATTAATAGCCGATTCTTTGTCTGTCTGTCTGTTTGTTTGTCTGTCACGCAAAATGGTAGATTGAGTTGTGAGCGAAATTATTTCTTTTTTTGTGTGCGACGTGAGTTCGAAGCAAATACATTGCAACCCCAATCGAACGTGACTTTTTTTGGCTGATGAACTAATAGGAATAACGTTTTGTTTTTATCATTATTGTTAGTTTTATATTCCACGTTGACTTGGCTTTGAAAACAGTACATCAACTAAATACAAAGAAACTAACTGATTAAACATTTTGGACAAAAAGCAGCAGTGGCAGAACGTGGCAGCATGTGCGATTTGCCACTATCTCTTGCCTGACTGTCTGAGACGGGTGAACTTTTTTTTTGAGCAATCAAAATGTTTAAAAACCGATAGGTAAAAAAAGAATATTATATCAAAACAAAATGTTTTTTTTTTTTGCTTTTCTTTTAACAAATTAATTTCTTCTTTTAATTGTTAAGCGTTCTGATCGAACGTTTTTTATTCTATTTATTCAATTAGCACGTGCCTTTTTTCTCTCCTCCGTCGTGATGTTTTTAAGAAGAGAAACTATTTCTTCCTTACGTTTGATAGCACCCATGTTAGAGTGGGTAACTTTTTTAAAACAAAAGCTAATAAAAAGTTGAAGTTTTCTCTCTCTACATTTTGAGTGTATTGTTACACTGATAAAAGATTGGTTTTATCAGAGGTTGTGACTTCGAATATGCTTCTGGTTGAACACAAGTTGTACGAGCCGTTTATAAGGAAATTTGACGTTTATTGATACAGTGATACAGAGCATGTGAACATCGGCGGCGAGCGACGCCGCCTTGGCGGCTAGCTTATTTAAAAATCTCCTGAAAAGGGGGGGGGGGGGGGGGGGGGGGGGGGGGTGTCTATTCGAGGGGGCGTTTAAAAGAAGGGGGCGTTTAATCGATGCATTACGGTAGGTCAGAAGATCCCATTTTTTTGCCACAGGAGGTGCAATGCATGCTTGCGGGTGCAGCCATCTTTAATTAGATTGTTTTCGCTTGTTTGCCGGTAAACGAATTTACCAGTAAAAAAATTTCTCGATTTTAAAAAATATTTCTAGATTGTAAAACATATTTCGCGATTTTGAAATACATTTCTGGATTTGAAAAATATTTCTCGATTTTGAAATATATTCCTGGATTTGAAAAATATTTCTCGATTTTGAAATATATTCCTAGATTTGATAATATATTCATGGCTTGACCCTTCTCGGCTTCCATAAACCAGCCATAGAAATCATACATGTAAATAAATCGAAAATTGATAAACTAAATCATACATGGAGTCATCATAAGGACATGATCATTCTTTCATATCCAGTCCAAAAATAAAAAAATAAAAAATTCAAACATTTCAACTACAATTTGGTTATCTCCCATTATTAGATATGGGAAAAAATTAATCTGATGGCACAACAAGATTCTGGATTATGTCAGCAACTTTTAAACTTTCTAATGGAGAGGTTTTTCCAGCTACTTCGTACATATATGTAAAAGCAGATTCAAAAGTTATACAGCATTTACTTAAAGTCATTCCAGTAACCGAATGTTCTTATGCACAAGGAAATATTTTTTTCGGATTGCCAGAAAGCACTGGGTTACATTTTGGCTGATCTTTTCAATTTTAAAATGTTATTTAATTTTGTAAGATTGATTTTTTACTTGGATTGTCACCACAGTTACGTACAGGAGAGCAGAAAAGAGGAACATACATACATACATATTTTCTGACAAAGAAACGTATGAAAAATTACATGGGGATGTAATAAGCCCACTGGTTCCGATTATAAAATTCTTGCTTAAATAAAATGCAGCAAAGAAGTCATATTTCAAAGGAAACTTTGGACTATTTTCTAGTTAAAAACCCTTAAATCGGTTTTATTTACTGCCTAAAATCCACAGACTGTAAAATGTCCCAGGCAGATCGGTAATTTCGAACTCTTCCTTTTATACATCTCCGCATTTTTGGACTACCATTTTAAACCTTCAGCTATGCAAGTAAAATCCTATATTTGTATCCTAAGGATACAAATGACTTTCTTTTGAAATTGTCAGCACTTCCTCCTTTGCTAGAAAATTTTTTTGTTTGTAAAATTGATTTGGTTGGTTTGTACCCAAACATACCTCACTATGAAGGGTTAAATGCATAAAAGCAGGCCTAGGACTCACGTCTGGATAAAACAATATCGACAGAAAGTCTCTTAGAACTTACGAAGTGTGTACTTGAGAACGATAGTTTTTAACACAATAGTGAGAATTTTAAACAGACAAAAGGTACTGCAATATCGAAAATCTGAAAAACTTCTTGCAATACCGTAACAAGGCCCATTCAACCATTACGTTAACGGCGAATTACTACAGCAACAAAATAAATTTCCTTGATATCCAAGTTATCCGTAAGGGGAAAAACTTCTCCCATATCTTTTCGTCAAATCTACAGACACGCACCAGTACCTTCATCCAACATCTTGTCAACCATCGCTAAAAGAGAATTATCTTGTTCTATCTCCAATTTTTTTAAATTGAGAAAATTAAGTTTTAAATTTCATAACCTCCCTGAATCTTTAAGAAAACAAGAAGATAAGACTGCCGCTTTAAGAATATTTTGTGTGTGTTTTCTTGGGAAAAGCTCACGGAGAAAGAACAAGATAATCCTGAAAAGCTTGAAATTAATGGGGGCTCTTTTTTTCCAAAATTGGAGATAGAACAAAATAATTCTCACCTAACGCCATGGCACTGTAAAAGCTCTATCCCTTATAGTGAAACATTGAGGCTCATTCGGAAATGTTTTAATAGTGAATTTTTTGACAAAAGCTGAAACGATCTAGAGGCTTGGCTAATAAAAAGAGGATATGACGAAAAGCTAGTACGGACACAAATTTAGAGGGTAGGACGTTTACAAGGGAAGATCTTCTGAAAGAAAAGAAATAGAAAAAATCAACGGAACCAAGGAAATTTGTTTTAAATATTACGTATCACCGGGCTTATGGGAATTTAAACAGGATATTATGGAAAATTAATTTTAAAGTAACTTTAACATGTAATGAAGCAGCCTGGAGCTGCGAACTCAGCGACAGCAGGTATTATTGGATATTTCAACTTGACATAAATTCAAAAATGTAATGCGTTTGTCGTAAAAGCATCATATACAAAGATGAAGTAAGCTGAAAGATGGAAATTTTTAGATCTTAACAGAAACAATTCATGATTCAAAACGGATAATTTCTTCTCCAAAAATAAATATATACCATATTGAAATACAACTGAAAGGCTGACAAATGCAGATGCTTTTTCTAACAAACATAACAAAGAAATGGAGCGAAAATTGGAGCAATCCAAATTTTCTTCCAAAGTTAGATAACCAACGAGGGAATAAAGGAACTATTTAAAATATTTTTAATGATTTTTAATGATTTGAAATAAATTTTAGCTTGTCGTTAGAAAAAAATAAAAAAAATAATAAAGGAACTGAACTGATATTAACTGAAAGTACATTTAATTCCACAAGACAACGTTTTAACGTTAGTTACACTAATTAAGCGCAACAAAATTTAGACACAATGAAACAAACACAAAAAGGGCTCAGATGACTAAAAAATTCAATAATCAGCTTTACGTGAAGCCTGTACAAAAACGTTCTACTATACCTCGTAATACATCTACATTCGTTTCAACAGATAAAGTTTAAACATACATATACATAATAGTTATGATTATTAGGGTTGGCAATTTATCAACGCAAAATTGAAATTTAGGAAATACTTGGATCAAAATGAATTTCCTCATTGGATTTATCGTCTAATAAAATTGCTTCGACTAAATCATCCATATCAATATATGTTTTCACCAGATTAATGAAAAGTAGCAATGTTGCAATATTAGTTTGAAAAAAACTTGTAGTTTTTCAGTTCCCAGCTGGAGGTGTAAGTTGCATCACCTACATAAACCAACTATTTGAATGTTGTCAATCTAGAAACTGTTGCAGTCTAAAAACCTGAGTATCTCATTGTTGAACAACTTAATATTCATATGTTCTTTTTAATGTCAGTTTCTGACTGGATTGACGTACTTGCTGAAGTTGTGATGTATAAACTACTTCGATATTCTTTGATATCAGCATTCATTATACCTTTAGTATGCACTTCTTTGGTTGACTCATGAAGATAACTTTGTCACACCTGATTGTTATATAGACAATTGGCATTTTCAAGTTTAACGTTCAAGTTAATCTCCACATATTCTATAATGCACATATGCTTGGATGCATTTGTTGGCTTGGTACCTCTTTCTTGCACATGGCAGGTGGTGTGGCTTACTTCAATCTTCAAGTTACAAGTTGGGATCTATTTTAGTTCTTTTTACTGGCGACATCAAGAACAAGAGCCACCAATTCTAAGAAAAAAATCAATAAACAAAGAAAAATAAGTAAAGATAAAAATTTTGTGTCGAAAAAAGTTCTTAGAACTTATGGTTGCAGTTTTGTGGTCATTAGAGAAAAAGTGAATTCACTATATTAAATGATAATGAAAATGTGATTTCCAATCCTTTAAATATATCAGTTGGGAAAAAATAAAATAAAAAAATCCCCTTAAAAAAAAGAACCAAACATCAACATTATAAAAAAATTGAAACATCAAACGCATAATATTAGCTCCTTTTAACCGATTACAAAATATGAATTAAAAACAATCGATCGATACCTTCAACTCTGTTTCTGTTATTCCAAAGTTACAATAAACAGCAATCATAAATGAATTGTTGAAATAAATTTATAATCTGTTCTTCTCCAAACCACAAATATCATGATTTAAAACCATGAGTTTTATTTCTTTAATGATTGATATCCTTTTTTTATTATTTATCTTACCTAAAACAAAAAAGATTTCAACTGTATAATGAAGCAGAAATCCTAATCATACCATGACAATAAGACAAAAAGAAAATCCAAGGACTCATTATCCTAAAAGTAATAATTAAAAGCACAATTTTAATAAAAGAATTTGTAATAGCAATAGATTGAAAAGTTCATAACATAATCCTATGTGGTAAGTTAATACGGGTTCACTCAATACTAGGGCTGCACTGAATAAAGGTTTTATAAACTGACTTTTAACCTCTGGGATACATACACAACCAAACATAAAAATAATAAAAATAATTGCAACAACATTTACATATGAAAATCACACCAAATACAATAATGTGCAAACATGAAAAATATGAACTAAAGACAAATCCATCCAGCAATGCTTTTTTGTAGCACAGTTGCATTGGACAGTAATAACTAATGAATAATTATTAATGAATTTCCGAAATTCTTCACTTTACTAACCCTCAATATTTAACCACCTGTTTCATTTCTTTAATGGCATATATACACTTTTTATTTTCTGACCTAAAAGAAAAAGATTTCAATGCATAACCAGTGAAGAACAGCTAATCGTACCAGAAGCAAATAAAAACAACTAAAACAAACACATAATAGCTGGCAGACAGTACATACAAACCACCAAACATCATCAATCTACTAAATGAAATTTTATAACTGGAAAAATTTAACAAAAAGATGGGTGCATAAATAGCATATGAGAGCTTGCATTTTGTTCTTAAGACAGCTAGTCATAACACCTTTCTTATTTCCACAACACATTTCATAACTGTGGAACCATTTTGAAATAAATAAAATGAAAAAAACACACCGTTTTTGCTAAATAGCAGCAAGTTTGTTACCAAAACAAACCAGTAACTGCTTGTAGCACATGCATCCTGAATGATTCAATCCGTTTGCTCATATACTTACGTATATTATATACTTATAACTTTTCAAACCTTTTCCTACCGAAAAAGAATAAAAACCATTCCCACCAATGTAAATAAGCATCATCTTTTTCCAGCCATTTTTAAACAACTTCAGTGCATTTTCATTTGTAGCCACATTTGCTAACTATAAAAAGAAATACGGCAATTTCTCCTGTATTTTCCAGCACACATTTTAATCTCAAAAATATACTTTCTTCCACTTGGTATATAATTGTTGTTCGTTTTCCTCCGGTTTTCCACTGAAATAAAAACCATTTCACTATCATATTTTACATTGTAAACAAACATCTAAATGTTACTTGTGTTCAAAAACTCACTTACGCATGCATTATATAATACCTGTTTTTTTATTATTCTAAAATATATACAATTTTTATTGTATATATATATTTAAAAGTTAAGCAAGAAAGCAATAAGGGATGCAACTTTGTTTTAATACTTTTGTACTTTCTGTATTAAATACTGTATAATGATATACCTAGCTTAACCTATATATATATATATATATATATATATATATATATATTTCCCTTAAAGAAACATTGGGTGACAGATTCTTTATTATTTTGGTGCATTAGGGAGTCATGCTTCATAAGGAGACAATTTAGTGTGTCTCTAATACTTTAGGCTTGATTTTTCCTTATACAAAGATAATACCATGAACATCCTATTACTGCGTTGAAAAGTCACTTAAGTTGTCTCTTCATTGATGCAATTTTCAAGGTACAGGGAAAACCTGCTGGATGTAAATCTTACTTCCATTTTCAACAGTTGTATATTGCGCTATGGAAATAAATAGAAGTATTTGGGGCCAAAGTACAGTTTTGTTTTTATTAGGATAACTTCGCTGTATATTTTTTTGATCTTTCACTTTTTTTATAGAGTTTATTACTTTTAAGCAATTGATAGTAAAAAATCATATTTCCAATGCACTGAATGGAAAATATTACACTTAAACGTTTTTTGAAGTGCATTTTTAGAACCGTTTATCATTCCAGTGAAAAAAATGTGTATCAGAAAAGAATCAAATTGTTCTTAAACAGACTTTATGGTACTGATACAATCTTTTTTTTGTATTAGCAGGATATTATGTCTGCAGGACAATCTTTCAAAACTCTGTTTTCATGTCTCTCAAATTCGTCAAACCACCTATATTTTAATCTGTATGTACTGGAACTAATACAAGATAATAAAATCAATTATTATTATCTACTGATTTTGATTTGAAATTAACATATCCAGCTAAACAAGCAACTATTTAACCTTAGTGCTATATTCTTCATTTCACTGACATGGTCTCCAGAGAGACCTTGTGTGCATTCCTTGAAAAATCTAAGTTTTAATGGAAAGTTGATTTTCACTTTAGTTTCCCTACAGCCAGACGGCCGCAGCAACGAGTACTGCAACCGCCCCATACGTGCCGAACCAACACCTACTCGAGGCCAACACAAATACCATTTCCACCGACACCTGAGAACATACCCAAGTTGAAGTGAAGGTTATTGGCCTCCTTCGCGTCCTCCGCATTTAATCAATGTTCATATAAGCCAATGTCTACGATGACCGAAGAACCAATCCAGCTCAACTTCAAAGTGGAGGTAGCAACTCATGCAGTACATCCCCGTCTTCCGCAACTGGTAGAAGCAGATTATTGATGATCTCGTTCGGGGCATCCGTCTTGGTATCATAGGATCAGTACCATAGGGCATCACAGTAAATGAAGTACAAGAAAAATTGTCGTTGCCCCTAAAAGGAACGAGGACCCGCGGCGTACCGTTGATCTTCAAAAGCTGAACAATGTCAAATAACATGAGACGCACTACACATCCAGGCTCTTCGATGCTGCATGAAATGTTCCAACTAAGACCAGCAAGTCAAAATTCGATGCATGGGGAACAGATACAACAGCATATCCCTACAACAAAAGGCCAAGGAAGCGCCAAGACGTTCATCACAAGCACAATGGGCTTTCACGTATCAGGCGACGAATACTCCCGACGAATCGATGATATCACCGCCGGATACCCCAGAGCCGTCATAATCATAGACATTCCCAGACATTACAACCTCGTTTTGACACATCTTTGACTACCTCAAACTAAGAGGGGACAACGGCATTGTATTCAGCAAGAACAAGTTCCAATTCGCCCAAGAAGAAGTGGAGTTTGCTGACTTCTTAACACCCCAATGGATCACCAACTTGAAATCTTGTTTTGATTTGGTGAACCAGTTCGCATACTCATTCCCTCATGCACCAATCATGGAACCGTTCCGTGGACTATTATTCTCCATATCCTTCATATGATACCCCTCGCTACAACAACTCTTTACAAAGTCCAAAGACAAAGTCGTAGAGCTCGTACTAGACATTGTAAAGACATTCGTCCTGAGCCGTCCGACCTGCCTCGCCTCCGGCTGGTCCAAAACATGCATTGGCTTAAGTTTAATTCAGGATCTTTGCCGATTTTAGCAAAACTTACCGGACAGTCGCACGATTGCTGCGAACACCCCATACACATAGTTGGGCAATATAGCTATTATTGTAACCTATAAAAAAGGAAATGTACAGTAGCATGTATGCCTTTACACCGTACGGCCAAGTCCTTTTCTGTTTTCGACATCTTAGAGTTAAGTCGGAAACTCGTCATTTCTGATTTGCAACACTAATCGATCCTTGCAGCCCTATAAAACCTACTCGAGACTGTTCCTGGACTTAATTGAAGACTTCGGAATAATTTTTCTATTCGTTTTCTCTTCGAATTCTTTTAAATAAGTATCAACTCTACCGTGGCACCTGATTGACACTTTATGAAAGAAGTTTTAAATATTAAAAAGAGTTAACTAAAAAGTTATAACTATCTTCGCCACTTAGTTCGCCATTTATAACTGTCACTAACGGGACTTATTTCTACATCAGGTGGTGGAAGCTGTGTAAGTAAGGAAACGCTCAAGAACCGACAGCTTCTACAAAAAACTCTTTTCCTTCCAGTACTACATTGCCTGGAATTATTTTCTTGATCGTACATGTTAGAAGACTAGCTGCATAACGTATTTTAAACATATGATAAGACCCTTCATTGTAACTGCAATGTATTTTTGTTTTCCATTACTGAGAGCGAAATAACATGACTCCCTAATGCACCTAAATAATAAAAAATCTGTCATCCAATGTTTCTTTAAGGGAAATAACAGTTTTCTCAGCGTTAAATTTTATTTAGATTTTCTGACTAGCGGGTTTTCTGTAATTTTTTATAACTTGCCCCAAAACAGCAGCACATATCACTTCGGGCAAAATTCGTTGCCCAAAGGCAGTAGTTATGTGAATGATTTTATTGGCGATTCAATTTCTAAATGCATGCAAACGCGGCCTTTGAGAAAAATTCTCTTCAGGCTAACATATTTTGAAAATTTAGTGTTTTTCTCCATATTTGTCTGTAACTTGCCCAAAGACTGCACAATACATCATTTCGGGCAAAATTCATTGCCCAAAGGCAGTACCTTGTGAAAAAGTATAAATTGGTGAATTAATATCCAAATGCATGTAAACGCGAGCTTTAAGAAAAATTTGGATAACGTATGTGTTGTGCCTAGAAATGTAATAAAAAGCTGGTTTGGTAATAACTGCCTAGATTTGTAATAAAAACAGCACAAAATGTAATGGTTGATTTCCACTTGGAAAATTTTGGCGGAAGAACTTTAAGTGGAATTATTCCGCTGGTTCTGATTGGTTCAGCAGTTCGAACAAAAAATCACCCGATCACACTGATCGGCTGGAACGAATTTCTACCGATCAATAGTCATTTTTGTCCGATCTTTTGATTGCTGATCGGCTGTTATAATTAGCCCTGACATTTGATGCAACATTTTACGTAGTACCTCTAGTTTAGCGCGGAAAAAAAATTACTTTGGTCACTACCGCACTAATAATTAGAGGGGTTAAAATAAACCGCACTAATAAGTAGAGGAAAATCAGATCAAAACCGCATTAAATTAGAGGTAAAAAATCGTTCTCGTTTCATTTTTTTTTTTTTTTTTACATTTTTTGTTTTGGTTTTTTTCTTCTTTTTCGCTTCTTCAGCTTTGGCCCTATCCTCCTCAAACTTCTTTATCTCCTCCAATGTCTTTTCTTTCATTTGACGAAGTAGATTTTGGTTTGATGCAGTGAAACAAAATTCAACTGGCAATTCCAACCCACCTTGCTTCAAGTCAGCGGAGTATCTTCTCGGTCCGATAACTTTTACAAATAAATTACCACCGTTTTTCATATAGTAGAAAGTTAATTTTGATAAAAATTTAGGTACATGCCCAACGGTTTTTTCTTCTTTTCTGAAACATGTCACTATTGTGTTGTCAGCTACGGCAGACGGCACAATGCTTCCTCCGATGATCATTTTCAAAGGAAAAACAGAAAATACCATCAAGAAACTTCGTGTCCCTGAAGGATTCATCATCAAAACCCAGGAAAAAGCGTGGAAGGACGAGCAATTGATGCAAATATGGACGGTTGAGATTTGGTTGAAACACATAAAAGAAATGTCGGAGAAGCTCGGTTTTGACAATTTCTTGCTGACATTTGATGCGTTTTCAGCTCATAAAACTGATGACATACAGGCAAAGCTCATCAACAACAAGTCTGATACTTTGATGATCCCCCCAGGTTGTACTTCTAAATGCCAGCATGGATGTTTGTATTAACAAACCCTTTAAAGCAATTTTAAGAAAATGTTGGGTCGAGTGTGTTTCGGTAGTTATCAATAAAGACCACGGTACGATTCCTCCACCCAGCCGCCAAGATATGGTTGATTGGGTAGAGAAAGCTTTTAATACCATCTCCCTTGATACAGAGATGGTGAAGCGCTCCTTTGACGTCTGTGGCATCACAGCAACCGATAAGTCGAAGGTCCGTAACGGTGCATTTTACGAGAGTTGCATGGAAAATGCTAACAAACATTTACAAGATGACGATGCCCAAGATGATCCTTTTGTTTTGTAATAATTTATGTCTGAGAAAAACACATTATTGTTGAAACTGAAAGTTTCTTAATTTCACTTTTATAACCCGATAACTCAATCCGCACTATAATTATAGGAAATTTTGACATTTATCGCACTAAATTAGAGGAGAATTGAAAATTCCCTGAAACTTACCCGCACTAATAAATAGAGGGAAGAAATTGTTCATTTTTTCGAAAAAAGGCTATCCGTACTAATTAGAGGGCGCAGTAAATTAGAGGTACTACGGTATGCAACAATGTTGTGTGAAATGTTGCAGCCGTTTGCCATTGATCCAACAAAATGAACATGTTCATTTTGTTGGATTGACGTTGCAACAAAAGTTCGTTTAATTTGCGTTGCTGCACTCGTTTGCCATACTCACACAACATTCAACATTCATTTTTCCTTTTCGAATGACCAAGTCGAACGTCAACTTTCTAATCGAACGCCAACTACCAAATCGAACGTCTTATCTTGTTGGTATCCATGTTCAAAAATACTGTTTTTGATTCAAACAATGAATGTTGTACATAATGTTGCGTAGACCCGTCAAGCAAAGTGCAACATTTTTTCAAATGTTGTTTAAAATGTTGCCTCAAATGTTGCTCTCGTTTGACCAGCGCTTTACAGTCGTTCGAAAATGCTAACCTTCAGGCCTGTAAAAATGCTTTTCTTATGAAACGCTCTAGACTTCACAACAAGTTTTTAAAGTCCAAGAGCTTTTGTGATTATCAAGCATATAGAGTACAGAGAAACCTTGTCACCAAATTGAATAAGAAAGCCAAGTTAGACATGTTTCAATAGAGCATGTGAATCTTGTACACAGAAACCTAAAGAGTTTTGGAATCTTTGTAAGCCCTTTTTTTCGAACAAAGACCCTGTCGATAGTGATATGGTTCTTAACCTAAATGGCAGGATTAATCAAGATAGTGATGAGGTTGCAAAAAGTTTCAACGTACATTTTAACACCGTCACTAAGTCGTTAAATCTTTTTAATTGGAATGCGAATTATTGCTCAAATTTGAACGATCCAGTCAAAAGAGCAATAGAGAAATTTAAAAACCACCCCAGCCTAATTAAAATTAAGAGTGTGTTTACGGGATCTCCAAAATTCCAATTCAAAGAGATTGACTGTCTTTTTGTCCGAAAGATGATGATGGAGTTAGACTGTACAAAGAAGACTGGAGGCCCTATTCCTAACAATATTTTGAAAGCCTCTGTCGATGTTTCGTGTGCTAAAATCAGAGACTGCATAAATTGTTCTTTCCAAACGTGCAAGTTTCCAGACCGACTGAAGCTTGAAGAAATCATCCCTGTAAACAAAACGGGAGACTTTCACGATATAGGCGATTATAGACCAATTAGTAATCTTCCAACAGTATCCAAACTATATGAAAAGGCTATGCAAAACCAGCTATCTGAATTCTTCGAAGCGAAATTTTCAAAGTTCTTATGTGGCTTCCGAAAGGGTCACTCTACTCAACATGCCCTTTTTCGTCTTTTGAATTCATGGCAAAAGAGTTTGGATGCCGGTAAAATAGTTGGAACTGTACTGATGGATCTATCAAAAGCTTACGATTGTCTCCCGCGTGACCTTTTGATTGCAAAGCTTGATGCATATGGGTTTGATTTCAAGAGTCTAAGCTTAATAGCTGATATTACCTTATTCGCAGATCTCACAGAGTTAAGGTGAATTCGTCTCTGAGTGAATGGTTGGAAATGGTTTCTGGTATTCTTCAAGGCTCTGTTTTAGGTCCTCTTCTTTTTAACATTTTTTTGAATGACCTCTTCCTCTTTATCCAAAAAGCAAATGTTTGCAACTTTGCTGACGACAACACTCTTTTTACCTGTGGAGACTCTTTAGAAGATGTTATCATAATACTTAAAAGGGAAATTAAAAACATGTTACAGTGGTTTAAGATTAACACAATGGCAGCAAATCCAGAAAAGTTTCAAGTTATGTTTCTGGGTAGATGAAAACTAGATCAAGTACGTTTTGATATTGGTAAGAATTCTTTAAAATCCAAACCGCATATTAAACTTTTAGGGGTTACCATTGATTATAAACTGGATTTCAATATGCATGTAGAAGGACTTTGTAAGACTGCATCACAGAAAGTTAAAGCGCTATTTCGTATTCGACCGTTTCTGAACACCATTTGCGCTAAAAGACTATGTGATGCTTATATTTTATCATTCTTTTATTGCCCTCTTATTTGGATGTTTGGAAGAAAAAAAACAACACGGCTATTAACAAAATCCACAAAAGGGCGCTGTGTGCAGTCTATCAAAATTTCAATAGTAACTTTGAAGAGTTATTGAATCTCGATCAGAGTGTCAAAATACATGTTAAGAATTTGAGGACTTTGCTGATAGAAGTATTTAAGTCAATCCATAAATTGAACCCAAAATTTATGTGGGATGTATTTCTACCTAAGATAAGTCGGTACAACCTCCGATCAGGAAACACATTGATTCTGCCCACAACAAACACTGTAAGATATGGCCAAAACTCTCTGGCCTTCAGAGGAAGCCTTCTGTAGTCAATTTTACCTGTGCATTTTAAAAACTCACAATCTACAGCAGAATTTAAACCAAAACTTAAAAAAAGAATGGTTTGGTGAAGGCTGCAACTGCGTAAATTGCAAGTGAGATTTGTGTTTTTTACTTTTCAATATTTTTCAGAATTTATTCTGAACGATATATACTTTTATGAATTAGATTTTATATAATTTTTATAATATTTTTAATGTTGTTGGTGTCTATTAGTTCTTGTAACTATTTATCTTTGTACCAACGAGAAATAAATAAATAATAATAATAATTTTCATATCATCAACGTTTGTTATGTCATTATTCAACTATGGGTTTTTCAAGCAATTTACAAGCCACTGCTTAGATGTTTTTCATCTAATTTAGCATAATTTTTCTCCATTTTGCTATAAATTTGATAGATGTAAGTTCTCTTATTCGTGAAATAGATGCCTTCATTATAAGCACGACAACATGACTGTCTGAGCAGCATTTGGGGGACAACAGTTTGAATCGTACTTATCGAAACAACTGAATGGAGATTTAAGTGAGTGTGTGATATAATTAACAGTCTCTTAGCTTAACATAAAGTCCCTCGAGAAGTCATGCGTTAAGCTCACTCAAGTAAATTTTTCCTTAAGCGCAATGAAATTTGTCATGATTCATTGAATGTTTTATAGACTTTTTGTTACTTGAAGCAGAACCCCGTTTTCATACGACTGACACTGACGAATTTGGGTGACAATAGTTCCTGAAGCCGTGGCCGTATTTTACACTGGCAGTATTTGAGGCACATTCAATAGACAAAATGCCGTATTTGAAGACACTGTACACGGTACTTGAAGGAATTGTGTTAAATATGGAAAAGTGAAATGTTAATAATCTAGATTGTATAAAACATTTCGTAGGTCTGAACGTAATTATATTTGTTACAGCATTCTGTTTCTTTTCATACAGTGCTAAGGAATGTAACACTATATTAATTCACTATGTCTTTCAGCAGTATAAGCTAATGTTACGCAACTTTTTCGTTGAAGCAAGGTTGACATTATGCCTGGAAACATTATACAATTTGGGTGACATTTAATGTGACCTACAATGTTGTGCATTTAACCAGAAAGATGATATGATGATATTTTTATTACAGATCTACCTACATAGTTTTTTTTTCATAAAGATTTTTTGAAAATAACAAAATGTGAAATTTAATATTATTTGAGGCAATGAAACAGGCAATGAATACAGCATTTGCGAAGCAAACTCCAACATTAGCTTGACAGTGCGCAGTATTTGCGTCCCAACAGTCAACCTATAAGTTCAACGCCTGTATTTAAGAAATTCGTCAAGTAGTCAATAAAACAATTCATACATAATTGCGAAGTTTACAATAATTCATACAAAGTTTATGATTTGATCATTAAGTGATATTATGATATATGGGCCTTAATGGTTTCTGTTTAATGCATCTAATCAATTGCATACACATTATACGAAGCATTTGGGTGACAAAACGAGGTATGAAGCACTAAACGGGAAACAAGGTCAAGTAATCGCAGAAAATAAAAAGAATAAAATATGGCGTCGACGAGGCTCTCCAAGGTGAGATTTTCCAAGGTAAAGTGTATTGCTACTGTTATGCCTTCCCTGGTTTCTGTTTAATGCATCTAGCATACATTGCATACACATTATACGAAGCATTTGGGTGACAAAACGAGGTATGAAGCACTAAGCGGGAAACAAGGTCAACGCAGAAAAACCCGCCGAAAATAAAAAGAATGGCGTCACGAACGACGAGGCTCTCCAAGGCGAGATTTTCCAAGGTAAAGTGTATTGCTACGTGTATGCCTTCCCTTAACGAATAATGCAGGTAGAGAGTTGAAAAGATTTACTTGGATAATGTTTTTTACTCAGGGCAACGTATATATATATCAACAATGTAAAGATATCAATAAGAGATCAACAATATTCTAAAAGAAGATGATGAGTTTCCAAAGCAAAGTTAATTATGTTTATACTCTTTAACTAAAAGTTCTTTAACTGTACAAAAGTTTCTCATTGGAATTTTTTATAACGTACATGAACTAAATTTTATTTTCTTTGTGGGTCCTGCAAGAAAATGTATTTACGGCAATTATATACGTAAATAATATACAAGGAATCTTTAGTCATCACCACACCTTGACATCTATGAATCTCAAATTTTAGAAGGATCTTTCATTCTGTTTATGATTCTTTCTTGTCGGTCAGTCTATTAAATCTATTCACACTAAACATAGGTATTATAGTATAGTATAGTATAGTATATAGTATATAATATTACAGTAATTGAACAACACTACTGGCTTGAAATCACATCATCAGAAACCTGTGTAAATTTCTGTTGTTGAAAAGGCATTTTAGGTTATATAATATACCTAAACCACTTTGGGTTTGTGTTGTTTTAACATTATGCTTTTATTTGTGAAACAAAATAAATCTTTATATATACTGTATATATATACAAATAAGGAAATTTTGTTTGTGGTACAGAAAATTTGTTTGCACTTTTTGTGATGATCCCAAAACCTTATTAGTCTTAGAGCATTTTACGGAAAATGCAAGACTAGTTTATGCCACAAGTTTAAGGTATGAATCTACACTCTAATGGAAATCATCAAATGTGACGATTCAAAGGAAAATCACTACAAGCAATAATAGCGCTTGCATCGAGAAGTAGCGCTAAATTTATTGCTAACATTGACAAACTTAGCGATAAATATAAGCAGCACAAAAAGCGCTTTCTTGTTTAATTATTTGAGAATAATTAATTTGTTGCTAATTTATTCAATCATAAATATTATTTATCTTTCCGTGTTTTTTATGCAATCAGGGCGTTAGCCAGGATTAAAAAAAATTCTGCGTTTTTGGTTTTTAATTGGGAAATTGGTGTAGGGGTCCTTGGTGGGGTGGGGTCAAAAGGAATAACGTCAAAGGGTTGGGGATGACTTTCATTGATAATTTGGCACCCTTAGAGAACACCCTTATATTCCCTCTGCTTTATTCCATAACGCCATCGACTGGTATGTCTGTGGTAGGAACGACGGCGGAGTCATTCCTAAATGTTTTTACTTCAGTACTTCAGCTTGACAAGTAGATCTAACTAGACAGTATGGTATCGTACACAATATCTCTTGGACGATACGTGGTATTCAAGATGTCGAATTAATTTTCGTAATGTGATCGTACGCGTATAAATGCACTCTCAGAGGTAATGAGGATTAGTGAAGTAAGGGGGACGATTTAACCTGTGAACCCCAAACACAGGAGACTGATTGCCTTTCTCTTTATACTTCACGACTTCCCAAAGGAAGTTCCAATGACGTGTATAAAATCTAGTTTGTACTGCTTGTGGTTTCAATAATGTGAAAATTGTGTATTATTTTTTGCAAATATGAAATGGGAAGGTTATGTTGTCATTCGTGCGCGAACAAATTTATTACAATCTTCGTACGTAACTGGAAATATTCTATCAGTCAACGTTCGTGGCGAACGCACGTGCGCCATTTTTCAAGCCCTCAATGTAAAAAAACAAACCAAGCACGTTGCGCAAAACGAAAAAGCAGCAATGAAATGGAAAAGTAGATTCAAAGTAGAATAAAATTGTGTTCGAATTCGAAAAAGTGATAAACGAGACAACACAAAATGTCTAGACACTGGAACTGCAGACATGACACAAAGATTTAAAAAGAGTACGCACAATAAATAAATAAATAAAAGTTTAAAGGAACGCACACATTGTTCAAATCAATTAAATATTTCTCGAGCGCTCGCAAAAAGAAAAGTAAAAATAAAACTGGAAACATCTGCTCAAACTTACGTAACTGTTTGAGTGCACGTGATCAAGAAATCATAGTAAACAATGATAACGAAAATCCCTTCTATCTTAATCGTCAGACTTTTACACATAAGTCTTTTTAAAAAAGTGGTTTGGGAAAATTCTGTCTCCCCAATTGGGAAACCGCGGTAAACGCGGAATTTTTGACTGCAGCTAATGCCCTGGCAATTTTCAATATGGTTTTGAAGTTTACTTGTGTGTGTAAACACAACTTTCAGACAATCTTTCACATACTTCACGAAAAGCTGAAGGAAACAGGTGTTATTTTATTTAAACGCAGGTGAGTATTTCAAAGGAGAACTTTCGCAACTCGTCAAGCCGACGTTACAATGTTTTCATTTTTCCCTTCCTATATTCCTACTTCATCCCAATGTTGAAATGTCTTTCGAAAGAATAATAATAAAGGTTTTGCTATCGAAAAAATTTTTAATGTAATGTGTCTTTAATATTGTAAAAGTTTTCTCCCAAGAGCTTATAGAATGACAATCAAACAATTTAGAAAAAAGAATTATCGCAGATGGTTTCTACTTGTGGTTGCTTTCGAACTAACTTCTGTATTTTTAATCTTCAACTGAATATAAGAACCAGTCAGTTAAGTTCAATTTAATACACAAACAGGTGCTACCTGTAAATGTACATTTCAAAATAATATATTACCAAATCGAATAACACAGTATTTTAAATTGGCTTTCAGATTTGTGCTGAAGGTGCCGGAATAACAAATAAAATAAAATGCTTTTCGGAAACTTTTTATTTCTAGAAAAATATGTCCGCTTGTCTGTTCAGTCATAACTGAATGAATCAGAGTTTATCATGTCAAAACAAGCAAGTTTGTTTTGTATTTATTGCTATTTGGCGAAACAATAATTAAATCACTGTTCTTTGAGAACTTCATAAAACAACACATGCATATGTGAAATGTATAAACAAACGACTTGAACAAAACTTTTTAACGATAATAACGGTAATCTGTGGTGTGCCCTTAGGATATTAATGATATTAACGATTTCACTTTTATCTCATTCGATATTCTGTCAGTTTCACATAATTAATTGAACCAACATTATTATACGAAGAATTTAGTGATAAATCAAATACTTATCGCTAAAATTTAGCGCTTCTTCGTAAAGAGCGATATTTATAAGCGATAATAGTGATAATGATAAAACTACAAGCGCTAAATTTATCACTAATATTGTTACTACATTTGTAAATAAGAATAAATTAGCGCTAAAACCCATTGTTCTTTTAGCGCTATTAGCACTTGTAGTGATTTTCCTTTGAATTCGTCACAAATACCTCAAGGGAATAAAATTTCCAGAGAATTAAATTTAGCAATTTCGCAAATTTTTGTCGAATTCTCAAAATCCTTCATTTATATATACTTATTTGACAATTCACGAAATTTAATTCTCGCGAAAATTTTAATATTGAATGATTCACGAAATTACATTCTCACAAAATACGAATATTTTCAATAAGAATTTATAATATAACTTTGATACTATTTGATCGGCTCTAATACCTTTTTGACACTTTTTCCCCTTAAGGTAACATGAATAACCCATTAGTTAGCTCTATATACCTTTTATTGACTACCATGCTTGAAACACTGTTATGAATTCTTTTATATTAAGTATATTTCAAAGCAACTGATATTTATCCAAAACTGAACAAAATAAGGATATTAGGAAAAATAAATATTTTATCATGATCAAATGAACTAGATATATAAACCGATTTTTCTTCATTGATTTTAATAACTAATTTTCTGACTTGAAAAAAATATATATTTCCAAAATTGGTACCGGATAATCAGTTTTGATCAATTGGCAGATTCCAATAAAGAAAGGGGGTTTGGGGTAAAGTCCCAAACAATTTTGCTTATAACTTTGAGCCCCAGACAAACTAATTTTTGATTGAAAACCACAGTTTTCATTCAATTGCAGCTTGTTTTATTGGTAATAAAGACTAACTTTCATTCAAATTAAAAGCTTTCTTATTCTTCAACTTAAGCAACATGATCATCATTAGGGTCATGTCGTGAGTGTAAAAACAAATGATTGCCATCATGATCTAATCTGTGGCATTCTGACAATCAACTCCCCATGTGGTCCCACACCATGGCTCCTGTCTTTATTTTACAAACACTTTCTGTTAAAGGACTGCAAAGATGGTGGAAAGAGAAGTAGGAGAAACAATTTTTTGAGTGAAGCAGATGTGAAGTTATCACATTAGTAGCTTTGAAATTGCTGGATTTCAGACACTTTGTTTCTAATTTTCTTTGAAATGCAATCCTAGCCCAAGTGGTAAATTTGAGTTGACCTGCAATGGGAAAATGTATTTTGGTTAGTCAAACAGAAACATAATAGTAATATGAATCATTATCCAGTAGGCCTTTTCAAGAACTTCCGCAGAAAGGAACTTCTCACACTCTTGAAAAAATGCAATTACCATCAGTTTACTATCTATCAACAAATTCATTTTACAAGGATTCCTCATAGAAAAATTTGCTAGAAGTAATGATGAGTTGTAATTTCTTGTGCTTCAAAAGCATAATAACTAACTAAAAAAACTTATGTGTTTCTTTATAATGTCTTATAAGACAACTTATCCCGGTAACATGTCAATGACAGAAGGCTACTGATTAAAAGGTTGTTTTGTTATAATTCTCACTCAAATTTTACTCATGGAGGTAGAGATTTATGTGTTTGATTATGTTGTTCTGTTACAATTTTTTTAAACTTTCAGGATTTATTGCCAGTTGATGTTGCCAAGGAATTTATAGAGCTGCAGGAAGATCCAAAATATATTGAAAAAAAGTATTTTGGAACTGAAAAAGGTAATATTTCTGCATTATATTCATACTGTATAAAAAAGTTTCTTTGCTTACATTTATACATCGTATCCATTATTAATTCCATTATTATATACACACAGAAATGTATTTTATTAAATATATTTTGGGTTTATTTTTCCAAGAACCATTTTTTCTGGGTAAAATACTTTCTTCTAACTCACCAATTTTATTGGGACATCAAACTTCATTCATGGGAAGTTGTCATATATAATTATTATTTTATTTTTGTTTTGTGGATTACATAATGTGGTTTACAATCAAGCATATTTTGTTATTGATTGAAATATGAATGTAAACAGATTTGTAATCTAAAATACCTGCACCATGTTACGTCAGTTACAGTTTTATAACTGAGTACACTGCCATAAGTTTTTTTACTGATCTTTTGAAGATAAAAATTGTGAATAAATTGAATGAAGTGCAATTATGAGTCATGAACAAAATATGAATAGAAGAATACAACAATCTAAGTAGTGAATTCTCATAACTCCATAACTTAAGAGGAGCATTTACTCAAGATTCCATAGCATATTGAATAATAATGTGCTGAGCAAATGTTCTGTTTCTGTCTTTTTGGAGCTCTGTAAATAATGCATAAAGACACTTCAGCACATGGTAGGGAGATTTGTTTTGACAACAGTATAAGGCTGATTTTCCAAATCATCATTGCAGATAAATCAATGATATGATAACTTTCCTTCACACAAATGTTTGGACAACACCTGCTCTAAATAAGTACAACTATTTCAATGAGACCAATAATTAGAAACAACAGTTCCCTCCTTAGTATTTAAGTAGAACTGAAATTTGTATATACCTTTATGATTTTCTGGTAAAGTTTCTTTAATACCTATTTACTGCTGCAGTGTTTTACTTGAAGGTATAGAACCTGTGTGTAAAAATCTTTGTAGGCTATGGTGTGATTGTCAACACCATCATTCATAAAGGTGATTTTATCGTTGAATATCGAGGAAAGCTTTGTGAAAAAAAGGAGATGGCAGAAAAAGAAAACATTTATGACAAGGATGAGAGTGGTAGTTATGTGTATCATTTTCGACACAATGACAGATCCTATTGGTAAGATATTAACTAATAATTGACTTCTTTGATTTTTCTGAAACAATTAGATATTTTGGGATTTTCATTGGATGTTTGTACACAAGATTCAAAGAAAGGGAATTTTTCAATATGGACCTGTAAAAAAAAAACAAAAAAAAGGCAGTAAAAAATTCAATGAGTAAAAACTAAATAGAAAAACATTAAAAATCACATTATCACTAAGAAAGCAGTATGATTTTTAATTGGTTTAATTGGAATCACTTCTCAAAAATTAAATAGAACACTGTTGGCCTTTACTGCCAGTTGAAGTATAATTAGCTTTCTTAATTGTACATAAGATCAGATTGATATCATTTAAAATTCTGAATTTACCACTACCATTTCAAAATTTTGCTTGTACCACTTTGATATAAATCAATCACTTTAACTTCTGAAAAAGGTTTCATTGGAAATGTAACTTTAGATATTCTAATTTATATTATATTTTGCTACTTTTAGTGTGGATGCCACATACGATGATGGTTCATTAGGGAGATTAGTAAATGATTCCCTTTTCTTTCCCAATGCAGCTATGAGAAAGGTTTTGGTAAATGGAAGGCCTTTCCTGTGTCTCTTTGCAACAAAGAATATGAAACCAAATGAGGAAGTTTTATATTTTTATGGCGTTCAAGGACTTCCTTGGCATGAGGATGTATGTATTATTAATCACTGAGTCCCTTTTACTCATTTTTGCAGCGCTGCAAATAACGGGCGGTCAGCGGTCAATGACCGGCGATATAAGGCACTTGATCATGTATTTTTTCTTATGGTTGATCAACTTGACCGGTCAAAATTAATTTTATTGAAATGAAAGGACCATCAGATTTTGTGAAATACGATGATTGCTTGATAGCCCTAGCGATGGCTATAACGCTCCAAGACGCGCTTTTAATCGCGCACAAAGATACTCTTTAAAAACATGCTCAACTATTTCTATGAGCTAGAACATGCTCAACTTATTATATTAGTTTCCGTGCTCAATTGACAAGGAAGGATAAACTTAGGTGTATTAATTGATTGCTCACCAATTTGTTGTTGCTAGGGAGAACGGCCACCGTTGCTAAGGTAATTTTGAAATTTCCTTCATTATATGAATTCTATTGTTCACCTAACGAAAGAATATGAAAACATAAGTGGTACCAGCAGGACTCATTTTTGTGTTATTCAGTGAAATTAAAAAGCCTTTAAGTTTCCAGTTCCATTTACAATAACAGTGAAATAGAATGTTTACATTTTTCAAGTTTGACTTGACCGGCAAAATAGCCATGTGACCGGCAGATTTTGACTTTTAATGATCACGATGACCGGCTGGTGTAAAAAAATTATTTGCAGCGCTGTTTTTGAACCATTTTTTATGTATTTTATCAGCCTACATGGCCTCTCAGAATAGGAACTCAGAAGCCTCAAGTATGAGTATTGAAAAATACACTTTTCATGTAGAATTTTCAATCCTTTCTTGTCACTAATAATTAGAAGTCAAAATGTACTTGATTAAGATTCTATGTGTATGCTTTACATAAATGTTACACCAGGGAAGGGTGGTAAAGCATCATTTAGGCTCAAGCAAAATAATGATGATGCTTATAAAAATGTGTAAGGATTTTCAGTGAAATTCTTGGTGGCATTCTTTTTCATACTTTCTGACTCCTTCACACTGCCGGATTATAGTATGACAGTCTCTTCAAGTTTCCAATCCGTTGTAATTTAGGAGCTGTGGCATTGAAACGTATTGATTTCTCACAAAATCCTAAAATCCATAAATATCTGGTATCTGAGATTCTAAAATGTCATGCTTCCGAGGCATATCTTCAGCTTGAATCATGAAACATTTTTTACTTCCCTAAAATTATCTTTAGGAAAAAATTCAAAAACAGAAGATGAAAAGCAAATGTCAGACTGACCAGTTTGGCAAAAAGAAAGTGTGCAAGTTGGGTCACAAGAAAAATAAGCAATTAGGTCAAAAGGGAAGTACGCAGTCATGTCATGAGGAAAGCTACTTGAAAAAAACTGTTGATTTAAGTCATAGAGAAAGTAAGCAGTTGGGTCAATCAGAAATGGACCAGCTTGTTCATAAGGACAGTTACCAATTCGACCAGAAGAAAAGTAAGCACTTAGGCCAGAGGGAAAGCGAACAGTTGTATCCCAAGAATAAAGACGAATTGGGTAAGACAGAAAGGGAACAGCTGGTTCAGAAGGAAAGTTACGAATTGGACCGGAAGGAAAGCGAACAGTTGCATCCCAAGAATAAAGACGAATTGGGTAAGACAGAAAGGGAACAGCTGGTTCAGAAGGAAAGTTACGAATTGGACCGGAAGGAAAGCGGACAGTTGTGTCTCAAGAATAAAGAGCAATTGGGTAAGACAGAAAGGGAACAGCTGGTTCAGAAGGAAAGTTACGAATTGGACCGGAAGGAAAGCGAACAGTTGTGTCTCAAGAATAAAGACGAATTGGGTAAGACAGAAAGGGAACAGCTGGTTCAGAAGGAAAGTTACGAATTGGACCGGAAAGGAAGCGAACAGTTGTGTCTCAGGAATAAAGAGCAATTGGGTAAGACAGAAAGGGAACAGCTGGTTCAGAAGGAAAGTTACGAATTGGACCGGAAGGAAAGCGAACAGTTGTGTCTCAAGAATAAAGACGAATTGGGTAAGACAGAAAGGGAACAGCTGGTTCAGAAGGAAAGTTACGAATTGGACCGGAAGGGAAGCGAACAGTTGTGTCTCAGGAATAAAGAGCAATTGGGTAAGACAGAAAGGGAACAGCTGGTTCAGAAGGAAAGTTACGAGTTGGACCAGAAGGGAAGCGAACAGTTGTGTCTCAGGAATAAAGACGAATTGGGTAAGACAGAAAGGGAACAGCTGGTTCAGAAGGAAAGTTACGAATTGGACCGGAAGGAAAGCGAACAGTTGTGTCTCAAGAATAAAGACGAATTGGGTAAGACAGAAAGGGAACAGCTGGTTCAGAAGGAAAGTTACGAATTGGACCGGAAGGGAAGCGAACAGTTGTGTCTCAGGAATAAAGAGCAATTGGGTAAGACAGAAAGGGAACAGCTGGTTCAGAAGGAAAGTTACGAATTGGACTGGAAGGAAAGCGAACAGTTGGATCAGGAGGAAAGTGAAAAGTTGGATAAGGACCAGCTGGTTCAGAAGGAAAGTAAGCAACTTGCTTGGAAAGAAAATGATCATAAAGGAAAGGCAGATCTGGAGGATGTTGGCTTTTCAAGTAAGTTTGTTTTTACAAGTGTTATACTAGTGGAAATATAAAAGTCACAAAAAATATAAAGCATTTTCATTCTTTAAAAAGGAAAGTTGATGAAAGCTATGAGTAACAAAGAAATCGATTTCGTACTGGACCGTGGAAGTCATAGCTGTCATGAGGTATGCAAGTAAAAGCAATTGTAACAAAGGTCCTTTCCCTATCTAACTGCAATCAACTGATATATTCTGTTTACACTCTGTCCTAACAAACAATGAAAAGATTGTCAGGCATTGTTAGTATGACTTTAGGAACCCTAACAGATTCCATATTGTTTGTATACCTAAAATGGAAGTTTAAAATTTTTGTTGCTTTCCTGTGAACTTTTGCTTTTTCTGGGTGGATCTTTTTAAAAATTGTAAAGTTTGATAATGCAATGTATGCCCATGATTTTCTTGACATGATATTTCAGTTGAGGGTTTTTTAAAGGAAGTTTCAAGGTTCTACTACATACCTGAAATTTGAATTAATGAAATTAAATACAATGAAAGCTATACTGCCATAAACAACTTATCATGACCATAAGCAATATGTTTTCTCAACAGTCTCTAACAAAGTTTTTTCTTTAGCTTTCACCATTTTCTGGACGAAATATTTATGTTCATTTGTTTCTGGAGATGGCATAAGCTGAAAATATATTTTAATTTTAGGTAATTGAAAGTTCTGTTGGTCGTGATGAAGGTGGTATGGAAGCAAGTGTTATACCTAAATCTCTAGTAGGAGAGGTATATAATTAAAATCGTAACTAATTGTTAGTGTGATATTGATGATCAAAATCTTTTTTTGTTTTATGGTAATTTGATTTGATTTATTTGTTTTATTATTTATTTAAAGTTGAATTTTAAAATAGTACACGACTAATAGATTCCAACAACAATTTGGTAATTTTGATAATGATGTAATAATGAGACCTACAATCTCCTATATTTTGTTGGAACCTCCATGACATCATACCCAATTTTGTTTGCTTTTGAGCTTTCAATAAAATGGTTTTTTTACATCGTTAATTCGACCCTAATTATTATAATAAGGCAATTATATTGGTTCAGATTTGTTCAGAACAGAACAGGGTTGTGGTTTTTCATAATTTTTACGGAATCAAAATTTTTTGCTGTTAAAAATACAGTTTCAAGGCAACATTTTTTCCCCAGACTGCAAATTGAGTGGATTTTAATTTGATGTCATAGTTGTTAAAATGATGAAAGATTGTTTAAAAAAAGTTATTTACATATTCAAAATTCTTAGACATTTATTTATAATAGACCCAGAGTCATTATGTTAAAAGAAAAGACAGATTAGACAGATATCTTTGACCAGGGTAATGTATAAATTGTTTACGATTTTTACAGATTAAACCAGCATGTTCAACGCCAGTGTTTCGTAAGCCCAAAATATTGGAGGATAAATATTTATTTTCATGGAGTGATTTCAGTGTCGTTGGTGATATTGGTGAAGGGTCCTTTGCTAGAGTTGTTGAGGCTACCACAAGCAAGTTTACTGAAAGTGTTGTGCTTCGCATATTGAAGTGCTCTGAAGTAGCTGCTATTAACATGAGAAAATTTCAAGGAGGCAAAACAGCTTCTTGGTCTCTCACACAAGAATATTGTTAAGTGTTATGGTGTGATACTACAAAAACCATCTTATATTTTTGAGCTGTGCAAAGCCAGTATTCAGCTAGAAGATGAAAGCGTGAATATCCATTCACTTTTTGGTCTTCTTCAAACACTAGAGGGAGACATTCCTATTCAATGGAGGTTACATGCTGTGATTGATATTACAGCTGGTCTTGATTATCTTCACAATACAGGTGTTATTGCAGGTGATGTTAAACCTAGCAATGTTTTGCTGTTACAAACTAAAGATAGGATTGTTTTTAAATTATCCGATCTTAACTTTTGTCCTGGGAAGAATATTTTGTCATTGATGTCCACATCATTCCGTTTGAAAAAGGAAGAAATAGTTTACAGTATGCTTTATGCTGCTCCTGAGTTAATTACAGCAAATCTAGTTGTGGCTGGAAAACAGTCTGCAGCAACCGATATATATGCTTTGTCCATAATTATCTATCAACTGATTTTTCCTGGCCAAGATGTTGCAACCTTTGCAAGCCCAATACAATTCATGGAGGCTATAAGGAGAAAATGGAGGCCATCTATTAATTGGACATTAATAAAAGACTGCCCATCATTTCTGGAGTTGGCATCTATTATGTTGACATGCTGGGCAGAAAATCCAGTAAATCGGCCTAGTGCTACCTATGTATATAGTGCTGTTACAAGTATGTTGGCAAAACATGAAAAATTTGTAAGTTTTTTAATAAAGATTGTAACAGTAACTGCTGCTTAAGCGTTAGTATTAGGTCTTTGTCTCTTTAAAATATGAGTTGCCAGTGACAAAACTAACTACATGATGATTTTAATTGAATTTTTGAGTAACTTCTCAAATATTTATTGTGTTTCATTTTAAAGCAGTTGAAGTTATTTGATTTTTGCTCTATCTAATATCATGTAATATCACGAAATATCATTAAGATATTTTATGAAAATTATTAATAGAAGTACGTCGGCATAAATCTTTTAATAACCTTTAAATAATAGTGTAAACTTTGCAAATTTTGCCAGCCTACATCCAAAAAGACTTTATGTACCTTTTCATGGACTTGAAGCCCCATAAAGTTTAAACAACTAACCACTAAATTTATAGATTTTGAAATGTAAACATCTATTTAAAATTTTAATTAGCTCCCCATTTCTCCTGCAAGGCTGTTAGCAGCTTTTTGGTTATCAAAAAGCCACTTCTTGAATAATTATTTTGTATGATATTGAATAATTTACAATGATGTCCTTTAAAATTGCTTTTTAAAAATAAAAACCCTGGAAATGTAGGATTATTGTATAACAGTTTATTATTTGTATGTTTAGGATGTCTCTAATGAGAAAAATCCGAACCCAGAGAAAAATTCAGTTGCACCTGTAGTAAGTATCTAAAAGCTTGGATTGCATTGTTCAGTTCGGAAGTGCCAAAATATGTTGACATATAAGTTATTTCATTTAGAACACATCTGATAAAAATGATACAACTTCCGGTGAAAAGAAAGACTTGGTAAAAAATAAAATTTTAATGGTATTCAAATGTCAGTAAAATTCAAATGTTTACTGGTGACTTATTCGAGCTCTTTTGCTACAGGCCCAACGGGAAAGTACATAGAATTTTCGAACCCTGCATATACAATGGTGTTATAATCTTTTTGCCTTTAGAATGTCTTTAAAGAAAATGATGCAAGTTTGTTTAAAAATGAAGTAATGCCAATTGTAAGTAACTAACACTTCAGTTTATAGCACACACCTTTAACTACTGGTCTTTTATGCCTGAAAAAGTAAAAACTTGAAGCAATGAATGTTTTGTGAAAGTCCTATGAATAGTGATAATTATGTTCACCATGATTTTTCAATAAGAATCCAATCAGAATGATCCAGATTCGAAGAAAACCAAGGTTGATTATTTATTTTTAACCTGAACCTCAAATTTTTCTAGAACGTCTATTAATTTACTTATATGGTAGCTTTTAAATGATTGCTTTTAAAATGTTCTAGTTCTTTCTCTTCAACTTCTACTTTTATGTTTGTCCTTTTTAGAATCCACTAATAGAACTTAGTAACACGGTATGTTTAACATAATTTTCTCTGTCTGTGGCTTTAAATACATTCTGAATGTTATGGGATATTATAAATAATACATTTTATACATTATAATTAATACCTTTGGCAGTGAGACAGTGAATATCCTGTAACTATTCATCACCTTCAATTTCCTCTTTAGAGTATTGGTAATGACTCAGGTGTTTTTGGAGATTTTCCTCCTGTTATAAATACAGATGAGGTAATTATTGTTCTTGTAATTTCATGCTGCCAAAGAACCTTGGAAATAATAAAACAGATCTGTTTTATAACTTATAATTTTCATGCAAAGATATCTCTACACTTTCACTAAGTTGTGTGTTACTTTCCTGCAGGATTATTCGGACGATGGTGATCCACCTGATCATATTGTTTCCAACACTGTTGAATCTACTGGTAGCCAGGTAGTGGACTGTATAATGCTCTATTTTAATGCATGTTGGATATTGTACAATCTTATATTTGTTTCCCTATAAATAAAGGATTTTAAAAGTAATTAAGGAGTCTGATAATTAACAGAGTTTTTGGATGATGATATCCTAAATTTTTATAATTTATAATTTTCATGTAGAGCTTTCTTCACACTTTCACTAAAAGTTGTGCGTTACTTTCCTGCAGGATTGTTCTGTTGATGGTGATCCACCTGATCATATTGCTTCCAACACTGTTGAATCTACTGGTAGCCAGGTAATGGACTGTATAATGCTCTATTTTAATGCATGTTGGATATTGTACAAACTTATATTTGTTTCCCTATAAACAAAGGATTTTGGAAGGTAATTAAGAAGTCTGATAAAACTGTTATGTTTTATCTACTCAGCCAGACATCTAGTAATAAAAATTATCTTTTCTCTGAATAGATAACTTTGTACATTATTTTGATGTACTAAAGACACTTTATTATTTGAATGAAATATTGTTGAAATGTGCAAAATCATTATCTTTTCTTTAACATTATGGTTTTAAGTAGGTCTAAGTAGCCTGAAAAGGTTTAAAAAGCCTAAAAAGAATTTAGACAAACAGTATTAGCTTTGCACATTATGTTAAAAGATATGTTAAATAGTTTATACTTAAAAAAAGTGTACTGACTATTGCAATGAAAATTTTTGAAATTAAAGTTGTTATTATGGGACATCGTGTGGAATTTTTCCTGAGAAACTACATTTTATTGCTACTTTTAGTGTTATTAACTGCTATCACGCAACTACTGCTCATGGACACACTGACAATTGGGTATAACTGAGACAATTTATACACTTTCAAACAGAAGTTGCTGATGACGGAATAAATTATTTGGACCATTTTTTTGTCCTTCCCTGCACAGTTTATGTTATATCTTTTGGTTATTTTAGGATAAGAAAAGAAAGAAAAAGTATATCCGAAGAAGAAATTATAAAAAACCAGATAGACTTTGCATTTTTTGCAACAAAATGCAAGGTGGTGGAAAACTATCAAGGCATATCATGACAGTTCATAAGCATGAAAAATCTGTTAAGCAAATTAGCACATTGAAGAAGAAAAAAAAGTTGCAAGAACTTCACAAGTTAAAGTCAGAAGGGATATACAGGTGAGTTTTAATAAGACACTATGGGTTTGTATTGAAAAATGTTTTTTTGGTACATGATAGAATTCAATAAGTGGATTAACAAGATTTTAATAAATTTTAATAAATGCAACTGCTATTATATAAGTCTTTTAAAGAACAGTTACATCAATCTTTGAGTGCTATTTTTTGTAAGTTTTTGTCTTGCACACACAAGATTACACATTCCATCATTGTCTCTTTTTCTCTTGTCGGTTTTATTATCCAGTACGTTCTGCTTATGTTCTGCTTCTGTTTTTCATATTTGTGCATCTTTAGGTATAATCAACACCAAGCAGGTTTAGACAATCCACAGTATCAGAGAGAGAAGATGGGGAAGGTTTATCGGAAGTTAATATGTTGTGGAAATTGCAAATCATTCATTGGATCCAGGGCATTCTATCGACATGTTAAAAATTGTCAAAAAAACCATTGTAAAAAAGCTATTAATATGCCAATAGAGCTGCTGGAAACACCATTGGATTCACAATTAGATGATGACTTTAAAGTTAATATATTATCCAAACTTCGAGATAACAAGGTTGGGCGTATATGTCGAAAGGACAAAGTAATCATACAAGTTGGAAGTGTTTTTTATAGACGTGTGCGGAGAAAACATGATAAGAAAGTACAAGTTCGTAGAACAGTAAGAATAGAAATGAGGAGATTAGCATCTTTATATTTGGAGTTCAAGAAGTGGCAGGTTGTTGAGAAACATGGTAATGCAAAAGACATGTTTATGCGTTCAAATTTTGATCACTTAAAAGAAGCTATAGATAAAAATTCAATTAATGAGGATGGAAAACTAAAGCCAGGATTGAAACAAAACCTTCTGTACCTATTAAAGCGTTCAGCTAAGGTTATAAAAGCTGTTGATATGGTTGCTTGTAAAGATGATGAGGTGAATGAAACTGAGGTTTTCATACAAGTTCTAGAGTTATGGGAAGATTTTGTATTTGGTGATGCTCAGTACGAACTGAATAAACGTCGCCAACTTAATCTAAGAAAGCCATTGAATCTCCCCGATGAGGGAGATATCAAGTGTGTGCGACCAAGTTTACTGTCTACTATGAAAGAACTAACTGCTGACACATTTGCTTTGTTTGATGAAAGAAGTTTTGTAAGATTACGAGATGCTGCATGTGCTCGTATTACACTTTTTAATGCCAGGCGTGGTGGTGAGCCAGCTAGACTAAGTCTTGAAGAGTGGGCTGATGCTGAAAATAATAGGTGGATTGACAAACAAAGACTGGAGGACCTTGATGATTTGGATGCTTTGTTAGTAAGAAGCATGAAAATTACCTACATCACTGGCAAAGGTATGGTTTTACTGATTATCCATGTATAGCTTTTGTAAAGTATAAAATATTTGTTTATGTTTGCTTATAATTAATTGTCTAATTACTAAGTAATTACTTGGTAAAAGGATGACTGTTTAAATTGTTTTCTTTGTTGAAATATTGTAAGTACTAAGCCTATGTTGCACATAACCTTAGCAAACAGTTGACATTTTGAAATTGGCTGAAATGTTTCATTTTTTATAAATTTCTTCTTTCATAGAAGAACTATAAAAAATCACATAACATTTGATAAGAATTATGCCAATTTATTAATGTAATAAGAAACAGCGAAGAAGTTTTGCCTTATTTGCTTTATATTACAGGCAATAACCACCTTGTGCCAGTGCTAATACCACCAGACACCATTTCAGCAATGAACCAACTTGCTGACAGAGAAGTTCGCAAGCAAGCTGGGGTTCTTGAGACTAATAATTATTTATTTGCAAGCACTCGTAATTCAGAAGAACATATAACTGGATGGCATGCTCTACATAATGTGTGTGCAGGGCTTCAACTTGTAGCTCCAGAGAAGGTAAAAGCAACAGCTAATCGCCATCGCATAAGCACACTCTTTGCTGCTTTAGATTTGTCTCCTAATGAGAGGAAGCAATTTTATCAACATATGGGACACTCTGAGGCAATTAATGAGCAAGTATATCAAGCACCTTTAGCTTTGACAGCACTTACTAAAATTGGTAGGAAGTTGGCAGATATTGATAGCGGTATGTTTGAGGTTTTTTTTAATTTAATTCAAGTTAGATTAGTTAGTTTTGACACAGTTAAGGACAGGGTTTCTGCAAAGACATTAAGGTTGGAAGGTTTAGGTTTTTTATTGCCTGTGTTGAGATGGTATTATCTGTTGTGGTTGAATATTAATGATGTTATTATAATTCTTGTTTATTTGCAATGGTTGCAGTAGTTACATCTCTTATCTTCAATATCTGCATTATTTCAAACTTCTTTTTATGAAAATCTTTCTTCCTTATTGTGTGTTTTTGTGGTAGGTTCTGCAAGATTTATCCATGATTTGGTTGTGTCGTTTGAAAACACCTCGAAAAGACTACTGAAATTGTTTCACAGCCTGGAACTGAAATATTTTACCGAAAAAATGATAGCAAAACAGATAAAATTTTACCATAAGATCTAAATTGATTGGAATACTGGAGTTTAACAGGCCCAACAACAAAATACAAACATGTTGCTACGGATCTGATTTTAGATATAGGTGTGAAAATACCTAAAATTAAGGCGCTTATAAGGCTGGGCAAGCGTTTTTGTGTTATTTTTCGGAATCTAAGTGTATTTTTATGCACAAAAAGGCTATCTTTAAAATTGCAGCTCCATACATTCTTTTGGTCCTGTATTTTATGTTAAAACCTCATGAATTTCGTGATGTATTTTCTTGGAAGGGGTTTTATAACAGTTGACTGTTATTAAAAGGTTCTTTCTGGAAACCCATCATTTGTCGCAGTTCATAGTGTTATTGTGTCTCATCACTTCATATTGTTATTCACTTATTGTTTTTGAAGGCACCAAGAAAAAGTCTGCTATTACGCCCACTGTTTCTGAAAGTACAATAGATGAAGACAATAGCGAATCTAATGACGAAGGTAAGGCCTTAGGCAGGTGTGAATATATAAATTTGGATTACTATTACATTTTATCTATGGAGTTATTGCGAAATTGTTATTTGGTTTAATTTTGTAGGTCACAAGAAAGATTCTCTTACAACTACTAATGTGCATGAAAGTGCTACACATGAAGACAGTGATGGAAGTATAAGTGAAAAGGGTAAGTCTGTGAAACTCAGTAACATGTTCCAGACAGACTAAAATGGATATAGATCTTAAGACTAGGTTAGCTTAAGAAACTCAAGTGTGTTTTCTCTGTACCTGTTTCAACTTGATATATGTGCACGAAACACATAGAAAATTTATATTACTTGATTTTTCTTGTTTTATTATTTCTGTTGTTGTTGTTCTTTTCATTGTTTTGCTTTGATTTGGTTGTTTTTTGTTGTTATGTAATGAATTTACACCCACATTTTCTTTTATATTCATTTCTTTTGTTTGTATTCTATTAACAATTGTATTCTATAAACAGTTTTCCAAAAAATATTCGGAGATATCCGAGTTTTATTTCTGAAATTTTAAGAAAGGGTGTCAAAGGAAAGGGCAGACTTTGTATTACTTAGGTGGAATTATTACATACCTTTGGCTTTCTGTTTAGCTAAATTTACTAAAAAGATTCAACGTGCATCCAAAAGAAAGCTTCGTCCTCGAAAAGTAGTTGATTGTAAAAGAAAACGAATCGAATATAGTGAAAGTGAGCTAAGCGACGATAATGATCAAGATTGGGAAGGGAACGATGATAGTGAAACTGATGAAGATAATGGTAAAAATTGAATAGGAGAAGCAAATTACATATTTTTTTAACCCTAATTTTCCCCCGCATTTGCAGTAAGGCATAACAGGCTTAGTGAATGGACAAAGCAAAATAACCCAACAAATTGTTTTTTATCGTTATTTTTCTCTTTTAGAAATTCAAGAACTGACTGGTAAGCAAGTAAGTAAGAAATTTTAAGCATTTTTTGGCTTGCAATGTAAAGCCCAATTGGATGGGAAAGAATATCGTGAGACTTGGACCTTTTCCGGCTATTCGGAAATGAGAAAGTTTATGAAAATTCAAGGTGTTTTAGTTGCATCATGTTTAACATTTAGAAACAGCCAATTTCGAAAAAAAGAAGTAACAAGAAATTGAACAGTAAGTATAAGAATGTTTAATGTTGGTATGTTTTATGTTCGGAAAGAAGTAGATTATGTAATCCAGCGAAATAAATTTTCTGCACACTTCAAATCACGCTGCTTACTTTCTGGTATATGCTCCATGTAGTAAGAAATTATTTCGAAGTGAACTTGTACTTTGTTATGTTGCTATGTACCTAGTATATTATTTAGATTCAAGCGAACAGGATGTTTCGGATGCAAGAAGAATTTGGTCTAACAAAGTGTTGAAAGACTTTTTCATGAAGTTTAGGCCGTATATCGAAAAAACGGCAGAGAATCCTATGCCAAGTATTTGTCGTTTATCTTTTTGCCCTCTGTTGATTGTATTAGTATTTTGTGTATCACAATCCCTCATGTAAATTCTATAACTAATGCCAATACGATGAACTTAGGACGGGATGAAAAGTCTAGGAATAACAAAGTGTTAACAATGTATTTTTACTTGTATAAGAATTGGAAATGCATTATCAGACCATGAAATTTCTTCCTATGTTCGCTAAAATATCATTGACGAATTATTTTTTTGAGTTCATATTTATGTTATATTTTGGCAGAGTTGTGCATAACAGGCGTTATTTCTAAATTGAATTTTTTGCACGTAATATTGGTGTTATCACTGGTTATTGTTTTTATTTAGGTCGTGAAGAGATGATAAGGTTTGTTGAACGACACAGGCTCAATTTTAGTTGGGACAAAGTCAGAAATAAAATTAACAACGAAAGAGCGAAGTTCGTAACAAACAAAAGCAGAAACATGAAAGAAATGCATATGTAATATTTCATGTCTCAGAAAAAATCTTTACTATTTTATACGTTTATTTTTTCGTGTTTTCCAGGCTATGTTCCGCCTTATGATTTTAAACTAAAATGTGAAAGATCACTTCAATTACGGATTTCTGACCCACTCAAATCTTTAAGACGGTCCCGCATATGATTTCCTCCTGAATCTTTGGGATTCTCAAACAGACAAATGTCTTGTTGTTGCAATGAGCCATTAAGAAATGGACACGGGAAGTTGAAGCAACATTTCGCTGTAACCTGATACAAATATATACAACAAACAATAGTGCGCTACCTGTAGAAAGTTTGAAACCATATGTTTGCTACATAGTATTTTCTCTTTATAAGTTGGACATCTTATTATTCTTGAAAAAAAAATAATAAAAAAATGGAAGTTCCGACTTGTCAATACTAGGGGTGATAGTTCTCAATCGTGCACAATTGGGACACAATTTTTAATTCTCTTGTTTCATGGAATGATTAGCATGCTTTTCTCAATTCGCTATCTCTTTAAAAATGTCTTAGTTATACAGCGTTATAGTCCAATGGTACATCTTACCGTGCTCAGACTTCAGGGAAAACATTACCCGAAACAAAATTTACCGAAGGTCTTCCTCTTGAAAAGGGTACCTAAAGCAGGGAAGAGAGGAAACTCAGTCCAACTAAGGGCGATTTACGCCACTTAAATGTTATTTTTATCGCCGTCAATTAGGATCCCAGGCGTCCTCATTCGTTGCGCATACATACATAAATGTTTCCATTTGTAGTAATACTGCGCAAATCACCAAGTAAGTAAGTAGGTTGAGAACTAGACATGAGTGACGTTAGGTACTTTAATGATAATCGTAGAAAACTTAGGCTTAAAAATGATTATTTAAAGTGTGTTTATTACGTCAATGCGAGCAGTATTAGGAGGACTGTCTACCAAATGTTGCGTCTCCGTAATGCTGCTTCCAGAGTTTACGTGGACCCAAATGAGTCAATTAATATTTGCCTACACTTTAGGAGACATTTTACTGAAAATGTATCGAACACAGGTCTTTACGAAGCTTTTTGAATAACCAAGTATTACGTTAGCGATGTAGAGTACCTAAGACGTCCACTAATATGAAAATAAAAGTGTCTCCCAAAATAGTATAAAAACCATCTAGTCACCTAAAGCGGCTCATAGAAGTATATATATATATATATATATATATATATATAATGAGAGTGTGGCAAGCTCTCCTTCGTTGGTTATTACTTTTATTTTGGACAGTGATTAACACAATTTAGTTTTTCTGTTGGGACCTATTTTCGTTTATTTATTCAGATTTCTTTTCAACATTATCGCTTACCAGATTTTTCACACTTGAATGATTTTTAGCTTTTCTCTATATTTATACGCCTCAATTTTTACTTGTACATACACTCTACTAATGAAGACATGTAATTGTCGAAATATCTAAAATATGACTTCTATGGTTTATTATATATCTCGTCTTTGAAATGCAAGGCTTACAAGTTTATTATATATATATTATATATATATATCTATACTAAAAGGTTAAAAGCTGGATAGGTATAAAAACAACAATAAAAACAACAGCTTGTTTGGTTATATATATATATATATATTTCAATTTTTTGTTTTTTGTATGTATATAATTTATTAAGATGATGTATTTTTAAAAACTTATATATTTGGCACAAAATTTTAACACTGGGACAGATTGACATGATATGAAGACTTTGAAAATCAAGAAATTCAGATGCCAAAATGTAAATGTATGCCAAATGTTTTCTTATGTATTGCTTTTAGGGTATCTGCCAATGGAAATTGTTTATATAATGCAATTTCCAAATCTTTGATGGGTAATGAAAGCCTTCACCTGATTTTAAGACTCCTCACATCAATTGCACTTGTAACTCACTGGGAGAAGTATAAATCAATGATTGACGAAATGGCAAAGAAATTTACAATGTTTTCCAACAAGTTGAGTATGATCAAAACAATGTTTCACTTTTCGTCAACCAATTCTCTAGATAATGAATCCAAACTCATTGATGTATTCAAATTAGAAGCGATTACCAATAGTGAAGCAGGAACCTTTTCATCACTTGCATGTGTCCTAGCATTGTCATCAGTCATAAATACACCAATTCAATCTATTTATACACCAAAGAACTCAAAACTATTTGCACTGTTCACCCAAGTTTTTAACCAGAAAGATCGCTTACTTTATTTTTAACATTGGAAGTTTAACTTCTTCTTTGAACATCCTTAATAAAGCAGTTGTTTTAAAACGGTTGTGCTATGAAAGTGAATGTGTTGAATTTAATCTTAAAGGAACAAATGTTATGGTAATGAAGATTTCCTATCCCATGAGCTTACTATTTTACTTTTATTAGTTATCATGATTCATTGTAAAGCTGATAATATATCAAAGATACAATAATAAGAAATAACTTTTCAGTTTCAGTGCCTTTGGATTGAAACCTGAAAATGCGTTTGTGGGCGTTTAACGCCTAAAATTCTCAAAAATTTTTGGTGGGCGACATTTTTAACACTAATTTTCACATAGTCAATAAATATCCTGTATCCGCCCCTGAAATATGAATGGAGAAAACCGTGAGCTCTAAAAAACTTTCAAGAGGTGCAACGAAGTGATCAAAAAAGTTTTTATAATTAAATTTCCGTAAATGCTCTCTTTATGCATTTTTCTAAAACAAGGCATGGTTTACTCTAGTATTTTTCAATTTTCCTAAAGAACTTTTTAAAAAATAACCAAAAAAGACACGGTAATGTGTTCAGAGACTTGCGCATTCTTAACAGATGTTCCTTGAGATTTTGCTTCCTATCTGACCTGGTTTCTTTTATTTTGAAAATTTCTAAAAGTATTATCCGCATTCTTGGAATTGCTATTACATCTATCTAGTAGAAACCACGCCTTGCATACATACGTAATGAAGTTATAATGTTCATTGAAAAGTAAAAATTCTTCAAATCTACTATCAGCACATTTTTCTTATGAGAAAAGAAACTTACTTTGCCGTCATTCTTTTTTACTTTGGAATAATTATTTTTCTATCTGCGATATCTAATAAATGACGTTTCAAGCACGGATTTATTCAATAACAAAACGTTAAAATCTGAAGAATCATGTCGCCACTCATGATTTTCTTTTATCATGAATGGTTCTGACTTTGTATTTGAAGAAATTCTAGTGCAACTGTGACGTCACAGTGAATTTTTTTAATCGGTTATTATAAGCGAAATATGGTATTTTATAAAATTTTATTATTAACCCTTTATTTAAATACACACAACGAACAATTTCAGCCAAAGTTGTATTTTTGACGTTAATTCTCCTTTAATCTCGATTTATAAAGTTGCAGGCCGAAATTTTTTAAAAAAAAGAGAATCATATTTAGGGAATTAAAAGGAATTTTTCACTTAATGCATAATATGTTTCTTCTTTTTAATATCAACAAGAAATAAAAATAAACATTTCTAACAAACATCAACCATTTCAGTCACGACATCAACTAATTTATTTTCTCCTTGAACAGTTCCCAACTGCTGATGATAAAGACGGAAACATAGGTGGATGCATAAAGCTGGTTTATCTTCACAAATTCCACACCCATTACGTGATTCTTTCCTGGTTTTGTTTATATTGCAGCAGTAAACACATCGTCTCGTTGGGAATTTCTTCTTTTCTCGTGCAGGAATGGGCTCTAGGTAATGAATAATAACTAGCAGCTGATGTTTTTTCTTCTGTCGTTGACCAATCAAAGATTTGATGAAGTTGATTTGATGTTTGAACTCATTATCGGTAGAAAACTTTCGATAAATATAATAAGCATTGGTCAAAAACAGTGATGAAAAATTAGTCACAATTACGGAATTGTAATAGTTGTCTTTGAAGACATGATATCCCTTATCCAAGAAAGGCTTCATGAGTTTCAAAACAATAGCTCCAGTTTGACTGAGATTATTTCATCGTTGATGTGTTGGCCTCAATAGATATCAACGGTTATTACTAAACCATCATGGCTACATAGCTCATAAAATGTTATACCATATTTGTGGCGTTTGTTCTTAATATATTGAAGAAAGATGAAACAACCGCGCCACAACATCATTGACTCGTCAAGCGATAAATTTTTCTCAGGGGTGATTATTTGGAGCATCCTGTCATTGAAATGATCCAAAAGCATTCGGATTTTACTCAGTCGATCTCCATCAAATTTTGGCTTTTCCCCAAAGTTGAAAAATCGAAAAATCAATTCAAAACGCTCTCGTGACACTACACTTTTGAAACTTTCGTTGTTGTAGAGTACATCAGTACTCCAATATTTCTTGTATGATGGAAGAGATACCAGACCCATGCTAAACAAAAGTCCTATGAATATTTTCATTTCATCAGAATTGATATCAACCCAAGAATGCCAAAGAGACCTCCGTCTTAGTGGTCGTACAGGTCTTTATCATCTTATCAGCATAATCGTTTGTTTTTGTGACAGGAACATCTATAAGATCATCTGACATAAGTAATTTAAAGAAAAACATTGGATTGGCACCTTCTGGTACTTCGATTCGCATTCCAGTTTGTTCATTGAATGGAAAATCCTTGACGGTAGGCTCTTGCTCTTTCCAACGATCCTCCTCTTCTTCATCTGCAGATGGGTCATTAGGGGCAAAAGGAGTGTCATGTGGATTTGCCTGATCATTATCAGATTTGTGATAAGAAGGTGTATCTCCTACATTGTTTGTTGATCCGCGAGTTCTTGCACCTGGAATTCTTAACCCACGATTTCTTACTCCTCTTCTTATACTTCTCATTCTTCTCATACGAACCCCCACCTTGGGTTCTTGGCCTTCCTCGAGTAGGTGTTGGGATATCAACAGTGATTGCCCGACCACTATGATCCTCGTCAGAATCAGAAACTACTTCAGAGGTAGAGGAAGACGAATCACTCAAACTTTCTATAGTTCCGATTTATTTTCTGAAAATGCAAAGCAAGCAAGTTGAGGGTGTGGCTTTTCGCTGAATTATGAATTCTTCTTTTTATTCTTTTTTACATATTGTTATCGCACATTATACTTTATCATTCTCGACACTTCGAATAGATTACTTTTTGCCTACTTGTTTCCCACTATGAAAAAGACATTGCATTGCTGAATTTTCCCTTTGTTTGCCTTCTTTATATTTGCCTTTTTATTCCAAAACTACCTTTTTTCGGAACGTTATGTGTAGTGCATGCATTTGTATTTGTGAGATGTACAATCATTTACTGGTAGTCGCTAAATATCTTTTAGTACACTCTTATCAAAATATTTGATATAGATAGAAAGGAGGGTTTACCGTCACCATTCTCTACATGGACGTATAAAAAGAGAATCACTTACAGCTTTTAGGAATATATTCAAACAAACCTTGCCTGGGTTAATTGAAATTTCGACGAAATCAGTTTTGAAACTCCCTCAAGTGCTGTTAAAAATACATGTTTCCATTGGATTCCATGATCGTAACAACCACCCAGAAATGAATTTAAAGATTTTATGGAGAAATTTATCTAAATTCCAATCCAACATTCTTAAACACGGTTGAGTAGACGTTTTGTGATACTAAAAAATATGGTAGATATATCTGCAAATCGGATTTTTTCTCAATTCTTTGGTTTTCCACATCACATTAAAACCAAAGCGTCGTATAAACCCGATCATGTGAACCAAAATCCAGTGAAATGTGAGGCGAGCATTACATCGAAGAAATGCCGACAGAAGAGATTTTTATAATAGAAATGCAAGGCTTTAGTAATAGTTGTGAGTCCTTCTCTTTTTATACGTCGATGTTCTTAAGAAGTAGCCATGATTCAATGATTCCAAAATAAACAATTCTCGAGTCTGCATACACAATCGATAAAAACGTTAGTTGAGCAGTATGTAAGCCTTATATCGCTCTATACTCTTTCCTTTTTTTAGTTTATGGTTAGGTTCTGATATGTTTTGGCAGGTTTCTTTTAGGTAACTGCACGCGATGTAAGCATATCAAACACACGTTAATGAATGAAATATACAATGTTAACGTAATTATGGTTTTCTTCAATAATCTTTACATAAAAAGGAAAATTTGTTTACAATGATAGTGACAAGGTAATCCTACGTATGTTTCTTGACACTTTTTGTTATTCCAATAAATGAATTGTTTGCAAAAATGAGCATTCTTGCAGCTTTATTAAAAAAATAGCAAAGCTAATTTTCCATGTTGTCACAACAAAGTCAGTTACTTTACCCACAGTTAACCAAAAAGTCATTAATACTAATCAATGTGTTAATCAGAATGAATTTTTTTCAAATTTGGAACAGTAGAACGCAGTACCTCCATACTTTTCTTCACCGTACTTCAGCATAATTGCAACAATTAAAATCCATAACTATCCATAATCCATTATATTGTTCAAACGAAAAAAAAACAGGATTGAAAGAATAAGAACGAAAATCTCTTGGAACTGGAAAGATACGCAAGTATGACCACATCATGTTTTCATTACGAAATCGGAAAGACACATAAACAACAACAAATCACATCAACATGACGGAGCAGGAATGTTACATCAGCAGAAACGCGCCACACTTCCATGACGGAACAGCAACTACACGTGACCAAAAACGCATTATATCAACATGACGGAGGTGGAAAGATACGTCAGTATGAACAGATCACTTTACCATGAACAGAACAGGAATAGTATGTCAGAATGTACACGTCACGTTACCATGATGGAGAAGGATTTACACGTGATGAGAAACATATCGCATGAAAATGTCCCGTGACAGGACAGATATGTCAGCAGGAACACATCACGTTACCTAGATGGAGCAGGAACGATAAATGGGCAGAAACAAATCACGTTGCCAGGACGGAGCAGGAATGATACATTGGCAGGAACACATCACGTTACCATGACGAAACAGGAACAATATGTCAACAGGAGCACATCACGTTACCACGACGGCGCAGGAATGATACGTTGGCAGGAACATATCACGTAGCCATGACCTAAATGCAATTGCACGTGACCATAAAGACAGAACAAGTACGTCGGCAGGAACATATCCCGATACCATGACGGGACAGAAGTGATACATCAACCGGAGCACCTCACGTTGCTTTAACAAAATAGGAACAATAGGTCTACAGAAATACATCACGTTACCATGGGAGAGCAGTAACAATGCATCGGCAGAAGCACATCGCGTTGACATGACGGAGCAGTAACGATACATCGGCAGGCAAACATTGCGTACGGAACAGGAATGGTACGTCGGCAAGAATACATCACGTCATTATGACGAAACAGGAATAATATGTCAGCAGGAGCACGTCACGTCACCATTACGGAACAGGAATGTTACGTCGGCAGGAAGACATCGCGTTACCATGACAGAGGTGGAATGTTACGTCGGCAAGCACAAAACACGCTACCATGACGGATTGGGAATTATACGTCGACAGGAACAGATCAGGTTACCATGACGGGACAGGAGTGATACATCAACCGGAGCACGTCACGTTGCCTTGACAAAACAGGAACAATAGGTCAACAGGAATACATCACGTTACCATGACAGAGCAGTAACGATACATCGGCAGGAACACATCACGTTGCCATGACGGAACAGGAATGATGCGTCGACAGGAACAGATCAGGTTACCATGACGGGACAGGAGTGATACATCAACCGGAGCACGTCACGTTGCCTTGACAAAACAGAAACAATAGGTCAACAGGAATACATCACGTCACCATGACAGAGCAGTAACGATACATCGGCAGGAACACATCACGTTGCCATGACGGAACAGGAATGTTACGTCGGTAAGAACAAAACACGATACCATGGCGGATTAGGAATTATGCGTCGACAGGAACAGATCAGGTTACCATGACTGGACAGGAATAGTACGCAGGATGAATACATCACGTTAGCATCACGGAACAGGAATGATGCGTCGGCAGGAGCACGTCACGTTACCATGACGAAACAGGAATGAAACGTAAACAGAAACACATCACGTTACCATGACGATAATGTGGACAGGAGCACATCACGTAAACATGATGGAGCGGGAATTTTACTTTAAAAGATAATGTTGAATTGAAGACATTTAATTAAGAGAATAAATAGTTGACACCTACTCATGGCACTAATGTAGTTAACTTTAAAATCACGTAGTCAAATATCTGATAACAGCAGTTAGCTACATTGTTTGAGGATAAGTGTATGCTGGTTGAGAGTATTTTACTTAAAATTGAAAGATATTTATAAACTATAAAGTTGAAATCAATGTGAATGGGTTGAAGCTTTTTTTAAACGTTTCCATAAGTCTTATGCTTTTATGGTTTTAAATCATGATAGTTGCGCATTTTGTTTCTATTTATGTTTAATTTACAAATCCTTGCGACAATGCTGTCAATGAAATAGAAGTAATATGCCATTTTTCCATATCATACTTCAAAGTACTTTAGTTTCAATATTACTAACCTTGCTGTTACAAATAAACTTTCTTTGAGTTATTTTGGTACATTAATACTAATAACAATATTGACTTTTCTTGGCTATGTACAAAATTTAAATACGTGTCCATGAAAGATTAGTGAAGTTCAATATGAGAAGAAAATTATTACATTAATATTTACCATTAGTCAATATGTTTTATGCTGTACTTCATGTACATGTTGCTATAATCATATCTCTTTAACAACCACTTGACAAAAATTGCAAGAGAACTTTAATGAACGAAGATCGTCTGCACTTTATCGAAAAGTAGTTCGCATTTTGCATTAACAAAATAGAGAACTAAGAAAATCAAAGAATTAAACATCTGTTCCATGATATTATAGATTTACAAAATATACTTTATCTCCCTTATTTTTACAGATAAGCTTTTTTTATGTTATTTTGGTGCATTGTAAAATTACAACATTCGCTTGTCTTGGATATGTACAAAATTGAAAGGCGTGACAATGAAAAATTAGTTTCATTCAATTATGACAACAAAACTGTTCCTAAAAGGACAAATATATTCTAGGCTGTGCTTTCTGTAGTCATTACTCTAGCCAAATCTCCTCAATAAGCATCTGTCACAAATAGCAAGAGAACTTTAATGAACGAAGATGTTCTGCATTTTAACAAAAAGTAATTCGCATTTTGCATAAACAAAGTAGAGAACTAAGAAAAACAAAGGATTAAGCATCTGTTCCATGACATTATAGATGTCTAAAATATCTTTTATCTCCTTTGTCGTATTGGGACTGTGTACGTATAAAAACGAACGGAACAAGTTAACTATTGCTAAAATAGATAACATAAGCAAGGAAGATGCTTCAAGATGGTTTACGAGATGGTCTTTGTAGGGTTTTACCTTTAACTGGATCGCTGCAAACAAAATCATTACCGGAGATACCATAGCTAAACGAAACAGAGGATTGTTTAAGAAGACAGTCAAACATGCAATAATTAATCTTTGGAGTAACATCCAAGTTTCCCAACCTATTATGTTTCCGTTACTATTGTGCCTAAATGGTTGCTCAAAATGTTCCAGAATCGCTAGTTTTAACCTATTAGGTTCAGCAGCTACATAGCCGAATTTTTTTCCGCGGTTAATAATGTATTGCAGTGGTACAGCTGCAGGGAATATTGAAAGACAAATAAACTTTTCAACAGTGATTACGTTGGCCTTTAACAACTTTAAAGCATATATAAGTGTGATAGGAAAAGGAACAACCCATAATGAAAGAAACACAGTTGCAAAGTATTGCCAGTATGTCCAGCATTTGATTTCTCCGTTGATGAATAACACATCAACTCCTCCAATAGTGATGCAATTGAGAGTTATAAGTGAGAATGTTGCCAGGGTTTTGTATTGCATCGTTAATAAGCGCAGGAAGCATATGAAGGAGCGACCAAGTAATGATAACTCCATCGATCGAGTTGTTGATGCATATGGGTCTTGATGGTAATGTGCCTGCGTTCTACGTGCTGCTACCTCGTCTTCTTCTTGCATTTCATTATCTTCTTTGTGGTATTGGTTAATTTCTAACATTCTTTGATTATTGCAGTTACCATAATATGTTCCTAATGTAAATCTAATAAATAGTAAGGATGCTAATAAAATAGGGGGAAAGATGATCACGCAAGAGAAAAGGAGATCTCTAACAACGATTTTATAAAAATCGTTTAAAGTTGTAAACGGACATATATTGAAAGGGACTTTAATCTGATCTAAATTAAAGATGCTTGTTACCATTCTATCAAAAGTTGAACTAACATATTTTTCTCCTAACGCAACATTTATCAGTTGTTTCAACTGATAGAAGCCAACAAAAACCTTAAAAATCCCAGATGCCTTGCATGTATCCTCTTCAGAAGCCTGCATTATTTCATTGGGAAACACTTGAATTTCACTTTGAACTTCATTGTTGCCATTGTGGATTACATGGCAGCTGATGTTTCTCATTTGAATAACTGTTACATTTGACTGTTCTTCATCAGATGTTGTTTTGTTTGGTAAAAAGTTATTGCATCTAAACAGATAAATAATTTTCATTATTAATCTTTTCATTTCTTTTAGTTTATCTAGATATGCAACTACTATTATGTATAGGAAAGCAGAGAGTGCTAGATATCCCCAAAAGTAAATAGCATGATTGCAATGAGAAGCAATGATGCAGCTAGTTGAGAAATAGTCAACTAAGTACCCATCAATACATTTACCACATAATGTTCCCATTCGGTGAATGTTACATGTATTGTAGGAATCACATGGTTTGTCTTCAGCTGCACAACAGTATCCTGCTGGACAAGGAAAATGTGTTACTTCACCATAAATAGGATTATAATACCCCCAAAAATTATCATTACTTTTGATTTTACCATCACAAGTTGCTTCGACGGGACATTGTTTGCACCTATTTGCGTTTTGACGTCCCTTGAAGTACCACTGTGTATAATCGGTTGATGAAGGATGCCGGCAACATGCAAAGGAATTCTGATATTCAACGTCCATTGAAAAATTTGTTGGAATTTTTTCAACTATATAAAATCCTTTTTCACATGCTCGGCAAAAATACTGAAAGTTCAACATATCACCGGTACTAATGGTGAAGTATGGGTCACTGTTTTGTGGACAAGTTAAACTTGATTGTAGGTATTTGAAGTTAGGTTTGCCAGAAATTTTATATTTGATGTCAATAATGGGAAGTCCCGTTTTTGAATTAGTCAAGATAACATCTAATCGCTGTACATAAAAAGTAAAAGGTATCTCACTTACAACTTCAATGGCAGGTTTTCTTTTGCAGGAAGAAATGACTTTAACGTGAATTAAGCTGAATTTTAAACCTCTTTTGCTAATAGCTTTGTAAGTAATTGCAGTTTCCGAGACAATGATTGAAGAGTATTCTAATTTCAAGTTAGAATTTATCGACATAACACAATAGTTATCAGCACTGATGTCAATGTATTTAAGTTTTGCTGATCCGTTTTCAAAATAGAATACCTGGCCAATAGACGAACCAGTGGTATTAAAATCCGTGACGAAAAGTTGGTGCATATTTGATTTTACCGCAACACCTACTTTTGCATTTTTAATTTGTATATGTTTAATATTTGCTTGGCCCGGTAATAACTGATTGGTATAGCCAATGAAATCATACAAATCACTAGTTTCACGCTTCTCAACAGATCCTAGCACGACGTACTTATTTTTAGATTTCCGTACTTTACTTTCTTCATGTATGTCATCAGGAAGAGATCCACCAGGTTCGAAGAGTAAGATATATTGTGATTTTATTCTTTCAATGTTCACTTTAGAAATATTCAGATTTCTTATTTTGATACTTCTTATGACACAGAAGACCTTACAATTTGTAACAATTACGTCTTCAATAACAACAAAACTGGAATTGTAAAATTTGATGACAGTAGATACAACTGTGGTATTCTCAAATCGCATTTTTCTCAACGATGCTTTCTCTACATTTTTCACCCGAAAAATTGTAAATGTTAACGAGTTTTTGACATTTATCATAGATATATGGAGACTTTTACAATTTAAATCAAACATTATTTCACCTTTTACATTTTTGATATCCAGATTCGATATTACTATTGATTGACTAGCTTTGGAAGAAAGGAATTCGACAATGTTTGATATGTTTTCTGCCTTCATCTTTGTTATTTTTAAAAAATCAAGTTTTTGCAAATAAAAAAGCTTTTTAGCCAATCTTGAATAGAGCTTCCAGTCAATAGCAGTGAAAGATATATTGTTAATTGTTATATCTGACAGTTCTAACATCTCTGCGTTATCGATAACAAACTTGTGTTCCTCTAATTTGAAATTTTTGATGTTTAAGTTTGACATTAATATTATTATGGCATTTTGGAATTGAAACAGACTGATGCTGGATCCAGTTTCTATGTTGACTTCTGACATGTGAACGTTATGGACACTTTTTATATGAAACATATTGACTCGGATTTTTGTGTTTTTTACAGATACATTGGATATTGATATGGCAGTAGCGTTGTTAAAATCAAAAACATTCACACAAGACACATTCTCAATGTCAATTTCTGACATCTCTAGATCACCAATGATTTCCAAATGAAATAATATTCCGTGAAATTCTCTAACAGGATAACAGTATCCCAATCCGTTAGGGCAATTCCATGTTTCCTTTCTTTCTATTTCCCTTACTTCATACAATAAGCAATTATTAAAACCTGTTGAAAACCTGCCAAGTTTATCTCCGAAATACCAATTTGATACGTTTTCGATTTTTACATCAGATAATGTTACAGCATTTACACTAGAAATATCGAGAATGCGAATATCAAATCTTGCGTTTCTGACAATTAATTTTGAAATTGATACTGCAGTTCCATTGTGACAGGTAAGTAATTGTGTCATGGATGCATTTTCCACATTTACCTCCGAAATATTGAGCAAAGTAAAATTATGTACCGTAAATAACGTAAATAACGTAAATAACGGTTCCGTGATGTCAACACCTTCAATACTGACAATATTGGCATTGCTTGCATATAAAATCCAGTGAAATTTAACATTCTCAATAGTTATGTTTGACGCCATAAGGGAATCAGAACCGTACATTTCAATGACCTGTAGACACGAACCACTTGCTATATTAATGAATGACATGCGACTTTCACCTCCCAAGAAAAAGAAAATGTCAAATGTGAATCTGAAGTTTTTTGTTGCTATATTACGAATCAAACAATGTGAGTTGTTCGCCATCATAAAACCATCACTCGAAACGTCGTCTATAAGAGCATCTATTATTTCAACCAGCAGCACATTTTTCAAAGACACAACATATTGATTATTAGCAAAACTGACCCATCTTCGTCTCTTAATAAATCTGGTATTATCGGACAAAAAGAACCCATTACACTCTGTCGTTGCTTTCATGGGATGTGTCATATGAGTGAATTGACATTTTTGAAGAGTAAAGGAGTAGGCGCCGATAACAAAGATTGCAGTATTGTGAGAAAAAAGGGAATTAGTAACGGTCAGATTTATGTTTCTGTTAGAATTATTATTGACTATTAGAATACCACTAGATATAAATGTGCAATTATCAATAAAAATGTTAAGTTCTTCGCCAATCATCAAAGGATCAGACTCATGTTGTTCATAAGTAACATTTAAAGCGAACAGATCAAACCGCTCTCTATATTCACTTGTACAGTTTACAAAATTTAGAGTTATTGCTTGAGGAAATACTGCAGTGATTGAAAGGACGCTCATTTCCAAAAATTTTATATTCCTTATCAATATGTATGCCGTTGTTAAGGTTTCGTCAATAGAAAACATTTTGAGCACTCCTTTTCCTATAACTGTCGGCAAGCAATACTGGTTTAATCTTGCTGAAATTGTCACCGATGAGACAGAAAGAATAATGGTGTCCTCAACTAAGTATTCATCACAATTATAATTCAACAAGACAAGTGTGTCGTTAGATTTTACCTTTTTATGAAGTGTATAGCCTATAGACTGGCAAGGATATGATATATCTCCACAACTTCTTTGGTCTGAGCCATTTACAGCTGCATAGTAAGTACGGCACTCACAACCTATTAAAATAAAATCAATCAAGTTGTTGAAGTTGAAATAGATGTAATTCGACGTCATATTTTCATCGTCGTAACAACGTCAGGTGAGAACGTTACAAAGACCTTGAAACAATTTGGAATAGCGCTAATAATAACTAAAAATTCATTTTAACGCTAAAAATTACTGAAAAGCCGACGTAAAACACCTTTGTTCTATTTAAAGTTTCATTTTACTGTCAACCGAGTGGATTTAGATTTGTAATTGTGACCCTAAATTTTATAGTATGAGAAACAAACCTGAAAAGAACTAAAGAAAAATGTGAGAGAATGTCAAAACTGCAACAATTCAGTGAAAGAAAGAGGGGTGACACATTTGTGACATTTGTGACACATTTGTGACATTTGTGACACAACTGCAAAAATTCAGTGAAAGAAAGAGGGGTGACACATTTAGTATATGTCATTTTATTTTCTGTTTCGTTTCAGCTCAAATATTAATTGTCTCAAAGCTAAATACCATTAACACATAATTAAATTAAGTACATCTTAACTTAGGTAAGATGATAGCTCTAAGTAGGATTAAATAGCAGATTTACTATTTAGCTCGGCGCAAAAATAGGTTTATGTTACTAAACACTTGCTACCAGAAACAATCAAATAAGCGCCTGGAGATAAGCAGAGGAGATGAATATCTTGGATGTGTTTAAAAACCGTAAGGCTTAATTAGATTTTAAAATCCTGCTAATTAAGAAAGGAGACTAATGAATGGTATAAGTACCAGAAAGATGAAAAATTGTGACAAGTAAACTTAATACTCACACAAAAATACAACATCTTCACAACTCGGAGTTAGATTGAATTTAATGAATACAAAAAAAGAACTGAAATCCTGAAATACGTAAGTGAAAATAAGTTATCGAAAATACGTTATTGGAAAGCAACTTTAAGCTTTACAAAAGAGTTTGAATTCTGTATACACTGCACCTGTGTAAATGACGAACACTTAATGAGGATCTCCTCCAATTCACCTAAGTACATCAATGCATCAAAGAGGAGTCTGAAATCAAGTTTAAAAAATCCGTAAAAGGTCCACATTGAATTGTGAAATATCACACTTTATACATGTAATGAATTGTAGCGGCTGCAACGAAAAGTATAAAAGAAAAATAGGAAAATTACTAAAAGTAAATTCTATATAGACAACATAACATCCAGAACGCCAGAATTGTTCGTAGAATAAGATCTACGCTATTACGGAAACGCAAAACTCTCAATATTTCGATTGTTTAAACTAAAATCCACAGCCCCACACATAGAAACACACGAAGCAAATGTGATCAACCTTTAATATTACACTTTATTCCCAATTTACATTCCTATTTCCTATACCGTCAAATGTTATTGATATACATTATATTATATCTTATTTTTATCCAATATTGCAAACCATATCGGAGATAAGAGAATCTACTGAAAGCTAAAGTACACATAGCACACTAAGTCCAAATCGTTGGCCTCTTTCAAAATTCCATCAAACTCCTATATTCATCAATGAAAAAAATCTCCTCTATTTTTTGAGTTATGAGGCCTTTACCTGTAGTCTAAAAAGTGTTTTACGCTGACTTTTAGTATTGATTTTTAAAAACGAAATACAGTACCCACCATACATAATTCAGTCATTATTGACTCCAAATTTGAAGTAAGTTTTTTCTGATATTGGAGAGCACAAAAAATCCGTGGCGTTACAGGAAAGAACAAATAGAAATCAATAGACGTGAATTTTTCAAGATGAGAAGTGATGGATTACTTACAGTTGATGAAAGAAAGGAAGATCCATAAAACCAACAGATAAGCCAAACGAAGTTTAACCATGTTAATCATCATTCAACGAATTTTTCACAATCGGATGAACTTCACGAAGGTGTGCTTAGAATGAAGACTTTTTAATCTTTTACATAAATATAAAATTGGTAGCCCATCCTCTTAATTGATTTAAAGATTAAAACCACTTTAATTTAGATTAAATTGACTAAAAGATGTTGTTCACACAAATGTTATTATATTTATAGATATTTTGATAATTGGAAGATTCCACATAACGTTGGCCTCAGCAAGATCATAAATGGTATTATCTTATTATGTAGGTTCTGTTTGATGGTTATGATAAGCACAAGGCAGACACAGCTTTATCCTTATCTATAACTTCTTTGTTCACAATCTGACACAATTGAAATTGCCATTCAACAGATGCCAATTTTATTCCAATTACTCCCCCCTAATTAATATTCACTCACTCCTCAGTAACATCATGGGTATTTGTATAATTGCCAACAGTTCTTTGTTTGGGTTTACAAGAAGTTTGGTTGTGTTGCTACATTTTTTAAAACAAAAATAATTGCTTTTTTAAATTATTTTTATTTTCAAAATGCTATATTGACTTTTTTTAAGTATATAGTTTACAAATAAAAAAAGAGGGTTAATCGACCTCAAGATCAGTGCGAACTGTATACTCAAAAATCAAAAGACTATAATCACAAATGAAATGACTAGCTTGGTTAGTATCTGGTTAGCCCGTATTCGGTTGATAGACGCAAAAATCGAAAATGTAAATGTACTTGCCCAAAAAAATGACATATTAAAACTAGTCGTGATAAAAAAGGCGCCTTTAGTATTTTTACAACAGTATTAAGCACAAGATACAAGCATGACTTTCCACAGCGTCATATATTTTTCTCCACACATCTGGTTCAGAAATTGACGGCAAAGCGACAAATGACAAATATCCGCGGAAAAGTAGTCGTAAAAAGGGGTAAATAAAAATCCTAATCATTCAAAGTCAAACGTCATCTATGAGTTAACTTGTGTAGGATATAATGGCAGTTATATTGATGAAATTACCATGTAATTTGGATAACGTATTGTCGACCATATAAGACGGGATAAGAACTTTCATGTATATAAGCAATACAAGTAAGAGTTCTTCACAAACAATAACAATTCTTTTGAACATCTTAATAAATTGTTAAGAAACATGAGTTTTTGCAAACTGACTTTTTCGATTTTCTTTTCTTCTTCTCTACCTTAAAAACTGCAGTAATATTTTAGCCCATTCTTTGAAATACACTTTATATACTGCCCAAACGAAAGTTAAGGGAAGGTTTGCATATTAGTCGGATTAATCCTGCTTGAAACAGTCAAGTTAGATATAAAAGTAGAACTATCATGTATAATTGTTGTATTTTAGCTTTGCTGCTGTTTGTTTTTTTCGGTTTGGATTTTCTCTTCTTGCTCTATGCGTTCTCTGTCACCTGTTTCTTGTTTTAATGACCTGTTCTTCATCTTTGTCTTCTTATGAGCCACCGTGTGTTATAATGTATACACTTTTACTTTGATTTTCACTTTGATTGATAACTGAATGATAAACTAATAATGATAATATTCTATAGACAATTGCAATTGTCTATACTTATTGTCAAAGTGATTGAGCACTCTTAATTTCCGTATAAATTAATTTTTAACACGTTTAGCCTTTGTATTTCAACATTTCAAGAAATATGGGCATTATTAATTGACTGCAATCCTGGACATGAATTATGGCAGTATTGATGTTTTTCATGAAGAACTCAAACACCCCCGGCATCATTGTTTTGATTTGTGTCCAGCTAGAGGCCCCAACAAACATTGATAACATTGACGGTGGGTGAAGGGGGCTCATGATGTTAATTTCATGCTTACTGCCACAGTATTTCGTCCAGGATTGTAGTTTTATACAAACTTACGATTCACTTTGTACTTTTTCTACTGATGAGAACAGAATATATGTCGAAACATTTCAACGAAAAAATGGTTCTAAGACAATTCTCTCCAATATAGGGTTGGAGGGTTACAGTGTAAGGTTTAGGGGAACCATTTAAGGGGCGGAAATCATCCCATAGTTACTTTTCAAGGCTGTGGAGGGAAAAAATTATATTGCTCAAACCTGTGCTATTATGGTCTTTTGAAATAGAGATTGCACTGAAAGGCTGACCAAGGCTGATCACATGTTAACGCAATGAGCGTTTTTAGAAATGTTACGTCAGCAAGATATCGAACTGCATTCATTACGTCTGTTACAAGAATATTCACTGCTTAAAGTCAAAAAAACCCTGTAGCACTTGTAGGGAAATCTTCAAATCTCAACTTTCCATTTGATTTGAACCCGATGAAAACCGTTTACGAGTAACTAAATCGAAGAAGACGATATTGCCCTCGCAACGCCGGACTTCATGCCTTTAGATGAAGATGGTGTAGATAATTGAGAAGAGGAATTACCTACTTTACCTATGCAAGACGAAAAATGTAGAAAAACACTAAAATGTAAGTTATTAAAAAATATATATCTTTAAATCCCTTTCAAAACATTATTCGTCATAATGACATATTTTATGTGTTTATCAGTAAGGCTGGCTCACTTCAACTCTGAAATTCTTTTTTTTTTTAATATGAATTTGTAGGTAATCTATACAAACTGACGTTCTTTACTTAGGCTCAGTTACTGTCATATCTAACACAGCACAGCACATCAACTTTTCGTTAAATCTTGAAAATAATACTCGGTTGTTACTCAAAGTGTCCCGCTATCGTCATGTCGATTAAAGAACATTAATTTAAATACCAGCTGACTATTTAAGGAATAAACCACCTGCAACTCAGAGGCGTAGTTAGGGTCAGTCAAGAAAACCTGGAGGAGTTCAACATTATGATATTTCTTTTCAGTCTTAAGTGCTGATTAGGTTACTTGCACGCTTTCCTTTTCTTCCTTAAATGACTCAACTCTCCTCCACAAATTTTGACTGACCTCTGGCTACGCCTCTGCAACTGCAAAACTTATTCTGTGTGTATGGAGAGAGTTACACACCATGCTCCCAGAATGTTCAATATGAATTTCAATAGTTCTACAATCACACAAAAACCAAAAGATTGAATAAGATTCTGAATTTGGGAATGAGAAAATTGAGACAAACGTTTATGAGCATTACAACATTTGCTGTGGGAAATTGCTATATTTTCTATTGATATTTGACATTTACTGGTGACCTTGCGACATTTACTGTTGATTGAGACACATTCTGTTGATTACGATCTTTACTGGTGTAACAACATTGCGTAATAACCTTGGCCAATATTATCCTATACTGACTGGAATAGTAATCAATGACTGACATTGAGAAAACAGAATAGAATTCTCGATTGTAATATTTAATTAAAAAATTGTGAAGGAAGCAATAGAAACATCACCTATTCCATAAAACTGACTGACAAATAAACGTTTTATAGAAAGCTGCAAAAAATTTCATTATCATAAGATAATTATAAGGTCAGGTGTCAGTGACAAAATTAGCCATAGATCCAAGGGGGAAAAAGGCAAAAATCACTGCAACAAAGACCATTTTCATTGAAATCGTGTGTACACTTCGCAGAAATGTACTCCTCTGCACTGTTAATTCAACAAAATTTTCTAGTAGGATGGTTCAAGATTGTCACCTCAACAATTGTTGCTGTATGCAACAACAGCAACAGCGACAGCAACATTTCATGGTTAGGGTTAGCTAAGTTTATATCTTAATGTTTTTATTTTAAAAAGCTGTAAGATATATTTGTTCGAGTACGAAAACTGACTTCAGCAGGCACACATTAACTACATTACGTTTCCTTTTATTTCAAATCATCCTTTAGCATAGCCTCACAATTGTCGTGTCCATAAGTGTTCACGTAAATCAATGCTTAAGCTCCATTGTTATCCCTAATGTCGATGTTATTGTTATGCTTTAACAGTAGTTTCAGAGATTCCGTCTGTCATTTTTAAAAATATCTTTAAACTTTTAAAATTTGGTAATTTTCTCTGGGTAATATCCATTTTTGTGGATGTTTGAAACGCTATTTTTATTAGCCAGCGCCTTGAAGCAACCGATCATTTATTTTTGCATCGGTTTCTTTCAATTACTCCAACATGTTACAATTTTATGCACTCATTTATGCAAACCCAAGATCAAACCGGATTCCTCTATCACCTTTCCTTTAGTAATTTGATCCCATTGATTGCTTTGCAGAATATAGCGTATTGAAACATTTCCTTTAGTTTAGATTCTGAACATTAGGAAAAACGTTTAAGGGAATGTTAATTCGATCAGCGTTAGATTTTGTAAAGATGTAAAAAGGTGAATTTCATTCTTTATCAATTATGATTTCGTAATGCCTCAAACAAGCGCCCGGGCGCTTATTCTTAACCTGATAACATTATCAGCACATGTTTCATTATTAAGGCGCTTTCAAATTTTTGATTTTGTAGGTTTGTTTCTTATTTGAGAGGGGCGCTTGTTTATCAAAATAAAATTAGACGCATTCAAAAAAATTGTCTTTAATTGAAATTTTTCTCTCTTTCTGTCTTTCTTGATAGTGATTTCAAATCTCTACATCTACATGTCATGTTTTCGTTTCAGAAGGTTGAAAGATGGGTGTTTACTTGAAGAAAGGGTGGTGTATGAGTGGAGGGGACATTTATTCAATCATTTTACCTCTTGGATGGGCGCTCATTTGAAGGACTGCTACTTGAGGGGCGCACAATCTGAAAGGAACTTATGCGAAGTTGCTGGATTTTACATTTCAGCCGCGTCTGATGTCTTCACTGTTGCTAAGAACAACAGACGTTTGCGCAATGTTTATGTCCTATCAGCAGAATGTGTGACGAAAAATTACTTTTATAGTGGGTTACGAATTTGTAAATACCAGCGCATAGTAAAGCAGTAAAGATATTACCATGGAAGCCATCTTGTATCACAGACATGTATTTAGGAAACTGTCACCATACCATTTACCGGTGTTTTCTTTGTTTTAAATAACAAGGCAACACTAAGGCAGGTTCTTGCTCACCCGAACAAACTTTTGATTTTGAAGTTGAAACATTTATTTAACGTTGGTTTGCCGTAGTTAAAAGAAAAATCAAATGAACTAATTTACAAATTGGGACAAAAATCTGAAAACTAAAAATATCTATTTTTGGCATATTTTGGAACTGCAACGCTTACTTAGATTCAGTTTTCTGATTGATGATGTAAATGAATTCACATTATTTCCAGAATTTTTTACTAGTTGGATAATTACGGGAGTGAAATGTGTGAACAATTATTTTTGTAAAGGCATGACTTCCTAAGATACGTGTCAAAAGACGATTTTTTGATGTTAATTATAACCTAGTACACGATTTAAAAGTCAAGAAAACTTAAGCGCTAGTTTGTATCAAACGAAATCTAATCTGATTGTCTTTAGGGCCCCTGAAAAACAAATACGTGGATACAATCTTTAAGTATATAGGGAGTATGTTATTACTTGGAATAATGAAGATAATTTAGTACATAGGATTTACATGTAGCGTATACAGGAACTATCGAGCAATAATGTTTTCAAACATTAAATCACTTTTAGGAGATTAAAAATCTACTACGTCAAGATGGAAACATTACACGTGTGGGTTTTGTCTGGGAAAAACTTTGTGAGTCAAACCTATTTCGATAACAGAAACGCAATTACAGATTTAGATCTTATTCAATAGCTTTTAAGAGCTTTCTTCTCGTTGTTTATTTATCAATCAAGTACGTTCCATAAACACAGTATGGTCTTCAATCGTTTATTATCTAACAATCTAACTATTGTGTTCTCTATGTTTCCATCTTGACGTAGTAGATTTTTAATCTCCTAAAAGTGATTTAATGTTTGAAAACATTATTGCTCGATAGTTCCTGTATACGCTACATGTAAATCCTATGTACTAAATTATCTTCATTATTCCAAGTAATAACATACTCCCTATATACTTAAAGATTGTATCCACGTATTTGTTTTTCAGGGGCCCTAAAGACAATCAGATTAGATTTCGTTTGATACAAACTAGCGCTTAAGTTTTCTTGACTTTTAAATCGTGTACTAGGTTATAATTAACATCAAAAAATCGTCTTTTGACACGTATCTTATGAAGTCATGCCTTTACAAAAATAATTGTTCACACATTTCACTCCCGTAATTATCCAACTAGTAAAAAATTCTGGAAATAATGTGAATTCATTTACATCATCAATCAGAAAACTGAATCTAAGTAAGCGTTGCAGTTCCAAAATATGCCAAAAATAGATATTTTTAGTTTTCAGATTTTTGTCCCAATTTGTAAATTAGTTCATTTGATTTTTCTTTTAACTACGGCAAACCAACGTTAAATAAATGTTTCAACTTCAAAATCAAAAGTTTGTTCGGGTGAGCAAGAACCTGCCTTAGTGTTGCCTTGTTATTTAAAACAAAGAAAACACCGGTAAATGGTATGGTGACAGTTTCCTAAATACATGTCTGTGATACAAGATGGCTTCCATGGTAATATCTTTACTGCTTTACTATGCGCTGGTATTTACAAATTCGTAACCCACTATAAAAGTAATTTTTCGTCACACATTCTGCTGATAGGACATAAACATTGCGCAAACGTCTGTTGTTCTTAGCAACAGTGAAGACATCAGACGCGGCTGAAATGTAAAATCCAGCAACTTCGCATAAGTTCCTTTCAGATTGTGCGCCCCTCAAGTAGCAGTCCTTCAAATGAGCGCCCATCCAAGAGGTAAAATGATTGAATAAATGTCCCCTCCACTCATACACCACCCTTTCTTCAAGTAAACACCCATCTTTCAACCTTCTGAAACGAAAACATGACATGTAGATGTAGAGATTTGAAATCACTATCAAGAAAGACAGAAAGAGAGAAAAATTTCAATTAAAGACAATTTTTTTGAATGCGTCTAATTTTATTTTGATAAACAAGCGCCCCTCTCAAATAAGAAACAAACCTACAAAATCAAAAATTTGAAAGCGCCTTAATAATGAAACATGTGCTGATAATGTTATCAGGTTAAGAATAAGCGCCCGGGCGCTTGTTTGAGGCATTACGAAATCATAATTGATAAAGAATGAAATTCACCTTTTTACATCTTTACAAAATCTAACGCTGATCGAATTAACATTCCCTTAAACGTTTTTCCTAATGTTCAGAATCTAAACTAAAGGAAATGTTTCAATACGCTATATTCTGCAAAGCAATCAATGGGATCAAATTACTAAAGGAAAGGTGATAGAGGAATCCGGTTTGATCTTGGGTTTGCATAAATGAGTGCATAAAATTGTAACATGTTGGAGTAATTGAAAGAAACCGATGCAAAAATAAATGATCGGTTGCTTCAAGGCGCTGGCTAATAAAAATAGCGTTTCAAACATCCACAAAAATGGATATTACCCAGAGAAAATTACCAAATTTTAAAAGTTTAAAGATATTTTTAAAAATGACAGACGGAATCTCTGAAACTACTGTTAAAGCATAACAATAACATCGACATTAGGGATAACAATGGAGCTTAAGCATTGATTTACGTGAACACTTATGGACACGACAATTGTGAGGCTATGCTAAAGGATGATTTGAAATAAAAGGAAACGTAATGTAGTTAATGTGTGCCTGCTGAAGTCAGTTTTCGTACTCGAACAAATATATCTTACAGCTTTTTAAAATAAAAACATTAAGATATAAACTTAGCTAACCCTAACCATGAAATGTTGCTGTCGCTGTTGCTGTTGTTGCATACAGCAACAATTGTTGAGGTGACAATCTTGAACCATCCTACTAGAAAATTTTGTTGAATTAACAGTGCAGAGGAGTACATTTCTGCGAAGTGTACACACGATTTCAATGAAAATGGTCTTTGTTGCAGTGATTTTTGCCTTTTTCCCCCTTGGATCTATGGCTAATTTTGTCACTGACACCTGACCTTATAATTATCTTATGATAATGAAATTTTTTGCAGCTTTCTATAAAACGTTTATTTGTCAGTCAGTTTTATGGAATAGGTGATGTTTCTATTGCTTCCTTCACAATTTTTTAATTAAATATTACAATCGAGAATTCTATTCTGTTTTCTCAATGTCAGTCATTGATTACTATTCCAGTCAGTATAGGATAATATTGGCCAAGGTTATTACGCAATGTTGTTACACCAGTAAAGATCGTAATCAACAGAATGTGTCTCAATCAACAGTACGAAGCTTTTATTTAAGTCATGCGTAATTGCGAGCCATCTTTTATTCTAACTATAACTTCTAACTTATAGGAATAAGCGTTTCTATATGGCAAAGCCAAAAAGTTAACTCCACTAACCCAGAATGATTTTACATTAAAATCTTTACATTAAATTTTCTTAAACTTGCAGTTCTTTCGTTTCTCCTTCTTATTGTGTTTCAGTTTGTATAGCGCTATCAGCACGTAATTTACCGGAAATAATCTTACGAAATGCATTCAAATGCACGAACTATATGGAAATTACATCAAACTTAGGTTTCTTAAGAAAATAATCTGATCATCACCGTGCTTCATAAATTGCATCATGTGCATATGCTATGGGGATTGTGATAAATTCGGGGATTATGCATATTAACCAGTTATTGGATTTCTGCGAAAGCAAGAAATACCTTACAACCGGCTTTGGTTTTTGTATTCCTGCGTAAGCAAGGAATACTTTGAAACCGTTCGTGTTTTTGTATTCCTGCGTAAGCAAGGAATACTTTGAAACCGTTCGTGTTTTTTTTGTTTTTTTTTTTTTTTTCACTGTCCAAACCTAGACCAATTTTTGTCGATGGGAAATAGCCACTCAAATCATTAATGTTCCCAACTTACATTCTTTTTATGATTTAACAGTCTAAACTCACACTATATTCATTGTATACAAGTACTTTGCTTGAAAAGACTCTAAAAGTGTAAAATATAAGCTCTAGTGAAAGGAATAACTAACATATGGCTAAATCGCAGATGCCAGGTAGAAATGTTGTTTCATGTGAGTCTTATGCAACGTTCTTAAGTTTTCCGTAGTTGTTTTAAAAATGGAAGCGAAGAAGCATGCGTAGATCTGTGAAAGTTTCTTTATTGAATATATGGATATAGAAGAGGTTGTAGTACGGCTGTAAAACTTAAAAGAATCAAGAACATTTATGATCCAAGCTGATAATCTACGTGAAACTAATATTCTTAGTAGTCATTCTTGACAAATAAGCAGTTCTTGATGCTTCAAAACAGATATGAACGACTACCAATAGGGTATGTTTATATCGATTTAATGCGTAAGGTTTCTATTAGTCTTTCTAAATGTAATACAATTTTTTAATTCATGTTCCTAGATAAGCTACCCTGTTTTTATAAAGCTCTGGAATCTTGAAGCACAGCTTATCTTCCTCATCAGCTTATACCCATTTTATTAATCAATAGATGACCACTTTTTTAATTGACTAGTCGAATTTAAAATATTGTATGATTTTAAAATTTGTATACTATCAAGCTGACGATAAAAAGGAAACACAGATATTTTTATTATTTCGCAAGGCCAAGTAAAAGTTTTTATGATGAAGTTCAGGTACAAACAACATAAAGATTTTCATACTGTATAGTTTTAAAAGTAATATTTTGAAACGTCCACGGAAGAGTGTTCTCTAATGGATTTTTAAACTGACTGTGTTCCTTTTTAAGCTTGATCTCCGGCAAAATTTTTCAAAGTCTCTTAACGTTTATGATGCTCTCGGGAATGCAATTAAATGAATTAGAAGTTATTACTATTTACGCCACAGATTTTCCCTTCAAAACTTAATGTGACAAAGTTTTCATTACTTAATTACTTTTTGAAGATGCTTTAGGGAATATAACTATGAATAAAAAAGTTTTTGAAAAAATTTCTAAATGATGAAAACAGTGCAGTTTCTAGAAATAACAAATATTACTTCTTTCACATTCAACTTTTAAAGCACAGATTATTCTTAACACGATAATCTTTTAATTAGTTAATTGCGTCTTGAAGATGCTTTAGGGAGTACAACTTCGAATGGAAATCTTTTTAAAAAAATCTCGAAATTGATGCAAGACTGAAATTTTATATGAAACAACAGAGTTTAATAGTTATCGTAGCTAAAAGGTAAAATGTAAAATACTGCAAACATCATTCCGCATTATGCATATGGTTTTAAAGCGTGAACTAACACTCATTTCTTTCTGAAACGGCTCCAGAAAGTCTTACAGTCATCCGCAGGAATACTTCTGCCCGGTAGGGCATCTTGTTTTTGTTTTTTTTTTTTTTTCACTGTCCAAACCTAGACCAATTTTTGTCGATGGGAAATAGCCACTCAAATCATTAATGTTCCCAACTTACATTCTTTTTATGATTTAACAGTCTAAACTCACACTATATTCATTGCATACAAGTACTTTGCTTGAAAAGACTCTAAAAGTGTAAAATATAAGCTCTAGTGAAAGGAATAATTAACATATGGCTAAATCGCAGATGCCAAGGTAGAAATGTTGTTTCATGTGAGTCTTATGCAACGTTCTTACGTTTTCCGTAGTTGTTTTAAAAATGGAAGCGAAGAAGCATGCGTAGATCTGTGAAAGTTTCTTTGTTGAATATATGAATATAGAAGAGGTTGAAGTACGGCTGTAAAACTTAAAAGAATCAAGAACATTTATGATCCAAACTGATAATCTACATGAAACTAATACTTTTAGTAGTTATTCGTGATAAATAAGCAGTTTTTGATGCTTCAAATCAGATATGAACGACTACAAAAACGGTATGCTTACATCGATTTAAAAAAATGCGTAAGGTTTCTATTAGTCTTTTTCTAAATATAATACAATTTTCTATTTCATGTTCCTAGGTAAGCTATCCTGTTTTTATAAAGCTCTGGAATCTTGAAGCACAGCTCATGTGCCTCAGCATCTTATACCCATTTTATTAATCAATAGATGACCACTTTTTTAATTGACTAGTCGAATTTAAAATATTGTATGATTCTAAAATTTGTATACTATCAAGCTGGCGATAAAAAGGAAACACAGATATTTATGATATTTCGCAAGGCCAAGTAACAGGTTTTATTATGAAGTTCAGGTACGAACAACATAAGGATTTTCATACTGTATAGTTTTAAAAGGAGTATTTTGAAACGTCCACGGAAGAGTGTTCTCTATTGGATTTTTAAACTGACGGTGTTCCTTTTTAAGCTTGATCTCCGGCAAAATTTTTCAAAGTCTCTTAACTTTTATGATGCTCTCGGGAATGTAATTAAATGAATTCGAAGTTATTACTTCTTAAGCACAGACTTTTCTTGACGCGACAAACTTTTTATTACTTAATTACTTCTTGAAAAGTCTTTAGGGAATACAACTTTGAATTAAAATCTTTTTTTAAAAAATCTCAAAATTGAAACAAGACTGAAGTTTTATATGAGACATCAAAGTTTAATTGTTATCGTTGTTGATATTCGTAGTAAAAATTGAAATACTAAGAATATCAAATGATATACTTATCGCAAGTAAAAGGTAAAATGTAAAATACTGCAAACATCATTCTGCATTATGCATATCGTTTTAAAGCGTGAACTAACATTCATTTCTTTCTGAAAAGCCTCCAGAAAGTCTTCCAGTCATCTGCAGGAATACTTCTGCCCGGTAGGGCATCTTGTTCTTTTTCATACTGTCCAAACCTAGCGGTTTTTTGAAATTTCGTGCGTGCATTTACATGAAACCAAAGCACCGTGCATTGCATGTCAGCGAAAGATTTACAAAAGTTTCTTTGATCACTATTAAATGGATTTTAAAGAAGATGTACATATTTTAAGGTGAAAACAGAAAATCTATAGAAGAAACTTATAATTATCTTGGACTGTGATCATTCTTTTCTAACTAAAAAGAAGTTCTCAACGTTTTGTAAACAGAAGAGTCAAAAGAGCTAATTAAGGTAGAAAGTACGTTTTCTTTGATATTTTATCACTTAATTGATGAAGGAATAGATATTAATCAAATAGGTCTACATAAAACTGGGACTTTTAGTTACTTATGGTACTGATTCAATGTACTTTGGCACTTGAAAATAGATATGTTTTTCGTGTCAGTAAAGCACAGATCAGACTTTCTTATTACTTTCTACGTTTGTTAGCTATCTGTTCTGTCTTTGAACATCAGGTTTTCAAAAATCGAGTTAAAAAAAAGGAAGTTATCTGTTCGAATTCATTTTCGGTTTCAAGAAATTATAATTCAAACATACATGTGTTTTTCGAAGAAACGAGTGTTTTTTTTTCTACATAAGCTCTTATAAAAAAAACGTACGTTATAAACAGCTCATGCATGTATAATTCTTTTGTCTAATAAATTAAATTGCTGGTGTGCTACAATTAGACCCTATTTACACGAGTTAGTAATTTTAAACATTATAATATCGTTTATGCCTGTTTTCCACCAGTAAGATATTTCAAGAAATAACGTTTACAGAACTTTTAAGAACTTTAAGTAAAATTTAGAAAGTATTCTTGTGGCAAGTACTTTTGCTGTTACCGTTTTGCGCCATCTGGCTCTTGTTTATATCTATACGGACGTTCATGGCTTCCGTGGCACAGTTGGTTAGTATAGTCAACTGTTAACCGAAGGGTCGGTGGTTCGACACCATGTAAATGTTCTGAAGTCTTTTTCGAATTTTTAAATATGTCATAAAATATTTCGATTTTGGATTTTTGCAAAAGCAAGAAATACATTACAACCGGCTTTGGTTTTTCTCCTCCGTTTTTTTGTTACTGTCTAAACCTAGCGGTTTTTACATTACAGATACATGTAGTTCTGTGGCGCAGTTGGCTAGTAACTCGGCTGTTAACCGAAAGGTCGGTGGTTCGAACCCACTTAGGTCGACATTTTTTTGTCGAATTTCATAAATGTCATAACATTTTTCATTTTCATTTTTCATGCTTCAACAGATTTTGCAGAAATCTTTCTGCCCGTAAGGGCATCTTGTTTTACATTATTTCCAATAGGGTTAGGGTTAGGGTTATTCTGTCCTTTGATTTGGATGTTTTGTAACAAACAAGCAAACTCCTTGTTGACACGATCTCATCATAAAGCGCTAAAAGCTAAGTTTCTGGATTTTTCAAGCTCCTATGAAGATCTCCTATTGCAAGCAAATACGACATCCATACACGTCCGAAATCTCAAGCTTATGCTTGAAGAAGTCTTTAAATCTTTTCATGGGCTTGGTACTCTTATTCTAAACGATTGTAAACGATATATTGAAAGTTACATTAGTCTCGAGAGGGTTAGGGTAAGGGTTATTATGCATAATAATTTTTTTTCAAGATTTATTTACTCTGTCAACCTGCATCAACTTTACGTTGCCCCTCCCCCTCAGTTAACGTCATAGTTTGAGAAGAGACCTGTGTTACACAATTATCCAATGGGAGGTCTTATGGGATGAAAAAAAGCCAAGTATTCAAGAACAAGGAGTTGTGGAATGCAAGTTAATCAGAAACAAAGAGTTACGGGATAAGAAAGTCAACCCTGGGACCCACGATTTTCATCATTTTCACACAGAGTACGACATGCGCCGTGGGTTTTATGTGACTAAGTAGAAGCTAGCCCGGACTCCACATTTGAATCTTGACTAAAAGGAAACAACTGTCCAAGGCTGGAGAAAGCGCTATAAGGAAAACTTACCGTACCGTCCTTTCTCTATTAACCGCCCGGGCGCCTATTAAATAAAGGAGACGGTTATTAAATCCATCCAGAAAATCCATCCAGCAAAATTATGAAAGGTACAACATTGACATTTCTTCTATGCTTATGACTTTGCCGTTAGTCTACGTTTCCGTCTCCTTTCCGAATTGAGATTGGGATTACCTTCAACATCAGACTCGTAATATCCTTCTCATTCACAAAGAAAAAATTTCAACGGAGTATGGAATACCCTTTTTCCTCTAATAAACGCCATTAGAGGGCGGCGTTTATTACAGAATGAAAAATTGGACAGAAGCAAACTAAAACAATAATGTTTCCTTATCTTTAAAAAGGTTACAAAAGATTGTGTGAAAATGTTTTACACAAAAGATATGTTCACGAAAATGTCGAAGAAGAGCAATATCACTGCCGCCGTTCTCTTGTATGAGATGAAAACTTTTTTATACTTCTTGTTTAACCTGTTTTCTAATAAATACCGCTTTTAAAGATGTGGCGTTAAATAAAGGGAAGTGTTTATTAGAGGGCGGCGTTTATTAGTGGAAATACGGTACATTACTTTTTATGACTAAATTTATTTCAAGTTTAGTTTGATGTGATGCGTTACCAATAAATGGAACGTGTTTCCTTTACTTTAGTTTCATTACTTTCATGTTTATGTTTGTTTACTAAATATTTTAAATACTTTCAGTTGATTAAATGCTGTGGAATGTTTCCATTTAATTCCGTTTCCATGGTGAATGTTTAATTAGGATGTTCAAAACAAGTACAATAAAAGAAACCTAGTGTTTCAGTCCTGTTTGGAAAAACAGCGAAAGTCTCATCAATATACCTACAATCATTCACAAAAATTATCGAGACACCCTTATTTGAAATGAAAAATCTCAAAATCATATGTCAAGGCACCCCCTCCCCCACAATTCAATGTTGAAGAGGTTTTCCACACAAGCCAGGGAGGCATGTGGATGGCTTTAAACAAATACAACATTGAATTGTGGGGGAGGGGGGAGGCTGTCTCATAATTTTTGTGGAGGATATCATTCACAAAAATTATCGAGACACCCTTATTTGAAATGAAAAATCTCAAAATCATATGTCAAGGCACCCCCTCCCCCACAATTCGATGTTGAAGAGGTTTTTCACACAAGCCAGGGAGGCATGTGGATGGCTTTAAACAAATACAACATTGAATTGTGGGGGAGGGGGGAGGCTGTCTCATAATTTTTGTGGAGGATTGTAAGTAAAGGTTTATTAGAATATTCAGCAATCAATGTATTTTCATGATAACCCATGAAAGTGTTTGGAAGAATGAGAGCGAATGATGAACCTAATCGACATATTTTAGATAATTGGTATGGACTATTAACAATCCATAATGTCTGTCACGTTTTTCATTGTTTTAAGTTATTTATCTGTTTAGATTTTATTTGAGTTGCTGTAATGCAAACAGAATTAAGTAATGAAATACGTCTACCCTACTAGAAATAAATCTTGACTTACTTACTTATACTCCGGACTCGCTGAGAAACGTAGGGCTGAGAAACAGGATGATATCCCCAAACTACTCCGTCTTCCTACCCGTCACTCTGAAGATTTCTTTCACTGATATTGGTTTGTGTAACTATTATAGACTTCATAGGTTGATATGAGATGGCACTCTATTAATCAGATCTATAACCCAGCATCGTCAAAAAAATCACTGTGATGGAGAGCATTCTTAGTGAAATTGTGTGTAGATTTCTATAGAAATGCACTCCTTCGCAGATGTTTTTTAATTAGGTTGATATAAATCAGGTTGATATTAATCTACTACAATGGTGGGTTTGTAGTTATGTTCTTTCAAACTTTGTTGTCAACCTTTTCGACAAAGAGTATGATGATTTAAAACACAGGTTCCGAATGTCTGTTTAAACACACCTTGTTATGGGATGACCTAACAAGTATGGCCTCGTTTTGAAGATTTGAATACAAAGTCTCATTTTCGGCAGATGATAAACAAACTCTTCATAAAATCTTCTGACTTCAAAGTTACTTATGGGGAAATGAAGGGTCAAGCTAAATAGGAATTGGAGAAACGTAATTCTAATTTCCAAACTGCTTCATCAGACGTATGACCAAAAATTACCAGTTGTAATTTCATGACACAAAAAAATACTTTTCCTTCCATACAGTTTGTCTGACAATTTTTGTTTGCTACAATGTTTTGGTGGAAATGTTGTTAAATTTGTTTGAGTCAGCGAGTGTACATTACTCATGTGTCTTTATTCGAAGATATCTAACGATCTTTTCCACAAAAATTTTAATTAACAGAATTTAATTAACACTACATGTGTGGTTGAGAGCAGATAAACAGAGTTAAATGAATTCATTTTAAAATGGATTTACTGCTATTTGAGAAACGTAAATTCAAATAACATCAAATAAAAAGACTACCCAAACATAACATTATTGTCAGCGTTTCTAATTTTCATTAGCTTTTCATTTCAGTTAGAACAGTTACCATGGCAGCAGTCAGCAAAATATATTGATTGTTCTTTGATATTCATGTACAAATTTCACACGTTTCTTAGGAGTATCCACGCAAAAGGGTTATTTTAAACTTTATTTTTACATAACGACTGCCATACATATTACAAACTTCTTCAAAACCTTTCAAAAATAAATTTTCTCTAAGGCATAATCATTATAGCGGAAGTCACATACGCCTTCATTATACGCAAAACCTTAAAGAAATACTTAAACAAACCTTAAATAATTTTGCTGTTTTAAACTGTAATTTGAAAATATTTTCGTGAAAACGGAAAGGGAGTGAAAGGAACTGAAGTGGAGTTTACAACTCAACAGCATCTAGTGAATCCAATGTTCCTAAGGTCAAAAAACTTTTGTGCAATGTCTATGTCCTGTCAGACCAATGTGTGTATGGATAATAGATTAATTTTTTATCATCAGCTCATACCAAAAAAGTAGATATGCTACTGGAAAAGCCAACTTGCAGCATACACACCATTTTTTAAAATTTCCATCAGCATCAGATTTAAACTTTATACTTATAAAACAGTCAATAAAGCATTTTGAAAACACAAAATAATTTAGAAAGGTAATTATTTTTGTTGGTAAAATGAGACACAACAAAGTTATCTTCTTATTAACCCAAACACTATTGGTGATTGCAATTACGTGTGTTAATAAACTGTAGATATTTTATAAACAAGATCTAGCTGGAAAATTACTGCCGTAAAAGCGTGTGAGCATTTATATTCATGACTTTCTTTGAGCGGTATTATTGAAGTATTACCGTGTTAGCAATTTAAACTAAAAATCAAACAAATACGGATTTCAAACGCTAGCTTCTTTCAAAACAAACCTCATCTTATTGTCGTTAAAGGACTCCTTGAAAACCAAATAATTTTTATACTCATTACGTCACTTAGAAATTCAGTCATATCATGGACGTATAAAAAGAGAAGGACTCACAACTTTTATACATCTATTCCAACAAACCTCGCCTCGGTTTATTGACATTTTGACAAAAGCAGTTTTGAAACTCCGTCAAGTGCTTTTAAAAATACATGTTTCCATTGACTTCCATGATTGTAACAACCAACCAGAAATGAATTTAATGAATTTTGAAGACAACTCTGATTCCCCTGTGACTTTTTTCAGTCTCAAATATGGAATTTTCACAATTGAATGGAAAAGCATTTTTCTTCCTGCATATTCCCTGGCGTCTTTCAAAGTACCGATTCTTTGGATATAAGTATATATACAAAATACTTCCTAACTCCGAGAAATTCATCTCAATTCCAATCCAACATTTTTAAAAAAGGTTGAGTGGAAGTATTGTGGTACTAAAGAATATTGATATGTATCTGCAAATTGTATTTTCTCTCAATTCTTCAATTTTCCACATTGCATTACCTAAAGCGTCGTATAAATCCACCCGTAGGAACCAAAGTCCAGTGAAATGCGATGCGAGGATTACATCATAGAAATGCCGACAGAATAGATTTTAATAATAGAAATAAAAGGCTTTAGTATTAGTTATGAGTCCTTCTATTTTTATACGTCCATGGTCATATGGTTTATTTTAGGAGATAAAACAACTGCGACGAGAAGCTGGACGATAATGTGAAGAAACAGAAGAAAATAGTTAGATTCTTAGATAATGAACAACTGAGCAACATATGGTAGTTATGGAAAGTACTTAGTTGATAAAAAAGGAGGAGAAAGCTATAATAAGCTAATAAAGAAGATCTAATTCTTAACTCATGTCTTTGTTTAACGTTTTGCGTAGAATATGCAAATATGCTGACATAACGTAAGAAAGTCGCTTGTTTGTATACGTTATTCGTCAAATAGATCCAACGTTTTTGATTGCTCATGGAGTTGATTATAATATAACAAGAGCCTTATGGCACTAACACGATTGCAACGCCATAAATCCTGAAGATGAAATGCTGCACTAACAGGTACTGAAGCACAAAAAAACTTTTCAAAACTTTTTCATCTTAAAAAAACAGTTTCAAAGTGAAACAAAAGAAAGCTTACAGTCTTGCTGTAGTATTTAAATTCATTAGCTTGGATACAAAATGATTTGAGTTCACTTTGTCAATTACAGGTAAATTAACATATAAGGCAATAGATAGAATCAAAATAAATGGATACTTTTGGAAAAAGGCAAAAAATATATTGTGGACCGGTTTCAAAAACATAGATCCAAATAAACAAAGAAAATCGAAAATATTGATTAAATAAAACATCTTGTAAAAATTTGAGCTCGTTTGGATGAATATTAAAGAAGGTACAAGGTTTTGAAAGTTTTCAAGTTTGGTTGTCTTTTCGAAAGCTCAACAGAGACATGTGTTCACTCAAGTTGTTAATTCTTCTTTTGTTGCTTCTTCGGACATGCGTATTTCTGATATCTTTGGTTTAGTTGTTATCTACAATGGCTTTATTGCCAAGCTTTTGGATGCAACAATAAGCAACACAGAACCAAACGAAAAGGGGAGAAGATTTCGTATCTTAAGTTTCCAGACCCAGAAAAAGCCAAAACATAAAGTAATGAAACGAAAAATGAAAATAAACAGGTAGTGTAAACACACGTATAATGATCCTTCTGAATATTTCTTTTCAACGACAAAGTTCATTTAATCTGCGCTGTTTCTCCATCTCGGAGCTTTTAAATAAAGTAGTCGCGTTAAAATAGGATGGGAAGTCAAAACAATGCCATCGTCGGAGATCAGTGGAAACTGAAAAGGTATTAGCCATACATTCAGCACAACCAAACCAGAAACAGTCACAATATTAGAGAAAAGAGAAAAAAGTTGTTTTTCAAATAAAAACTGAATTTAAACTTAGTCTCTTACGTAAAATATCATGATATCACTGTAAATATTTTTGATAAAAGTCAATTCACAGTGGACATTTTTAAAAAACGATATAATGAAATAAGTAGGCCATTATGATGTGCATGATTCTTCATGGTCTATTTTCACGCATTTCTGGTAGCTCTCTTTTTCTCTGTTTCATAAAACATTTAATTTAGTTACATCGCGCATTTGGAAAGTATGGATGTGTATTTTCACATCAAGAAACTTTGTTTATTTTTTGCATTCGAAATTAGAAAGACTGTTCAGAATTAGGAACACTGACAGTGCTTCTTCTTATTAATCTCACTATATTATCTTACCAGAAAAAATATTTTTAAGTTGTATATATTGGACTAGAAAACAAACCTGTTTAATGAATTTATACTATATGGTATTACCTTGAAAGAATACTCCTGTATAGTATAAATGATTGTGTCAAATGAATATGTTTATTGAAACCAATGTGCAGTCCGATAACTTTGCGCTGCAATTTGAGAGGTACATTGTGTGCGGATATCATTGAATATGTTTATGTTTGTCTTTATAACTAGGATTGTTTTTCATTTTGCACAGGGTATTCTATGCTTACACAGAAATCTATTTCTGAAAAAAAGGATTTTTTCAGTTAATCCGTTAAAAATCAGTGCATTTTTGAATGAAAGATTTAGCTAGCTAAAAAACATATGTACAAAAAACGGTTTACAAAATTTAAGATTTCAAGCTGTGCTTCTAAATCCACATCATTTTTATCCACATTATTCCCTTCACTAAAATTTCACAAAAGCTAATATGAAATATGTCTAAGCAATAATAATAAACGAAAAAGTATTCTGCCTCTCACATCTAGTACAACAACAACCGTGCCACCATGTTTTGAAACGGGAAAAAGCAACGTCAGCAAATTATTAGCTCGATACGCATGCGTGACTTTCCCGTTTCTGGGGACACCCATAAAACGAAGGGTATTTTAATAACGATTCTCACTAACGTTCCAATCGTTAATAATATAATTGATATCTGCTTAAAGGAAATTACATTGGCGTAAGATAAGGATAAAGCTGTCTCCATGTTATCATAACCATCAAGTAGAACCGAGATAATGCAAGATTTACGATCTTGCAAATCGCTAGCCGGTCATTGCGCCAACGTTTTATAGAATCAAAAGATTTGTAGATGTGTCTGAACAATATCTTTAAGTCAAATTGATCTAAAGTAAACATGTGGTTTTAATCTTTAAATCAGTTAATAGGATTGATGCAAATTTTATATCTGTGTAAAAAATTAAAAATTCTTCAGTCTAAACAGACTTTCTCGATGTTCATACGATTGCAGAAAATTTGTTAACTGATGATTAACATGGTTAAACTTGGTTTGGGTTATCTGCTGGTTTTATGGATACTCCTGTCATTCATCAACTGTAAGTAGAGTCTCACATTCTGTTCTTGAACATTTCACTTCTGTAGTCTCTAATATTTTATTCAACGAATTTTTGGTGTTTTTTGATATCAAAAAGAACTTATTATTAATTTACCAATAATGACTGAATTATTGGTGGTGTTTACAGAATGTTTGTTTGAAAAACCAATGCTAAACGTTTGTTACATTAATCATTATAACTATGCACTAGGTCAGTCTGAAACACTGACGAGGTGACACATAAACTACGCGAAATATAGGAGATTTTTTTTATTTACGAAGGAAGGAGGGTACGAAGTGGTCGATTTAAATTTGCGTGCTGTGGTAGTTTAGTTTTCTTCTTATCTTGGATATGGTATGCTACATTCGATAAAAATTTGCACTATTATTGTGAACGCAGTTGTTATCGCCTTCATGTTTCTCAATTTCTTAGTTTTTAACATATAAGGTTTATATCATCAATGTCCTTCTGTTCAATTATAATATGAAGAGATTGGGAGGAGAAAAGCAATGAATTTGTAAGAAGTTCCTAGCTTATTGTACCAACATTTACTTAGCGATTTAAGTGTATAGAAATCCCCTATCCGTAAACGCAGTATACAGAATTAATTTGACAACAAACTATATTAAAGCGCTTTGAAATAACCTTGAAACAAAATGTGACAATTACTTACTACGCTTTATTACGATTGTAAATGTTACAGGTAATTCTTGGAAAAAGCACCCGAAATATTTGAATTTTTAAAGGATACTGAAATATAAATTATAAAATGGAACAATACATTCTTTTTTAGTGTGTGAATTCCGGGTTCATTTCGTATCACTTAATGGCGTGGATACCAGAAACTGTGGAAATATCACTGAACCTTGCCGATCCTTGGGATATACCTACCAGAAAAAAGAAACAATTGATGTGATACATATTATGAATGATGGATGTGATAAGAAGTATGTGATAAATAAAACCATTTTCTTGTCTGATTTTAATATCCATATTAAGGGAATAAAAAACAATGGTTGCTTACCAACAATTACTACAAGGAAGGGAATACCAATATTTGATGTACAAGAGAATTCAAAGAACGTTTACATCTTTATTAAAAGTCTTAAATTTGCGGATGTAATTTTAGTAAGGAATCAGTTTCAAGGATTACGCATTAATATTACTAATTGTTACATTGAGGGAATGACGCAGAAAGTTTTCCTTGAAGTCAACATTACTGATCAGTTAGAATCATTGAGTCACACAATCATTTCAATTGACAATACCACTATTATTTCAGCAGGAGTAAAATTATCAGTCCTTGACAAACACTTAAATTCCATTTTAAAAATTACTGATTCCAAAATTTTTAATGATTCAATGATCAATATCAAGAATTCTGAAAAATTTATTTTGAATCGATGTCAATTCAAAGGAAAAATGAACATGGAACGATACATGATTGAGACTGAGAATGTGAGGAGAGTTGATATAAAATATGTGTCCTTCCAGAATGTCAGTTGTAGAGGAGCTCTTAAGGCAACAAAATCGAATTGTATAGTTCATAACCTAACGGTAAGACATGTTCTTTCGAAGTTGTATTTGTTTCAAATCATAAATGGCACATTCAATTTTTCGGATGTGACCATTAGAAATGTGAATTGTCTTGCAATCATCACATCTAAAAATCAGAACTCAGCATCAATAACTAATATTACTATGGAAGACTCGATAACAATTGGAACTATTTTTTTACATAATGTAATATCAGCAGTTCTATCTAAGTTTCATATGAAAAACACAAAAGCTGAGTTACATAGTCTAGAAGTTCGTGGCGTAAAAAATATCGATATGACGGAGATAAACTATGAAAGTCTATCATGTAAAATGGGTGGTGTTTCTTTTCATACGGTAACATCAGCAAATTTATCCAAGATTCATATGGAAAATATAAAAGTCATGGATCACTGTTTGGAATTTCGTCATTGTAAAGATATCAAAATGACGGAGATAACCTTTGTAAACGGATTACCAGGAGGGAATTATGTTCATTTTTATAATACAACATCAGCAGTTCTATCCAAGTTTCACATCAAAAACAAACAAGGGGAGAAGAGATTTCTAGTTTTTAATGCCGTAAAAAGTGTCAATATGACGGAGATAAACCTGGAAAACGGTTCATCAGGGTATGATGCTGTTCGCCTTTTTTCAGTAAATTCAGTGATTATATCAAAGTTCAACATCACGGAGACATATGTAAATGACACTTTTCTACATTTCAGTAAAGTTGGCAGTGTCAATGTTTCGGAAATTTCAATCACAAACGCAAAGAGTGATAGTTGCGTGAAGATAATTGAGTCAAATTCAACGTCACTGTCTGATATCTTTATAAATAATACGTTATCAAAAAAAGAAATGTTTAAAGTTCTTGTAGTTAAAAAATTCATCATGTGTAATCTGGATATTCATAACTCTGTAACAACAAAAGTTATCTTTTGTGCGCCTGATCAAGGGCATGCTCAAGTTTCACAGTTTTACAGATTTATAACTAACGACACTGAAGATGTACCACTTTATTCTGTAACAGAAACAAGGAAAGAAATAAGATTAAATATGAAGAAAACTTTAGAAAATACTTTAAGATGGAACAGAACAAGGTACCGTATGTTAAGTTATTCGTATTACAAATACATAGATAAACAAGTAAGATCTATGATAACGGCAGCTAAGTCACAACAAGAAACCAACTCTCCAACTTTTCAAATGATACATTTAACAAACATTAAGTTAAGGAATGTAACATTTGTTACCGTAGTAGAAACAAAAAATACCTCTATACAGATAAAGAAACTTAGCATAAGCTACTCGAAGATCGGCAGAGCATTTCATTTTGAGGAATGTGATGCTGCAGCTTTTTCTGTAAGTAGTAGTTGCGAAGAAGGCATAAGAGCTATAAACTCTAACGTATCCATTCAAAATTCATTTTTCAATATTTCAAAAAATGCTGTATACTACCAAACACACAGGGCCACTGTTAGTACGATCAATATGAAGAATGTCGAGATAATTTCTTTTAACAAGAAACAGCCAACAGTTACAGTTAAAGGAGATGAATTTACCAACATTGAAATACATCATGTGGACCTTCATTTAAAGAAAGTGATATCGGAACTACCTGTAATAGAAATTCATACAAAAACAGATATCATTTCAGGCACCGTTGACTATAATAGTTCACATTTATCATGTCACGAAAATAATATTCCTTACTGTACTATTCAGAAAACAGATGACTTTCGTTTTGAGTGTTATTGCAAACCATGTATGAGAGGTTTCTACACGGTTAATAATCGAAACACTAATTTTTCTTTACACAAAAAATATAACAAGGAAACCATTCTTGTGGAAAAAGAACTTTTTTATAATATATTTACACCGATTACCTTATCATACGATAGTATCAAGGAAATTGTCGAAAGGAGAAGAAATTACATCTGTTTCATTCAAACTTTTGCAATTTCATTTTGCAGCACGTTATGCATTTTAATATTCTTTATATTGCTATAATTCTAGGAACTATGCTCTAATGTTCCAAGAGCATTAGAATGATACGATGCGAAATATTCCGCGCACGACAAATTATTGTTTCCTCCTCATGAATGGAGTCGTTAAATTGGCTACAAACAAGTATAATAAATATTGTACTGCTCTGTAACATATAATGTTTGTTCTCCACTTTGTGTCTTATCACCTTTTCTGATCCTCTACGAGCTTCAAAAAATGCTTTTCAATACAAGGCGAACACTAATGGAAAGATAAGAGATAGGGTCGATCCAGCACTAAGGGAAGATAAAGAAGGTTAGGAAGTTACTGTCATCACAAAATACGCTGATGGCAAAGCACTTCGCACACCAAAACATTGTTACTATGTTTTGAAAGTCAATTTCAAACAATAACATTCAACCTGATTTATGTCTCGATAATTTTCTTCTACAAGTCACATCTTTGATTTGTTCGTTTGTCAGTAGGATTTAACCGAAACCTTTTTATGTCGGTTTCCCTCGAAATGTGGAGGATAAGAGTCTCTCATTAGCCACATTCCTGACATCAACCAGCCTGTTACACGAAAAAATATAATTACTGATGAGACTCAATAATTACTTCTGAGATGTAAAACTATACTTTTATCAAAAGAAACATCATTACTTTGCACGTTTTTTTCGAATGTTCACGTGAAGTTTCTAATGACATTGGGGGGACATATTCAAGAACAACTCTACCAAGTTATATAAACGTCCCTACAGATACATAGCGAATATAGTTTCGTGTAAACAAAACATGATTTTCAGGAATGTGGCTAATTGTAAAGATATTCAATTCCCTAACGATGCACAAAGTGATTGCTTTTCATGCATATAAAGGATTACCGTTGTTACTAAGGGCAACATTATCCATATAGCAGATGATTAGAAGCTTGAGAAGAAAGTCTTTTTTATGATATGGCGTAACTGATTGTGCAGTTTTTCGATGAGTCCATCCTATCTCGACGTAGAAGTAAATCAAAGCAACGAATTTTTGTATTTCCCCTGCAATAGTATATCTTTTATCACCTATTATTTGTTTATTTTTTTGACGATCCTCGTCCTTCAATATAGCGTTCAAGAGCATTACCGCATGTCGTAATGAAATAGTGCGTTGTACGTTACAAACTGACAGCTTGTGGCGCTTCACATGTCCAAATCCCACTTTCAAAAGTCGTGTTCTATCGATCGATAACGGTACAAATGTTCTGTGCATGAAACGGTCTGGTGTAATCGATACCAATTCATTCAAAATCATCTGATCAAGCATTTTTGAAAAGTAAAACGTGATGACAGATGACGTGATGACAGATGGTGAAAGGTGATGACAGATGGTGACAGGTGGTGACAAACTCTGCATTCGTAAGATATTTCTTTCATAAAATAAGTACTTTAGTACTCGTAAACAGTTTAAGATGTCCTGGAATATGTTTTGTCCATCTGTGGAATATTTATGTAAAACTACAAGTTTGCAGATATGATACCTTTTAAAGATACAAGAACAAGGTATGTCAGCAAGTAATATACGCCTTTCTGTCTGATGGCACATTTGTCCTAAAAATGCTCAAAATGCTCGTTTTATGTCTCATTGACTTGTTAGAATGTGATCTCTCTGCGCAGTCATAACTTTCATTCAAGTGAAGTGAATATCCGACTATACAAGAAGACTGATAAATCAGTGATTTTTGTTCTCAATCGGGAATAACTGGGAAAACACATCCATTCATATCTTATACTTTGAAGAGGCAAGAAACGATGCTGTAAAATTCATACATTACATTGTGACACGAATAAGTTTCAGAAAGTTATAATATTTCTATAAATCTATAAATTTGAGATTAGTCAATGTTTCAGATTATCGAAATTAAAAGGAAAACACGGATGAATATGAAGTTAACTCATCTTCTTAAAATTATCAATATAATGTGGCCAATAGTGTGGCCAATGTTGTTCTATTTCCAACAGAAATATTGTTATTGTTATTATTCGCAACATAGCAATATCAGCGGGAATTTATTTTGATGAAATAAATTTCTAGAATTCTTTAGGACTGTTCCTTCTTGCATTCAAAACGTTGCTACGTAGGAGTAATTGATTAGAGCTACTCCTATTGTTTGTAGAATCAGACCATGGGTGAGTGTCACTAATGAGAAGGAAGATAGAACTTCAAAAATAACGTCCGGAAAATCAAGCGTGAATGAAGCTGCTGTTTAATTCCTTATCAGTACAGGAAAAGTTAGATGAACATTAGAAATCACTTGACGTAGAGTTTCCGAATCAGGCTGATATTTAATGTTAAATCTGGTATCTTCGAGCATAATACTGGATTTCCATGATGAAATCAAAATATTCTGTATCATTCGATATAGTTGGGTAAACTGTTAGTGAAACTGAGGCTGTTTGCACCATCAAACAATGCGTGACATAAAGCCGGGTCTCTACTAAAGGAAAAATATTTTTTTCGCGACGAAAAATCGTCAAGTGGAGATCACTCTTAAAATCGTTTGAAAAAGAACACCAAATCTGAATGTAAACAAAGCTTGTCATCGAAAATGTTTCAAAATTTTTTTAATTTTCTTCATGTTATCGAAACACAAATTTTTTAAAAGCTCTTTACAAAACACAACGTTCATTATGTTGAACATCTGTTAAAGAAAGATCTTATGAAGAAAGAAATAAAAAATGCAAATTTCAATTACTTGTTCGTGACCTCAGACTGATCATGAAATTTTAGATATTTTAGTATGCTTCCAGGAACTTTGTTGGTGTATATACTTCGACTTGTAGCACCTGAAATTCAAAACGAAAATATTAGAATGCGATAACAAGTTAGTCCTGCTCTCAGGTATGCAGTAACATTGCACTATCACACAACTCTTCTGCGCATGTCTCGTCGCGGAAATTTAAGACGATCGCCTTAAAAATCGTCTAGTGGAGATCCGGCTTAAGTGATAAATGATTGATTTCAAAATTTTCAAAATGGCTCCAATTTGCCCATTTCGCCCATTCCCAAAGGTGATTAATATGAACAATGGTGATTAGTGACGGTGGGAGAAGTTATCTAGATATTTAAAAAGAGTAATGCCATCAAACGTCAACAGATGCATAAATTACATTCTCTGTTCCTAAGACTTGTTTCTAAGGTTTATAATCATTACATAATTTATTTTCTTAATCAACCTGGTTCCAGTCCTTTTAGATAAATAAGCTGTATTAAGATCTATTATGTAGACAGGATGACATTAAGCAAAATTGTATAAGAGTAAGTTTTGTTTTATCTTTCGTTGTGGGGAAAACGTCAAAAAGTCACTCCGATGAAGAGCATTTTTATTGAAATTATGTGCACTTTATTACATTAAAATAACGAATTTATAAAGCTCGCATTAATTAAGATCCCTTTAATTTATTCATCGCATAAATTTCTCCTCCGTTAATTAATTTCTGGGGCTAAAAGTTACCCCGCTAATTTCATCCAACCTTAGATTATCTATCATAATTATCTATGCTTTGTCTTCTTTCACTTTTGCCACTAAGATAGATAATTTGTCCGGACAGTCGCATGTAACGGAAACTTTGATCAGGATCTCTAAACTACCTTGTAGTAAAGGAGATGTCATGTATTTTTTTTATGAAGCTCCACGTCTTGCCCGTTCTTGAATCGAATACCAGATAAAACGAAAGAGCTCTCTTGGCACGTGGCCCGACAACAATCAGGCCCATGTTTCACCTAATCGAAACCTTTCCAGCAACCGCAAATTTATCGTGGATTTGATTTTGCTCTCTCATCATTACTATTTTCTCTTGAACTTAAGGTTTCCAACCAACAGCAAAAGCCAATTATCAGAGAAGCAATCAATGAAATCAAATTAACGTAGCACTGCAGAAGGAGCGGGAATAGAGGAATCCGCTATGATTTCGGAGGCGCATAAATGGACGCATAATACTTTAATGTTATGACCTGACTGAAAGAAACTCGTGTAGAAATGAAACATCTGTGGCTTCAAACCGATGGCGAATAATAATTGCGTTTCAGATCTCCACAATAGTATTTATTCCTCAGACAAAAACTCATTCCTTCAACGTTTTGAAGAAATTCGTAATATGTATCGCAGTTGTCATAAATGTGAAAATAAACTTTGAAACAAACCTTTTGCTGGGCCACTCCCAAGAAATGTGAAAATATGCACATGCGTGTCAATTAACAGTCAAGATATTTTGCTAACGGTCTCCATAGTAACTGTTCTTTTTAAAAATTTTAAAACTAATGAAAATTAGAAAAAAAAACCCACTTCTGATAATATCTTTTTTAGGTAGTTATAAAATTTATTTAATTTATTTAAGTCTCGTGTTCGCTTTCCCTTTTCTACTGTTGTCAACATTTTTTAAATCGTAATTTGCAAATATTTTTACAAAAATCAAAAGGAAGTGAAAGAAACTGAAATGAAGTTGTGGTAGTTCATAAGTCAAACGTATTTAATTACTACACTGCTGCTAAGGTAAAAAAAAAGATTTTTGTGGAGTATTTATCCTGTCAGAAGAATGACTGATAAAGAATTATTAGCCTTTGATAATCGATTAGTTTTTATCATCATCACATAGCAAAATAATGAATATGTTATCGTGGACGTTATCTGGCATCATGCACATCTTTTTTTTAAAATTTGCATCATCATTAGATGTCAACTATATACCTAAAAGACTGTCAACATACCATTTTGACAACACAAAATTAAATAAAAGGCAATTATTTTTGTTTTATAAAACGAAAAACGTAAGCTTATCTTCTTGTAAACTCAAACAAATAACTATTGGTGATTGCAATTACGTATGTTAATCAACTGTAGATGTTTTGTAAGCAAGATCTAGCTGGAAAGTTACCGCGGTGAAATGTGCGAGCATTTATATTCTTAAAGGAATGACTTTCTATGAACCGTGTTATAGAAGTCTTACCGGTGTTAGTTACAAGTCAGTACGCATTTCAACTAAAAATCAAACAAATAATGAACGATTGAAGACCATATGGCAGTTATAGAAAGTAGACGATTGATAAATAAACAACAAGGGGAAAGCTACTATAAGCTAATAAAAAGATCGAAATTATTTGAGATCAGCACGATATAAGAACATAACTTTTAATGTTTTGTATAGAACAACAAGTAGATCTTTCTTGTATCCTTCTGATACTACAGTACTTCAGTTCCTTACCTTATCGGAGAAAGATAAGTCGGGGAATAGTGACCAAATTTTTTTTTCCGAAAAATTTCTCCCGACTTTTCTGCACCAAAAATTTTCCCAGACTTTTTCCCCCGATGAGGTGAACAATAACTCAGACGTTATTGTAATATCTTGATTATTTTCTTCTTATACCAAAACTATTTAGTCAGGGAAGAGTCATTAATTTCAAAATTTAGTCGGGGAAAAGTGACTAATTTCAAAAATTGGTCGGGGAAAAGTGACTAAAAGTTCCTTAGGTGACTAAAATTTCCCCCGACTAAATTTTTTAACGACTTTTTTTCCTCGATAAGGTATTTGTCAACTAGATCCAACACAATTTTCTTAAGGAAGATTTGATCATCAATATAGCTACTTATCATGTGCATCATGTGTGTTTATTTATTCATTAAATCGGCGACAATTGATTCGATAGGTGGAACTGTCCAGTAAATAACATAAAATAATACTCAAGGTGTTAGTCCCTTCTCTCCTTTGTTTGATGTTTGTTGCTACTATTCATTACTCATGGAGTTCATTAGAATCAAATTGATATCAGCTTAAAGGGAAGTACATTGGCGTAAGATTGTGAAAAAATAATCGAAGATAAGGATAATCTTATTGTACTCATTTATGATCTTGCAAATTGCTAACCGTTCATTGCGCCAACGTTTTATAGAATCAACAGATTTATAGTCTATAATATAACATGTGTCTGAACAATATCTTTTATCCAATTTGATGTAAATTAAACAATGTGTTTTTTAATCTTTAAATCAATTAACGGAATTGGTGCCTATTTATAGCTATGTACAAAATTAAAACGTATTCAGTCTAAGCAGACCATCGCGATGTTCATACGATAGTGGAAAAGTTGTTAAATGATGATAAAATGGTTAAACTTCGTTTGGGCTATCTGTTGGTTTTATGGATCCTCCTCTCATTCATCAACTGTAAGTAAACTCTCACACCATCCTCTTGAAAATTTCACGTCTGTGACTCTACTTTTTTTATTGAACGAGTGTTTGGTGTTTTTTTATATCAAAAGGAATTTACTTTAAATTCGGGGTCAATTATGACTTATAAGGAATTATCTGTAGTGGGTACATAACGTTTCTTTTGGAAAACCAATACTAAAAATTTGATACATTAATCATTGTAACTACACACTAGGTCAGTTTGAAACCATGTAGGTAAAAAAATAGCAAAATATTGAACTTTTTGGTTTCTATTCAAATCATCCGCGATGCACTGAAGCAGGTGTCTGTATTCAAATGTCTCTTTAAATTTACCCGCGTTTTAGAAAAAGTCTCCGTTCCTGAAGTTTTATTGGTTAAAATAACAATCAAAACTTTTGCATTAGCTAATGTTATAAAGTTGTGCGCGCTGGCCGTAGTTTTCATTAATGGTTTTCAACGATCTTGAAGGTGAATTTGAATTTTATATTGACGGAAACTTAAATAGTACAAAATGGAATATTTTTAAATGATTTTGAAAGCAAAGAAGTTGATTTTGAAGAATTAGACGATGCCTTACTAATGAAAGAAACAACTTCGGTTGATATTCCTCCAGTAGGCTTCAGGAGGACGTTCTGTTGGTGGCCGAGGCATTTCCAAAGAAAACAAAGCTTGAAACAAAATTCATTTGCCCAAATGTCGCAGTAAATGCAAGATGGAGTTTTTCTATGAAAAACACGTTTCTCTTGTTCGGATATTTACGGAATTTTATATTGAAAAGTCAGTTGTATTACATATATTAAACGAGATTGGTTTAAATTTTATATCTTTTTTATAGAATCGTTGTCAATTATGCATCTGAGATATTTGAAAAGTCATTAAATAAAGCATCACTTTTTTGGAAATCGTAACGTTGTCACCACAAAAACAACTCATTTGCAACGTTTAAATAATGTCTTCTACCGAATTAAACAAGATACGTAAATTTACAAAACGACCACCATCTTTACGTGCTCACGAAGTTCTGTTCTATTCTCCCTGACCTCCTTCTTCACTCTTCTATGTATAAATCTTTGTCAAACTTCTCCAATTTCATATCGGAGGTATGAAATTTTGCTTCAGTTATTCTACTTCCGGAGCGTTGCCTTCTACTTCTGCTTTATCTAAGATCCGTAATTGAGCGATTGATGTTGCATTTCTGTGTTTGCGTTCTGTACGAAACTCAGTTGCCATAGGATCCAATTTGTTTTTGTCTTCTTTATTTTCGTCGATCGAAAGTTCTGATGGGAACAGATGTTTTGGTGCGCGTTCTAGGTACTTCTTCCCATCTCGTAAAATGTAAACAAAGTAACAAGAAATTTAAAAGTAAAAATGATCAATATAGTTTTATATATTTCAAAATTTTTTATAGTTTTTATTTGGTTATTCACCACTCCCCCACGGAGGTTTTAAATTTCTTGAGCATAAAATCAAATCAATATAAATGGACCAAGAAAACATTCGATCAATATATCGACCAACAAAACGTATTCACCAATATATCGTTTTTGACTAACATTAGCTTTGTCAACTTTCGATTTATCGTGTAATTCATCCATAAAGTCCATTTCATTAATAGAGCGTATTTCTGACTGAACGAAACGTTTCATGATTTGAAGATTCATTTGAGTTTGTGTACTTTACGCGTACTTTTAATGTTATACCATTTTTTGTCGGTTCTACGTCCGAAATACTTTCATACTCGTAAGTGGATGAGATTGCTGTGTCTGTTTTTGTGAACAGCACAATGTCTGCAACTTGGACGTTCTTATCTCCATCGAACCATTTACGTTGCTCCATTAGTTTTGCGACATGATTCAGCAACCAACTTTCAAACCAGCAATTTTAGATTTAATTTCAATAGCTTCGATAGGTTGTCACATTCAATCATCTCACCAGTTAGGCTGCGTTCATTACTTCTGCCAAGAAGTAGCCTGTTGGGTGTGATTAAATCCAGGTTTTCAACATCTGTCTTACTTCCAATTGTAATTGGCAAATCATTGATGCTATTTGCAATAATTGAAACTAACGCCTCCAATTGAAGCAATGGATAAACGTTCATTGTGATCACTCTTCTCGATTGACTTGTTTATCTCTTGAATCTTTTTATCGACCTTTCCATTCATATTATGTCCGCCAACCGGACAAACGGTGAATTCAACAGCCACATGTTTGTGTATTTGGTGTTTGATGTTGCTGAAATTTAGACGCATAACATCACATCCTTTAACTAGTTGACTCCCACTGTCACAGAACAATCTCTTTGCAAAACCATAGTTGCTGGAAAATCGGATGAATGCCATGATGAATGGAGTGGAGAGTAAGGTACGGTTCTGAAAGATCGACTTGCCATAAAAAGGTGGTGCAATAGTGATGCTGCATTCAGGAATTGGTCCCATTGTTGCTTCGATGGTCTTCATAAGATAACGACATCTTAAACACTGCTTTCGAATGCTTTCGACCAGTTGTATGATGTAGACGGTCTTTAGGATGCCTCTCAATGTTGATTCAACACCAAAATGCTTGTACACAGTGTGATTCCAGTGTACGTCCAATGCTACGCTGTATGCAATGGGGCATCGCAGTTGTGTATCTTCCAACGATGGTGACTTCATCTTCTGTCAGAATTCTCCCAGTATAAATTAGAAGATTGCCTTTTCGGGAGGTGAATTTCTCATATTTCTATGGTTGCACAAATTGAATGACTTCATGTGCATCCATACAAAAGAAGTAGTCTGCAGATGTTTTAAGTTCATCTTCTGTGAGTTGTGTTGACTGTTGTTGTTCTCTCTTCAGTAAGTGGTTTCAAAGTCGTAGGAGATATGCCAGAATTTTTACAACTTTGCTAAATGTGTGAAAATGCATACCTATTTGTGAGGTCGTCTGGCATATGTTTGACAAAAAATGTGCATCAACTTTCGTTTTGGCTTCTAATACTTCATTTTCATTCAGCTAGATTTAATCTGATGACAACATAGGATATGATGTAGATTGTAGTGTCATCAATGGAAATCCATTGATCTAAGTTGAAACTTGATTGATGTCATGTATGGTCACATCCTTTGTTGTACCGATGTCGGCTGCAATATCTTTGGACTGATGGCTCTGTTTCGGGTCGAGAGTTTTACTGGCTTTTCATGGTTTGATAACCAATGAAGGCAAATTTGGCTGTCAGGGAATTTGATTGAGCTTTTGTGGAAATCTTTGAATGATCTTCGCACTACTTTGCCAGTGTAAGCGTTGATAAAAGCAACATATAATTCTGCTCTTGGTTGACTCATATCCTTTGAAACGACACGTGTGGCTGCAAATACAAATTGACATGAGAATGAACCATTTTGTTTTTTAAATCTTGCATACACGCACGAACAAACCATGGACTTGCTCGCATCTCCAAAGTCAAGTGTGTTGATGTTGAGGTCAATTGCATCCTCGGGAACGGTTGCACGATTGAAGTGAAGAGTTCCAATGCTCTTGATAAGGTCAAAATTTGATTCTCATAGTGAAAGTCATCAGGTATAACATCATCCCAGTCAAGTTTGCGTGAGACAAGTATTTGAAAATCCATCTTCAGTGATGCAACTATACGGGCAACTTTTCCTGTCAAGTCAAATACCTCTGAAACTTTTGATGAGCAGGGTCTTCTTGTGAGATTTTTTGGAGGCTTTTTGCCACGTTGCTTCTTGGCAAAGTTGAGATCGTTAATTGTTAATTGATAGTGTGTCTTCTTTAACGAACCACTTCATCCTTCCAACTACGATTGTCTCTCCATCTTCTGTGAGGTTGGCAGGTAGGTCTTCCCCGGAGAAGTTAACACCTTTCAATCGGAATCCTCCCCGGTTCAGGACCAATTCAAGTTCGTCTGCTCGACGGTGTGCAACTTCTCTTGTATCTTCACCAGATATGCAGTCATCTACATAAACATCATCTTGGATCGTTTCAAGACTTTGCGTAATCCAACGGCTTGGTTCCCACTAGGAAATACTCCATAAATCAGGGTTTTGATAACCTTTTCATCTGGAATGTTGTCTGGATGTAGATTCTCGTTCCAAATGTATCGCTGGTAACACCAATCGGATTCTTTCAACCGCAAAGTATTGTACATCTTGCTAAAGTCTGTTTAAAAATAGTGTGCACACTTTTAAGATTTGCTTGCCATTTGCTCAATACTGAACCAATTTTAACAAATTTGGTATTGTTGGATAGACATTAAAAAGCACAATATTCTACAGAAATAAAAAACCAAAAAAAAGAAAAAGAAAATGAAGAAAACAGAAGATGAAAAAAACAAACTTTTTATACAAAAGTCATATATATTTGATTTTTATATCATTGAAAACCTTATTCTTTGGCGATTTCAAAAATATATATATGTTAGTGTTTTTTACACTTTGGCCAAAAACGTGAGAGCAAATTTTCTTCAAAAATGGTTTTTTCAGTCTCAAATCACGATTATTGAGTGTTTGAGGATGAAAACTTCCAAAAAGTTGCTAATTATAACTTCAAATGCGCTGAAACTTTTTCCCCGAGTAAAAAAGGATTAGATATTTCAAAATATCAGAATTTGTGTTTTTCTTGTTTGAAATTGATACATTCAAATTCTAAGGTTCTAAATAAGATTTTCTCATACCTTTATCCCTGAATTTTGAAAAACATATGCGAGGAGCACTTTTTTATTGCGTATTCCATCATAAAATTTAGCTAAAGCTAAAGGCAAGGTTTTAAGGTTTTTAGTCAAATGTTTTTACATTCTATAGCATCGAAAATATGTGAAGGTTGTATAAAATTACCCTAGAAAGTGTTAATAATGAAACCCCAACTTTTATCGAGTCAATGAGTATTTTAAATTCCATTTTTAACTTGCACTGTGAAAGCAAAATATATTCAACTAGATTAATTATAGAACAAAGAATATTGGTGCATGAAATCATAAACATATAAAGGTAATTGTAACAAATAGTAATCTTGAACGTTAATGACATTATTAAAAAGAGCTAATAAGAATTAATATTCCAAGGAAATATAAAACTATAAACCGTAAACCAAAGTAGCTTCTTACGACTTTTTTCCGACTACTTTCAGCAAATAAGCTCAGTTTTTTTAGTTCTAACCTTCAAGAGATGCTTTCTCATTCCAGATAAGGTATTTCAAGAGTCTGGAAGGATGAAATATTCCATTTTCTTAGGTTTTCCTAGTTCTAATAATGCTAAGAAAAATAACGAGGTTAAATCCTAACAAATTTAAACACCGAATAGTGAAAAATATAAACTAAATGTTTTTATCAACTTATTATGAAAGTGCCTTCCGAATAAGGGCATTGTACATGGTTGCATCGAGCATCATGTTCTCATTGATTTCAACATAGGTATCATTGATTTCATCAGGGCTGATAAGGACCTCCTCTTGCAAGATATCAAATTTCTTGTAATTTATGTTTCTTGAGCGGACAAGCTTGAGGTAGTTTCCTCGAAAGTACTTCTCCCCTGGGAAAATAGCATGTCCCCAGCTGTCGGATTTGCTTTCGTCGCAGACTCCTTTCTCTTTCAAACTTACAAAGTAGAGAGGTTCTGCGTTCACACCAGTAAGTACCAAAGTAGATTATTTTGGTATTTTATGGAATAAACAATCTTAACATGCTCCTAATTTCAAACGTTTTCCATGAAAGGTTTCCGAATCATATTAAGAAACAGGTGTGTAAAAAGGAGCACTTTTGACTGAAATTTAGAGCCTGTGACAAGAGAAATAACGGGAGTTGGGCAGAAAGGCACTTTACGTTGAAGTATTTTTAATTTTTTTTTGCGTAAGAACTAAATGGAATATATCGTTCTTAATAAGCTCTCTATTACATGTAGCGCTTTATCAAGTAATTATTTAACCTTCCTTTCTAGAGGATTTGATGAAATCATTCGAAAATAGTGAGTCATTTTGGATGAATGATTCCATTCGTAATACACATAATTTCTTGTAAATTTGGAATATCTCATTCCAGAGAGCTCCAAGTCGATTTATTTTTAACTCTAATGATAAAGCATGCTTTTTTCTAGATCAGGGATCGATTAAGTATCCTTTAGAAAAAGATAAGTCAAGAATGTAACGTTTTTAATTTAACTCATTAAATATTAGTGTCGAGAAAAGAGGCTGTGCGAAAAATGAAATGTGGAATCCTAACATGCTCCATTTTCAACAAAACGTTCAAAATCAAAAACTAGGGGTGTTTGAGATTGAACGATTGTTTTCTTGAAATCAATTCATCAAGAAAAACCGAACTAAATTTGGATTAAAGCTGGAGATTTTTCAACCGAAAAAATGGAATAACTCTTCCAGAATAGCTCCAAATGGAATAATTCTTCCTTTCATCGGTAGAGAACGCCGACGGGATTTCGCCTGCAAAATTTTAGCCCAAAAGCTTAAAAACTCCAAAGGTTATTAATGATGGAATATTTCTTCCATCTGTCTGATGGAATAAATTTATGATTAACTGCTCCAAAGTTTGAAGAGTCATTACTTTTAGCTGGAAAAAGTTGTAGAGCTCATTTAAAAAGGGATGGAATCTTCAATCTTTTCTCTTCCTAATACAGCCAATAGATTTTGAAAAAAATCCTAACTTGCTGTCTAAAATTTAGATTCAAAAAAGTTTCCAAATTTTCACGTTTTTAGCCAAAGTGTAAAAAACACTAACATATTTAATGGAAAATTTCCGTTAGTTGTTGGAATATTGCAGCAACGATGCTATTACTTGGAACATTTTAGACTTTTCAACCATTTGCAATTTTTAAAAAACCGGGGGTTACTTTATAAGTAATTTTATAGTGCATTTAGTTACACATTATTCAAAACAATTACATATTTAATAATACAAAGATGGAATAAAATAATCCTTAGAGGCAGTTTTATTTAATTCTATTTACTCTGGGTAACTTGTGTTAATGTTCTTGTTTAAGTACAAGTATAATTACTGTGTTTTTATATATTCCCCCCGTCTTTCAAAAATCAACAAAACTGCCAAAATTTCAATATACCCTCAAATGTATCATAATAAACAAAAACTAATGGAAATTTTCCATTAAACATATATATTTTTGAAATCGCTAAAGAATAAGGTTTCCAATGATATAAAAATCAAATATGTACGACTTTTGTATAAAAAGTTTGTTTTTTCATCTTCTGTTTTCTTCATTTTCTTTTTCTTTTTGGGTTTTTTTATTTTTGTAGAATATTGTGCTTTTTAATGTCTATCCAACGATACCAAATTTGTTAAAATTGGTTCAGTATTGAGCAAATGGCAAGCAAATCTTAAAAGTGTGCACACTATTTTTAAACAGACTTTAATATCATTATGTAGAGTCACACGATCCATTGACCAACGAATGAGAGCTTCTGCAATTTGTTGAGTTCGTTGCAATTATATCGTTGAGACTGTTTTCAGATTATGTGGCTTGCGATGCGTCAAAGACGATCCGGCAAGGGGTGCTGATAGAGTTCCCTTTCCCGTCGGCACACCAAGGGATGTAATTTTGGATTGGATATTTTTGTAACATGAGTTGAACGTCTTGAGGAAGGTTCTTAGAGCACTCGACAAATCCTATTTGTTGTAGTTTCTTCTCTGAGATGAGCACGTCCTCCTTATCTTGAGCGTAAGCTGGATAATTCAGCTTCTAGAGTTGTTGATGATAAACCTTCATTGCCAGGTCTTTGTTTGGAGAAAGCTTCAATTGTGGATTATCAATGAATGGAACAGTTGCAGATGTTGCAGAAGATTCAAGATTGGCATAGACTGAAGATTCAATGAGGCTTTGTTCAACCTCCTCTTTGATGCTAATTGCTCCGATTGCTTCGTGGTTGTTGCAGGATTGACAGTTCCGGCCAGTTGGGCATTTGTAGCTGATCTCGCTTCCGGTTGACTCTTCTTCGAAGACTCGTTGTAGCTTTGATAGATGAACTTGAATTGGGCAAATGGTTGAAGAACGATCCCCTTCATATCCAAGAAAAGGAACGTTTATGCTAATTTGTTGATACTGTTAGGTGATAAACCTTGCTGGAAAGTTCTTGTGGACTTGTGTGAATGATTTGTGTGGTCCACCTACGAAACCACGTTCTCCATTTGTACTTGCAAATTAACATTGGAATGAGGTTGACCAAGATGGCAATTGATGTATTGGTTTTGGATGATATCTGAAGTATTTCACTCCCATCATGAGATGGATCTCCCCTAAAACAGACAGCTGAGGTTTTTTGTAGTGACAATGGATGTCCTCTTCAACTTCCTTCAATAGGTAGATTGGAAACTCAGATGCAATTTGCTTGAGACGGACTCCTGATAGTGTAATGAAAGATTGACATGATAAGTTCCGGATGACTTCATTGACGTGTTGTCGACGCACCAAGTGTAATTGATTCACTAATCTTTATTTGGGCATATGATCCGAGTAGTTTGACTGCCTTCCTAGATACAATAAAATCGATACAGCCACAGTCCTTGAAAATATTGAGTTGATTGCCATTGATTTGAATGGTTTGTAAAAGATAGATACCTCTGTTTTGGATGGAATATTTTGATGATGGTTCGGACACATGAGCATGTTGGACGTGAAATGGCAGTTAGATTTCCCTTGAGAATGTTGGCAGGTTAGATGACTTTATACATCCCATCTTGAAATTCTCAAGCACTTATTGGTTGGCAGCAACATCTTTGTGCTTTTCACAAACAAGCACATGATTCTTGGTTTGATACTTGCTGTGACTTGAATGTGAGTAGATGAACTGGCGTTGGCATCGTCCTTCTTTGTGTTTTCCTTCATTTACGTTTGCACGAGGAAGAAGACATTGGTGGCAGAGTCCTTTGTCACGGATGATCTGGAGACGTGCAGCAGATGTTTTCTCCACAAACTTTCTGCATGTGAAGTATTGTACGATCTTCAAATTGTTGGAACCATAGGTGGCAATGTAGTGGGATGATCCAGACGATTCCCCGCAGATGTGACAGATTGGGGATTCAATAGAGCCAAAGTATGAAGATTCTTTACCAGGTCATCCGTTTGTTTTAAACGGCCTTCGTTTTTGAAGCTGTTGATTGTTGACTTCTGTTGTTGAAGGCTTTCTTCTCATTCTAGAAACTTGAGTAATCGTTCTCAAGTCTATTTTACGTCCGGTTTATTATCTGTAATGCTTGACAGGTAAGGTGTAAGTCGTCCACCTCCGAGATGCCCATAGATGCTTGTAAGTGCGTTACCATAGTACAGGTTGTGTTCAATATTGTGTCATTTGGCCATTGACATAACCTCTCGCAGCATGTTGGTAAGTGAACTGATTGCAACCATTAACTTCTCATGATCCCCGATTTTCGACAAATCAGATTTGGTTAGCGTTCGTATTTTCTTCAACAACATAATCTTGGTATCACCGTAGGCAACTTTTAATCTCTTCCATATGTGACGTCACATATCTTGTCAATGTTGTTGATGATCCTCACCAGAGTTAAAGCTGGCGCAGCAAGGAAATTGGTCTTTAGCAGATCAGGCAAGGACTTGGTTGGCGTGGATTGAAGATAGAGTTTTTCAAAATTGTCTTTAAAAGTGTAATAATCAACAGATGATTCATATCCGTGGAATTGATTGAGTTTGATGTTGAGGTGCTCTTTGTTGTAATGAAGATCTTTGTCAAGTTTTCGTTTTGAGATTTCGTCGTTTACTAATTTGAAAAAATCATGTTTACAAGAGTCTAATTTCACATATCTATCTCCGATATCTTTGACCATAATAAGTGTTTCTGCCTGTAATTGGTGATTGCAATATGTCCGCGTAATTATCGGACATTTTCTCAAATCTTCTGATGATAGAGCTGTTTTCGTTCTTCAGTTGTAGAAGTTCAGCATCATTGATTGGTTCAAGGTTTTGTCCGAATTGGTTTTCAAGCTGTTCTACGGAGCGTTTCAAATTCTCCAGGTCAAAAGCAGCTGCAACTTCCTTTGATCCACTTGCATCGACTGATTGTTTGATTTGAGTTCTGATAACAAGTTTTGATTTGAAAGTGATGGCTTCCTTGATCGAGGTTGAGATTGATTCATATATGTTGTCAATGGATATACGTAAAACATCATCTGGCGTTACCTCACGTAGCTTATGGCCAATTTTCTTCCTACTTTGTTTGTGTTCTTCGATTAGATTGTCAACTTCTTGTGGCGAAGCACGTGCACAGAGCAGACTTTCATCGATCAGTTCTTTTGCTTCTTCTATGAGGTCCATAATGTCTGCAACGATTGTCTCAGGCTATGCCATGGTTGACTCTTCTGACTCAAGGTTTGATGGTTGAATGAAGTTTGCTGTAGTCGAGTACCTGTTGATTACGTAGGTTATATCTCGACATACATGTTGGATATTGATGATTGACATAATTGATACCACGTCAGTTAGAATTGGTTGAATTTGGTGTGATTGAGCGATAGCTTTTAATTGATGGTTGAATTGGAATGATCCTTCTAATTGAATGTTGTCTTACACAGAAGACAAGGGGGCTTACACAGAAACGGTTTGAGGTTGTAACATATTTGATAAATGTTCAAGCTGAGAAAATATGCAAAGACTTCATAAATAACTGGGATAATATACATGAATACAATAAATAGTATATGAGTGAAATAAGTCTGAGTGAAAACGCAAACCTAACCTATCAGCTAATTCATGGAGGTGTGGCACAATGCAAAAAAAGAAAACAAACAAAGCATAAACATGAGAAACAACTTATCAGAATGGCCAGATGTGATAGCTGGAAAGCTGACCAAAATTGTGTACAAAAGTACAAAAGTTGAATGTAATTGAAATGTATCTTGCATTGAATTGAACTGTTGAAAATTAACTTTAATAAATTGATTTCATTTGAGTTTGATTCCTTACTCATTGAAGTCATATGAGTGAATGAGCTGTGTGAGAAATTTCCCAATATTTATATAAAAAATAAAGGAGATAATTGTTCCCAATTGAATATATATATGTGCGATATAAAAAAATTAATTGCCTAAACGAAAAGCTAATACTTTTGGAAATGTTTGACGATCCTGACACCAATCTAATGAATTCGCGCGAGGAGCTAATGCTCAAAATGCCGCCACCAAAACAAAAAGAACTCTGACGCTAAGTTTGACAACGTCCGAAACTACTACATTGTGAAATTTGTAACGTTTTTTCAGTTAGCTGATGAATCCGTGAAGGAAGAAACTTAAAGTTCTAACGAAAAATACTTTTCTTCTTTTCATCCTTTTATAAGTAAAACTGCTCCTGACTGTCGCGCACTAGCTACATTACATTAGCTATTGACCGGTCGAAACCTAACTGGCCGACCTAATACAAATCTTTTCTTAGTTTTGAAAAGATTTGTTTTGTGTGATTTTGTTGCTTTTGTACGTTTCCTTTTTTATTTCGTTTTGTTTTTCCTGTTTTTTTAACGTTTTTATTTGTGTTCGTGTTCATTATGTTTCGAATTTATTGTTGGTCTTCCCATTTTTTCTTCGTCACTTTGACAAGTCTTAAACAGTTTTTGGGGGTTCCACGTACTTTCCAGTTGTTTGTGTTTTCTTCCTTGTTCTTTTCGTTTGCCTTTTTTACCCACTGACTGATGAGATCTCGCTCTTCGATTGTATAATCATCTCGAACACTTATGACTCTGTACTGGTCTGCGGCATTTTTTAGATTGACGAGTCTGGACATGACTTGATCTTTATCTTCAGTTGAATTCATTGCCAGTTTAACAGGTCTGTTTCTTCTGTCGGATTCATTTCCAATTCGACTTATTTTCATTGGATTAATCTTTGTATAAGTATTTGAAATAAGGACGCGATAAACTTATCGCCGTATTCTTCATTTTCTTTTATAGGTTCTTTGTTTTCTGTTATGCCTTTGTATAATTATTTCTTTGCACGTTCAGTTTCTTGTACTAATTAGTCAGCGGCTTTAGCACGCTGACTATCAAAATCGACGTTTTCTTTTTTTTTTCCAAAATTTCGATGCTCACGGGCTAGATAAAATAGCATATAGCTGTCGTTAGACACAAAAGATTTTCCATTGTTTAAGACTAGACTTGGTACTACGTAATTTTTTCTCTGTGTAAGAGTAGCGCACAAATAATAAAAATGGCAGGGAAGTTTCGGTGTTTCACGTGTATTTATAACGTGAGTTGTGTAAAGAAGAAGGAGGGTATAATTTTGAATTGGAATCAAGTTTGATACTGTTTTGGGTTGTCTAAGATGAAATATTATAGGTAGATGAAGGATTTCTACCCTGGTGTTAATGCACAGCAGTTTCTCTTCCAGGAAACCTGATATGATTGTTTACTTTTTTTTGTTTAGCTATATATTCCAGATTCTTTTATTCTTTCCATTTATATTTTGAAGTAGCTAAACATACTTAATTAAGTCTTTCCAGAGAATTTTCTGAAGTTATGTATTTCCAATTTTTTTAAACAGTTAAGTGATAAATTTATATAACAAAAAAGCTTTATGATTTAGGAAATTGTTGATTACGGTAGTATATTATATCTATTTAAGTGAGTAAAACCTTTTGCTTTAAACTTACTTTATAATCAACTTACCTTATGACCCTGTATATAGAAAGATTTATTTCAATTTCGTAACTTAAAGATAAATGAACTGTTTTAAAGTGGAAGTGAGGATTGTAGTGAGGTGATGTCTCAGCAGTGGGAATCTTTCATTTAATATGAGTAATGTGATTTAAGAAATGAAGATAATTCAAACTATTTGCCATGTTCGATAGCGATAAAATACATAATTTTATTAATTAAAAATTTTTCGGCTTACGCCATCAGTACAAAACAAATTTGGCATAAGCCGAAAAGCTTTTAATTAATGAAGATGTTTTAATAATAGCTTTAGTGCTTCCACTAAATCTAATATAGACGTTTTTTTCAGTTTGTACAGTGTATTAGCACTTAATAAATTTTATAAGTATTTATAAGTATGTACATTATATATATATAACAGCATTTATAACACCAAACAAACAGAATTACAAAAATGATTGGCTACCTCATCGAGACTTTCTCATAGAAAACGGTTTATTCATCTTACTCACAACCTTTATAGCAATTCCTTATCTTGATTTCAAGTAAACCTATTTTCGCTCCAGTCAAAGCTCTCATAAAACTCTTTTGTAGCATCAAACTATTAAATCTGACTTATACGATTACTCTCATAAAACATAAATCGTCAAAAACCATTACCACAACATTAATTTTGCTGCTGGTGAGAGCCCACCTTTTACGAATCAAGATCTTTTCCTTGAAGAAAAATGCCATAAAGTTTATGCATAATTTCTCAAAATACACTGACACCTTTTGACTATTTAATTGTTTATATATACAGATTTTTTGAAGGGATTTTTAGTAATATCAGAAGTGGGTGCATTTCTTATCTTTTATTATGTATAATAACAGCTAGAATTCATGTGACAGAAAAGAATCTGTTTATTCGTGACGAGAACGACTTAACGCAAGTGGCTACAGAGGAGTCAGTATTGATATTTTGTAATTGTTTATTATTGCTTAAAGATCAAAAAATACATTCAAATTATTTGTCTCAAAAATTCTGAAAGAGTCTGTCAACATAAAAAAAACATTTACTATTGATAGCGACCCAGTTACAATCCTAATTTTAAATATAAATGAGACAATAACATAATGAATTATGGTATGTACTGTGGTAATTTTTAATGAAACCTTAATTTTTGTTTTGACTTCAAATTGGGCAATATTATAATATATATATAAATATATTATAAAGTATTGGGTTTCTTATGTTGAGGCACTTTTTTTTCTTTTTTTTTTTTTTTTTGCTCTGGTAGCTACTATGAAACTGTTTAACTGTATTCAGGTACAGATTTACAGGTGTTTGAACTAACTGGATTCACACAAGTAATTACTATTCCATAAAATTGTAGCAGAACCTCCTGATTTTAGCCATTGTGTCTGCTAAATGATTGATTATATTGTTTAGTTCTATTTGTATACTTTGCATATTTGCCGCTGACTTGCGGCCTTTTAAGGCTGCTTTATTTCTTATTGACTGACTCTCTGATTGCATTTTCTATGGTTTCTTCAGTTAGATTTTTATTATTGTGTCCGCAAATGATACCGTGAGCACTGCTTGATCGCTCTTGTCTTTTTCGTCAATCTTTTGTTCCACAATATTTGTGATTTATGCTCTATTTCGTTGAATCGAGTTTCCATCATGGTTTTTAAATTTTCCAGTAGATTTGCATGGTGGGTTTCAGATCACTTTCTTCGTTCATTTCCTCATTTTGCTAATTTCGTTTTCTTTTCTTTGTCGGATTGTTAACATCTTCGTTTTCATACTTCTTCACAATCTCCCTTAGTTTCTTCACTTCATATTCAAAAGGTATACGTTTTGCGATTTTTTAGTTTTTAAAACATAATATTTATATCATTGCTGTCTTCCTGTTCAATAATAATATTAAGAGATTGAGAGGAGAAAAGCAATCAGTTTTAAGAAGTTTTTAACTTATTATGCCAACATTAATTAGTTAATTAATTAATTAATTAGTTAATTAGTTAATTAGTTAATTTAACATAAAGCTAGGTTGGTACAAGTATGCACCAACGCGTGCGATCGAAGTTAAATGTGCGATATTAAGTAGACACAAGAAATTCCGAAATTTATGCCTTCAAAAAATCGAAACATTCTTGTTGATGGCAAATTAAGAATGGCTTTAACGGCAACTTTATTTTGAATTGACAAAAATACATTTTTCATCGTTCTAGTGTATACTAACAAGTACTAAAAAATCTTCTATCCCTAGTTATTTTAAAAACAAGATTCGCAAAAATGCGACTATATTTTCCCCTAAAGTTGGCATTACACAGGATGTGTAATGTTTTTATTTTACTGAGTGTTATGTTGGAATGTGTTTCGATTTACGTTCATAATAAGAAAGGTTGTTCGTAATTAGTAAAAATTGACAGTATATCAATTTTTATGAAATAAAACATCAAATACAGTTTAAAAAGAGTATACGATCATGACATTCATCCATAGTTAATTATGTTTATCCAGGAAGTACACCTGACCAGATTCTTTCAAATTATTATGTGTCTCAATTCTGTGTATTAAAAAATTCTTTGTAATTGTTGCATATATGACATCACATTTTTACTTGCAGTTTTTGTTGCATGCCTTTTGAATTAACATAACATAATTAACATAAAAAGCTTTTAATAATGATGAACTTTTGCCTTTGCTCTGAAATCACAGCTTCAATACTTTACTGTTCCGAGAATTTAATTACCAATCACCATAACACAGTTATCAACAAACAAACAATCCCAAGGTGACATTGATAATACTGTTTTTCACGCGTTCATTTAAAATATAGTACAACACGTTTTAGGACAACACTGAAACCACTCATTCCATCATTTAACGTTTTATCTCTTGAATCATCTTAAAAACTAGCAGCAATAGCCTCTATTCTTATCTACCATGGTTTGGCCAAAGTTGAAGTACAACGACTATAAAAGTGAACGGAGATGAAGGAGAAGGAAATGCTGGTTTTGATATATATTTTGCTCTATGGGGAAATACGTACTAAGAGTTGCACAATACTGATGTCACTAGAAATAGAACAATTGAAAAATGGTCTGGGAACGAGCAGCAGTTTATTATTAACAAAACGCTCAAACAAAGTAAAAATATGATTGGCTCTCTCGTAGAGATTATCTCACAAGACACACCTTTTTTGGACCTTGATTGTTCATTATCTTTAAAGTGCATTGAAGTAATCTTGCAATAAAATGTGACAACAACTTACTAGATTTGATTACGATGTGTAATACTGTCCCAGAGTTGTGTCTAAGTTCATGTAAAGAGCATCTGAAATATTTCAATATTTCAAAGATACTGCAAGGCTTCTTATTAGATTATCAAAATGCTTTAGCGCAACATATATTATAAAATGGAACAATACATTCTTTTTTTAGTGTATGAATTCCAGGATCAATTCGTATCACTTAATGGCGTGGATACAAGAAACTGTGGGAACATCACTGAACCTTGCCGATCCTTGGGATATATCTACCATCAAAAGAAGACAATTGATGTGATAAATATTATGAATGATCGATGTGATAGGTATGTCATAAACAAAACCATTGTTTTATCTGATTTTGATGTCCATATTAAGGGAATGAAAAAAAATGGTTGCTTCCCAACAATTACTACAAGCAAGGGAATACCGATATTTGATGTAGAAGAAAATTCAACGAACGTTAACATCTCTATAGAAAGTCTCAACTTCTTGGATGTTACTTTAGCAAGAAATCAGTTTCAAGCATTACAAATTAACATTAGCAATTGTTTCATCAAGGGCATGACGCGGACAGTTTTCCTTGAAGTCAACTTTACTGACCAGTCACAATCATTGAATGAGGCAATCATTTCAATTGACAATACCACTGTTATTTCAACAGGAATAAAAGTAATAGGTCTGAACAAACGCGTAAATTCCATTGTAAAAATTACCGATTCTAAAATATTTAATGATTCAGTAATCAATATCATAAATTCTGAAAAATTTATTTTGAATCAATGTCAATTCAAAGGATACATGAATACTGAACGATACATGATTGAAACTGAGAATGTGAGCACTGTTGAAATAAATGATGTGTTGATTCAGAATGTCACTAGTAGAGGAGCTGTTAAGGCAACAAACTCAAAATATATAATTCGAAACCTAACGTTAACAGATGCTCTTGCAAAGTTACATTTATTCCACATCGAAAATGGAGCATTCGCTGTTTCGGACGTGACCATTAGAAATGTGAATTGTAATAAAGTCATCGAATCTAAAAATCAGAACTCAGCATCAATAACTAATATTACTATCGAAGAGTCGATAACATATTCCTATATTTCTTTTTATAAGGTTAACTATCTCAAAATGACGGAAATGAACTTCGAAAACTGCTCAGCGAGGCATAGTGGTTTAAGAATTGCCCGTGTAATATCATCAATTCTATCCAAATTTCATATCAAAAACACAAAAGTCAAGGTGAATTTTCTAGATTTTCAGGACGTAAAAAACATCAAAATGACAGAAATAAACTGTGAAAACGGATCAGCGGAAAATCATGGTGTTTATTTCTTTAAAGTAACGTCAACAGTTCTATCCAAGTTTCACATCAAAAACATCAAATCCAAGGGGAGATATCTAGTTTTCCAATTCGTTGATAATGTCAATATGACGGAGGTAAAATTTGAAAACGGATTTGTAAGATTTGGTTGCGTTTCTTTTCATACAGTAATATCAACAATTGTTTCCAAGTTTCACATCAAAAACATAAAAACTGAGCACATCTATCTAGAATGTAATCACATAAAGAATATCAGTATGACAGAGATAAGCTTTGCAAACGGATTAGTGAGAGTTAGTGGTGTTACCTTTCATACAGTAATATCAGCAGTTCTATCGAAGTTTTATATGAAAAACACGGAAGTCAAGGTAAATTTTCTAGATTTTCAGGACGTAAAAAACATCAAAATGACAGAAATAAACTTTGAAAATGGATCAGTGGAAAATCATTGTGTTTATTTCTTTAAAGTAACGTCAACAGTTCTGTCCAAGTTTCACATCAAAAACATGAAATCCCAGGGGAGATATCTAGTTTTTCAATTCGTTAATAAAGTCAATATGACGGAGGTAAACTTTGAAAACGGATTTGTGAGATTTGGTTGCGTTTCTTTTCATACAGTAACATCAGCAGTTGTTTCCAAGTTTCACATCAAAAACATAAAAACCGAGCACAATCTATCTAGAATGTAATCACATAAAAAATATCAGTATGACAGAGATCAACTTTGCAAACGGATTAGTGAGAGTTAGTGGTGTTACCTTTCATACAGTAATATCAGCAGTTCTATCGAAGTTTTATATAAAAAACACAAAAGTCAAGGTAAATTTTCTAGATTTTCAGGACGTAAAAAACATCAAAATGACAAAAATAAACTTTGAAAATGGATCAGTGGAAAATCATGGTGTTTACTTCTTTAAAGTAACGTCAACAGTTCTATCCAAGTTTCACATCAAAAACATGAAATCCCAGGGGAGATATCTAGTTTTTCAATTCGTTAATAATGTAAATATGACGGAGGTAAACTTTGAAAACGGATTTGTGAGATTTGGTTGCGTTTCTTTTCATACAGTAACATCAGCAGTTGTTTCCAAGTTTCACATCAAAAGCATAAAAACCGAGTACATCTATCTAGAATGTAATCACATAAGAAATATCAGTATGACAGAGATAAACTTTGCAAACGGATTAGTGAGAGTTAGTGGTGTTGCCTTTCATACAGTAATATCAGCAGTTCTATCGAAGTTTTATATGAAAAACACAAAAGTCAACGTAAATGTTCTAGATTTTCAGGACATAAAAAACATCAAAATGACAGAAATAAACTTTGAAAACGGAGCAGTGGGAAATCATGGTGTTTATTTCTTTAAAGTAACGTCAACAGTTCTATCCAAGTTTCACATCAAAAACATGAAATGCAATGGGAGATATCTATATTTTCAATTCGTTAATAATGCCAATATGACGGAGGTAAACTTTGAAAACGGATTTTTGAGATTTGGTTGCGTTTTGTTTCATACAGTAATGTCAGCAGTTCTTTCCAAGTTTCACATCAAAAACATAAAAACCGAGCACATCTATCTAGAATGCAATCACATAAAGAATATCAGTATGACAGAAATAAACTTCCGAAACGGGTCAGCAGGAAGTGATGCGATTTATCTTTATTCAGTTACATCAGTCATCATATCAATGTGCCACATCAAAGAGACAAATGTAAATGATCTTTTTCTTTACTTAAATAAAGTTGGCAACGTCAATATTTCGGAAATTTCAATCACAAACGCAAAGAGTGATGTTTGTGTGAAGATAGCTGAGTCAAATTTAACGTCACTGTCTGCTATCTTAATAAATAATACGTTATCAAAGAACCAAATATTTACAATTCTTGCAGTTAAGAAATTCATCATGTGTAATCTGGATATTCAGAATTCTGAAACAACAAAAGTTATCTTTTGTGCGCCTGATCAACGAATTGCTCAAGTTTCACAGTTCTACAGATTCACTACTAAAGATACTAAAGAGAAATCACTTTCTTCTGTAACAAAAACAAGGAATCAAAAAAGACATGTTATGAAGAGAACTTTAGAAAATATTTCGAGATACAACAGAACAATGTATGGGATGAATGCAGATTTATATCGTTCCTTACCTGACTTAAAAGAAAGCCTAGATAGTGAAGTAAGATATTTGATAACGGCGGCCAACTCACAAGAACAAACTAGCTCATCAACTTTCCAAATAATACATTTAACAAACATTGAAATAAGGAATGTAACATTTGTCACTGTAATAGAAACAAGAAATACCAATATACAAATAAGGAAACTTAACATCAACTACTCGAAAATTGGAAGAGCACTGTATTTTAGGGAATGTAATGCAGCAGTTTTCTTTGTCAATAGTAGCTGCAATGAAGGCATCAGAGCAGTAAACTCTAACCTTACCATTGAAAATTCATATTTCAAAGTTACTCAAACCGCTGTATATTACCAAACTTTCAAGGACTCTGTTAGTACGATCAATATGAAGAATGTCCAGATAACTTCTTTTAACAAGCAACAACCAACAATTATAATTAACGGAGATGAATTTACCAACATCGAAATACAACATGTGCACCTTTGTTTGAAGAAAATTTTGTTTGCGTTTCCAGTAATAGAAATTCATACTAAAGCAGACCTTCCGTCAAGTATCGTTAACTATAATGACTTAACTTTATCATGCCCCGAAAATAATGTTGCAAACTCTACTATTCAGACAACGGATGTCGTTCGTTTTGAATATTATTGCAAGCCATGTATAAGAGGTTTTTACACGGTTACTGATCGAAAAACTAATTTTTCTTTAAACACAAAATATAACAAGGAAGTAATTATTGTGGAAAAAGTAATTTTAGCCCGGGAAAGTTCGGTTAAGCTTTCATACGATAGCATCAAAGATACAACGACCTGGACCGTGAAGGGAATACCAAAAGGGTTTTGTAAAAAATGCCCTAGTGGTGGAACGTGCATCGATAAAATATTGAGCAACGATAACTATTGGGGCTTACTTAACGAGACCACTGGAAACGTAAAATTTCACCATTGCCCCGATGGTTACTGTTGCTCAAAAAACACAATGGAATGTAAATCTTACAATACTTGCAACTTACACCGTATTGGAATGTTATGCAGTAAATGCCGAGATGGTTATTATGTGGATTATTTTTCATCAAACTGCAAGCCTGCATCCAGTTGCAAAGAATCTTCAATTTTTTGGCTATTATTTGTTCTAATCTGTCTATTATATGTTCTTGTTGTTGGATATTTAGATCAACTGAAAGCACTATGTAATCTCTTAAAGAAGGTCTTCCATTCGTTAAAATGCCACAAACAAGGAGGCACAGCAGAAGAGGAAATAGAAATTGAAACTATTGAGCTAAAGAAACACAGCTCAACTAACCCGATTGATGACGAAAGCACAGGGTATTTACTGCCTAATGAAATAACATCTTCTCAAGAACCAGATGAAGATAAATGTCGCTGGAGTGGGACATTCAATGTACTGGTTGGTTTTTATCAGCTAAAACAGTTAATGACCATTGATTTGAGCTTTAAGTATTCTCAGTCATCGATTAACACACTCCTAGCAAATGTATTTAATCTAGATTTGATTAAGCTTTCTGACCATCTTTGCCCGTCATCAACATTGGACGATCTGCAAAAGCATATCGTCAAGGATCTTCTTTTTACTCTTGGAATGGTTGTCCCTCTCTTTATACTAGCTATATCAGTGCATATTGTGTACAAACGTAAGAAGTCACCAAAGGTAATGGCAACTGCTGAGATTACAGAAGGACAAGAAGACCTTCAAGGATGCAGTAGTGCTGTTCCGGCAAATATTAACAACATATGTAGTGTTCAAGAATATGATATTTACACGTCACGGAACCATCCAGACAACATATCATTCTTAGCACGATGTTACGCTTGCTTGTTGCGATTAATTGCAATGCGATATAAAAACATGGTGACCTTTAATTTGGTAATGATTCATTGCATTACTATCGGCAATGACAACGTACTCTATATTTTCAGTGATATGAAGTGTTGGGGATTTACACAGTATGTCGCATCCTCGTTTCTTGCGTTATGGGTTATTCCTTTTCCGATTTCTCTTTTTTTGTCGTTAAAACTCTTAAAATCAAATCACATCACCTCTGAAAGATTCCTCATCTTCATGGTGGTCCCAGCAATCGTACCTTTCTATTTCATTTGGAAATTGAGTAGTGGTGTTCGTTATCTCATTAATGAGGAGAATAAATTAAAGTCAACAATCAGTTTCATTTTTGAGCAACCGTACAGAAATGACATCTCGTATTGGCATTCTTGGTTGCTTTATCAAAGATTAATTATGGCGTGTGTGGTAGTATTTTGCATAGATCCGATTTCGCGAATCTCCTTTATTTTTCCTCTTTTGGTTGTGTTCTTGTTATTTCAGCTTCAAATAAAACCATACAAAGACGATTTGGTTAATCATCTCGAATCAGTGTCTATTTCCCTATTAATCATTTTTGCAGGTGTGAACACGCTACGTTCGTTTTTGTACGTTTACAGAATTGACAACGACCAATCAATCACATCGGTGTTAAAGATCTACAATGGGGTTGAGGCAATGTTAACGCCTGTCTCGTTTCTGATATTATATTTCACTTCACTTCGACAGGTATTAATTTTAAAAAACAGGAAAAAGTTAATTTGATAAACTATTGTGGTTTAATTTCCGACTTGAATTTATTCTATTCATTTGGTTTGCATAATAACATCTCCTTTTGAATATTACTTTTAAATAAGTTTCAATTACCTGTTATATTTGGTTTTCTAAAATGAGTGCTTTAAATCTGAAGGGATAAAGACAAAATTTTCTCGGTGTATGTAGTCTTTATCTTTATATTCTTATTGTTAAAATATGTTGTATTAAGGACATATATTTCAGTTCTTTGAATAATAAGTTACATTTCCATCAAATTATATAATCTTTGAAATTCTTATAAATGGATGTTCAACGCTAACTACATTCTACTGTGCTGAAAAGGGAGATGACCTGAGAAGTTGATTGAGCAAATAATGTTAATCATTTAACATCACGAATCGACCAGGTATTTTGGTGTATCAAGTACATTTTGTGTTATTTAGTTAGTATTAGATCTGTATTTAAGACTATGATGCGCTCACTAAAATCTTTTCCTTCTCTTAACTTTTAATTCTATCTATTTTCTATTGTTAATTATAATTAATTTACTTAGTATTTAATGGGATTAACCTTTTTGCAAATAATATCTAATGCAGTTGAATTAAGTTTACATTTACTAAATTCACAGTGGGATATAGACCAATGTGCCTACCTTTTCGATTTTGCTAGGAACAAGTCCAATGAAAAGTCAGTTTCAATGTGTAAAATACATGTATTAAGAAGGGGTGTTATTTTAGAAGGGAGAAATTGTATTATAAAAATTTGTTACTCATCACTTAGCAAATAATGTACAGATTAAAAAGTTTAAGAAATCATTATTTACTGCTTTTTATGTTCTTAATATCATGCAGTTTAACAAATTTCTAGTGTAACTGACCTTATCATACGATTTTACTGCATATCTATGATTTGAGTATTTTCCAGACCTTTCTTATTTTCTTGGCAGATCAAGTCAAACGCCGTTAATAAATCAAGTGATATTAGTTTGATGGTTACAAGACCAAGGTACTGACAGGTATAACCAGTGAAAATTCTATTGATGTATCGAGCTGTATATTTCAGGAATCAAAGGCGAGATGTTCTGATATGCAGAGGTTTTTCCAATTGTCTTATATTTTGTGAATGCTTTTATTGCGCAAACAAAAACAAAGTTACTGTCGCATTAATAGCAAAGTGCTGTTCCTAATATTTGTTAGCATGTAGTATTTATTCTATAACCCGCCCCGGGCGCTTATTAAACTTTTATCAGCATCGAGATCTGTCCACGATTGAGTCCATTGAGCAATCCATTGGGGCACATAGGAAAAGGCGACGCTTAAAAGAGGAAGTATTTAAACTCTGCTTTTTATTTGCTACATCCTGGTTGTTTCTTTTATGAGAATGGCAATTCAAATGACTAAAGAAACAAAACAAATTAATCCCCTCTGATCTTCCTTATTGAGTAAATTTCAATGAAACACTAAAGCTGTTTTGTTTAAAGGTATATTAGTCGGTAATTAAATTTTGTTAACAGTATGTATAATATTTTCCTTTTTTATTTCGTAAGGAACTATTTTAGGATCGTTCGTGTTTTTTCTCCTCAATCGTCAATCAGTGAATTATTCTGAAAGTAACCATTCCAAATGACCATGTGAAGCAAAACATTGTTGAAACAAATCAGTCAAGTGGTCTTTCTCAAACAACTTTAAGAATTACTTTAATTTTGTACCTTTTCTTAGTATCTTTGTAACTTCCTTTTTTTCATGAAGATTTAAGCTTCGGGGACACGAGCAACATTTTTCATGCAATTCCAACAATATATTTTTTGTTGCAGTCGCACGTAGTGTCGTCTATGCTGAATATCTTGCAACAAAATACTGCGTGCTCTGGTCGGAAGCCATGGTGTTATGATTACCGAAGCAAACATGTTTTGACATGTCAGCAAAAATAAACGAATATCATTGGATTAAAATGAAAGTTTTGTATAAAAGCATGTTGCAAATGTGGGGACACTAGCATGAAAAATTTGTTGCTGCAACATTTTTGTGGATGAAATTTGTTGCAGCAACAAACACAAGCAACACAAATCTTGCAATTGCAACAAAACAGACTTTTGCTACAATCGCATGAAAAATGCTGCCCGTGTCTCCTTAGCTTTAGTTTGTTTTATGAACTGGAAATTTGTAAAATATTATATTCAAAGTGAGCGTGCAGAAAGACTCTTACGAACGGTAGCTCACAGTATATCTTGCTAAACGCCTTGATGCTTCTATCATGCCAGTGTCTGTATTTTCAAATAACTAAACCTGCTTTAGAATCTTGCGTATCAAACAGCTTTTACTTAAAAGTCACCCTTTATTAAGTTAAAATTATTTCTAATGCCCATCCGATTAAATAGCAAACTGTTTAGTACATAACGCCCAATATAAAAATACGTGTATTAAAATACTATACGAATTATGGTATTTGATTTCTTTGATTATTATCTACAGTTTATTTATGCAGTCAATTTGGATAATTTTCTCCTACTTGTTGTGCACGTTTTCAAATCTTTCCTCATGACTCGAATATTGTAAATATTGTGTATGGTAAAATATCAGTAAGGTTAACTAATGAATTTGTGAATGGTGAATTTGACGGCATTGTAAAAAAAAGTTTTCATTATCTTTTACATCTTCTGACTCACAATATAATTATTTAAATCAGTTGGTACATGTATGAAAAAGATGTACTTTTCAGATCAATTTGTATTTGTAATTTGTAAAGTAGTCTTTATCGGTAATATTTTTGAAAAACTTTGAAAAAAATGGATACGATGACAAACGAGCCATGAGAACTGGTACCACCAAACTGTTATACCAACGCATTTGTTCCCGAAATTAACGATAACTGCTTTAAAAGACAAATATCTTCATCAATGCCTATACATCGATGCTTATGAATGGCGTATGAAGATTACTAATGATAAAAGTCCCTCTTGAACAACATCTTTGTGTCATAACAAGGCATTGTCGTGGATCATTGTATTACTACATGAAACTAATGTTTCAACTCACTTTGTAAACTATGAAAGCAAGGAGCGTGGTTTTGAGATAAGAGATTTCCATTTCAATCAGATTTTAGGAATATATCTCAACCTAACCGATGACCAAACTGTCAAATACAAAAAAAGTAGAAAAGCAAGTTGTCATTGGAACTGATCAGAAAACGCAACTTGGAAATAAGTGGCTGTTGCAAATTGCTGCAGAATTAACTTAATCAAAGATGCTGAATTGGACGAAATGTCCCATTAGAAATCAAAAACATATGCTTGAAGAATGTTACAACATTTACTGACAGTATTACTTTTCTGCCTCTGAAGCGATCGATTTTGACATGCTACACCTTTTTAATACATTCAAGACAAACTTCTGGAAACTTCCCAAAGCTAAAACTTGTAGTTCAGTCAGCAGCTCAAACACTGATATTTTAATGTTGCAATGTATTTATTGCAGTGGCTCATTACATAGTTCCTTGAAGAAAATTACATCATCTACCGACAACATCACTTCCCTGCCTCTCAAGCGATCGACTTTTACTTTTCATTTTGCTGATTAAATGATCAAAGTAATTATCAATCAACAATTACCAGAAAGAAGATTCTCTAAAAACGTTAGCGACAAGCTGATTGAAAGTGGTTAATATGTATGGTAACGTTTTGACAATAACAATTAAAATTGAAGTTAACTTTCAGTACCAACCGTTTTTCGAGATCTTAAAAATTAACAAGAAGCCGCTTGGCTTGAAGACTTCAGGACGTAACACAACGATGCATATTTAGTCTCAAAAATACAACGTTGCCGAATTGCCAAATTATGTTCAAATCAAATAAAATGACTGGCAAATTCAAAATCAGCAACTTCTAATTGTGCGTTGTAGAAATTTTTATGAATATTTTTGAACTTTCTAAGTTTGATCCAAATTTGGCCCGAATTACCCATTTCTGGTCAAATCTGACAAAATGACTGACAAATTCGTAATCAGCACCTTTGAAATTGTGATCCGTGCAAAATTTCATGAAAATTGAAGAACTTTTAAAATTTGGTCCAAATTCGGCCTAAATTGCCCAATTTTAGTCAAACCTGACAAAATTATTGCCAAATTCGAAATCAGCACCTTTCAAATGTGATCCGTACAAATTTTCGTGAAAATTGAAGAATTTTCGAAATTTGGTCCAAATTTGGCCTAAATTGGCCAGTTTTAGTCAAACCTGGCAGAATCATTGTCAAATTTGAATTCAACACCTTTCAATTGTGCTCTGTGCAAATTTTCATGAAAATTGAAGAACTTTCGAAATTTGGTCCAAATTTGGCTTAAATTGCCCAATTTTAGTCAAACCTGACAAAATAATTGTCAAATTCGAAATCAGCACCTTTCAAATGTGATCCGTACAAATTTTTGTGAAAATAGAAGAATTTTCGAAATTTGGTCCAAATTTGGCCTAAATTGCCCAATTTTAGTCAAACCTGACAAAATAATTGTCAAATTCGAAATCAGCACCTTTCAAATGTGATCCGTACAAATTTTTGTGAAAATTGAAGAATTTTCGAAATTTGGTCCAAATTTGGCCTAAATTGCCCAATTTTATTCAAACCTGTCAAAATTATTGTCAAATTCGAAATCAGCATCTTTCAATTGTGATCCGTGCAAAATTTCATGAAAATTGAAGAACTTTCGAAATTTGGTTCAAATTTGGCCTAAATTGGCCAGTTTTAATCAAACAGAGATAGGAAAGTGCCGATGCTAGCGCAGAAATTATAATCATATGATTTCGGGAATTTCCCTACATCTTTGTTTTCATAACGCGATACGAGTTACGAAACGTGTTATTTTGATTACAAAACAAATAACAACGCATAAACAGTTTCTATTATTATAACCACAAATTACTCATAATTGTAAACAATTAAATATCTCATAAAAATGTAGTAAAAAGCAGTTTGTAGTAGTTTCATTTTATAACATAAATGAGCTAACAATACATATAACATACAGATCAGCGTAGTCTAGTGGATAAGAACGCTAACTTGTAACAGCAAGGTCGTGTGTTCGAACCCCACGCAGTTCGTCTGAGAGGAAGTATATATACTTCGGCGGTTGTAGATCTCTCATGTTCTGGTTGTAAAACTTGCATGAGTGCGCACTTCCCCGCAGTTGTGTTGAATATATCGCGGAATGGTTAGCATTGTGTCTGGGTGATTTATCACTGTCAGGTTTCTCTGGTCCATAGAGACATTCAGGTTACCGTCATTTCGATCGAAATTCAACAAACGCCAGGGCTTAGAAGTGTTAGCATGTATCCACAATGCCGGCTATAATTGCAAACTACATACGCTGATCAGCGAAAATACATACCATCTAAACATCGTGGTAATCGCTAAAACCAAAGCTATTTTCTCTTCTTCGTGAGATGGGAGTGAATCTGTTTGAACTTTCTTTTGTGAACTTTTATTTTTTGTTTGTGTTGGAGAGCTAGTCACTTTGGGTGAAATATGATGCTCTTGCATAACATTAATCATTATGTTATGTAATCAAAATAAAAAACAAAATTATAGCGTTCCGAGGGACACCACAAGCAGACACTAAGGTCTAAATGAATGATATAAAACCCAAGAGCGGAATAATTTGAAAATTGTGGTGAACAGGCGACAGAGTCTGCCAGAAAGGGAAGGTCTAGTGGAGCGGCTAGATTGGAACTGGATGGTGCCGTCCGCTCCCGGTATTCACCACAAAATGTGTCAAAAGTTGTCGGGAAAAACAATGTGACTAGATGTAATATACTCGAACAGATCATGAACGGCCATTGCGTGCGTAGTAGTCGGAGTTCGTAAGTAGTCACACACAAGTAGTCTAAGATCTAGGGGTAGAGCTCAGAGCTGGTGGATTGGAGAAGCCAGGGTGGAGTGCCGGTTAGATCGAAGACAATGAATTAAAAACCCTCTAGGGTATCACAACAACAACAACAACAACAACAACAAAAACCCTAGGGGGTTCTCCTAAGGGAGTTTTGTTTTCAATAATAATAATAATAATAATACCATATACTAAACATCGTGGTAATCGCTAAAACCAAAGCTATTTTCTCTTCTTCATGAGATGGGGGAGAATGAGTTATACTATGACTCACTTTTAGGTGTTCTATGTGTCCAACTTCCTTTTGTGAATTTTTATTTTTTGTTTGTGTCACCTTGGGTGAAATATGATGCTCTTGCATAACATTAATCATTTTGTTTCTTCCGAGGCTCAAGTTGTCATTAGATATGAGAATTTTATTATTATAACCAGACACTCCCGACTTGATGTTTAGATTCATGTCACTAGGTAACATGTAAATACCTTGTCCAACAGAATAATCAACTTTGCTTGAAGCGTAATTTAAAGTATCTTGATAACGTTTAATATCTTCCTGAATATCGACTCTGCGGTTAACAATGTCTTCAAAGTTGTTCATAAAAACTCTTTGAGCTGTCAAAGCGCTTGAATTATTACCTAAAATAGAAGAACGAGCTGAGGCTTGCGAACTAAGAACAAGATAAGCATATGCTCTAACACTCTCTGAAATTTTTGCAAGACCTGTTTTTGTAAAGCCTTTAGATTTTTCTATAATCCATCGTGTCATGGAGTCGTCTGTGAAATAACTCAGACCTGGCGTTGGATAGTCTCTACGTCTTTTTTGATACGAGCTGTAAAAATATTGCCCTTTGTATTTTTTAGGATCAGAATCGACACCATATTCACTACAGATTTTTAAAAACTCTTCTTTGTTATAAGGATTATCGTATTGGTTGAAACTATCTTCAAAAGGTAGAGGTGTCTGCAGACGCTTAATGATTCGTCTAATATGATAATAGACGTGAAAACGATATACTGCTCTAATCATAGGAGTAGAGCGACCTTCTTTCAGATGTTCAGAACTGACCCCACAAGCACTTGAAGCACACCAAGTGACAAAATTGAGTTGGGTTTGCCATAATTTAAATGGTTGTTCCTGCCAAATTTTCATACGTTGATCATTTTCATCCATTTTGTAATTAGTAAAAATATTTGGAAAAGTTGCAGGGAAAGAACCGTTCTCAGAGACAATAATTGTTTGTTTGTATAAATCTTTAGAATTCAATATCTGAAGGTATTGTCCTCCATTTGGCTTATAAAGCGCATTGGGAGCATATTTAAAAATGTTCTCCATTATTATTATTATTTAAAAATATAATCCTCTATTCTCTAATACAAGAAATGTATATCACAGTAAATATCGCAAAAGGAGAAAAGACCATATATCTATCTTACCCCATTCAAAACTTGGATGGCTCAAAAGAAATTGCATTGGTTGATATGTTTGCAGACAATGTTACATATGAAATAACCACAGACCTAACAGTGAAACTGTCTGCTGATGGGAAAGCTGAAAAGTTGGTACCTCAAGGAACATTCACGAGCAGGGAATTGAATGCCTTTTTAGCAGGTGCCTTTTTAGAGGGTGAGGTAAGTTTTACATCATTAGTCAAAGACCCTCATATAATCAAAACAAATAAGCTCGCTAACGTAACCAAAATTAATTTGCATCTATCTGAACTTGACAACACTCAAAATCTTGAGAATGGAAAGCTAAGTGATATTTTACTAACCTATCACAAGGCTGAATATAGTGACTTCACACATGTTGAGCCTAAAAACCCTCAGTACAAAAAATTAAAAAATGCTGTATTTCAGTCTCTCACGTTGAAACTCACAGATCAGCATGGCAATATGCTAAAAGAAGACCTAGGAAGAACCGTTGTTTTGCACATCCGCTAAAACGAGATAAAAAGTAATAATTAATTATATATCATAATTAATAATGGAGTATGGAAAGAGGTTAAATCCAGAACGTTCACTTAGAACTGCCCGCGGTGTAAAAGGTTCTCGTCAAAAAGTAATTGTCACACACAATCCGAGTGAGATCGATCAAAATCAGCTATTATTGGTTAGGTTTCCAAATTTAGGAAGTGATGATGTCATTATCCCAGGAACAACGAATCTAAGTTTTGATATTGAACTCGAGTCGACAGCTGACACGAAAAGAACATTGGTCAGTAACATTGGAAGAGCTATCGTTAAGAAGTTGGCTGTCAAGTTCGAAGGTAATGAGATATTGAGCATCGATGACTTTGATCTTTTTGGGTGCTACAGAGATTTATGGTTAACCAAGTTTGAAAAAAGAAACGCGATAAGACAGGGTATCATCATCGACGATGGGTGTACAGAAAATTGTATGAAATTGAGGATTGGTGCTTCAGATAAAAAGGACGATGATGCGGAAGGCAAAGCCATTGCTGACACCTATAAAAACAAGTTTGTCATTCCACTCGACTTTGAGATGCTAGATAGTACTATCCCATATTATCAAGCGGGTTTAGGGAATAGACTTTGCTACGAGATCACATTTAACGATTATCACCGAGTTATTTATTCTGACCCTCCAACTTCTGCCGCAGGTCAAAGAAAAAACCCAGACGGTAAATACAAAATATCTAACATCTCACTTGAATATGAGCTTGTGACACAACCCACGTTGGCTAGACAAATCGCTTCTGAATATCAAAACATGGCTTTGCTCTATGATAGGATTTTGCGGCACAGACAAATTAGAGTAAACAAGTCAGACACAACGTGGAATTGGTCATTCAACACACCTGCCAAATCTTTGAAGGGTATTTTAGTTCTATTTGAAGAAGAAAAATCCTACAAACGAGAAACCTGTAAATTCTATAATCCAAAGATCGAAAAGGTATCTGTCATCGTCGAGGGTAAGCCAAATCAACTTTTTGCTCAAGGGATGCAGCCGTTTGAACAATACAATGAGATTTGCAAGTATTTTGCTGAAGGAAAACCAAAAGATAATAGCGTCGGCGAAAACCGAAAGCGCTTGGGATTACATGATGTAAAAGTCTCTGATTACTTGACAAACAAGTATGCTCTATGGTTAGATTTCAGAACAATTGATGAGAATGCTTTGCATGGGACTGGTCGAAGGATTGAAAATGCGAGTGAAGGCATCACTTTACAGATTGAAAAGACCGCTGAAACTGCAGGAAACTTAAACGCATATGTATATCTAATCATGGATGCTCTATTAAACATACAAAACGGTCAATTTATGTCTGCAGTATATTAGTAAAATGAACACACTTTATATGAAAGAACCTCACACAGCATTATTCGTCGGACCAACATCGTGCGGCAAAACGGATCGTGTTGTAAAATTATTAGAAAATGAATATCTCAATCACTTTGATTACATCGTGATTATATGTCCAACTTTGAGGTGGAATCAAACATACAGAGATCGGAAGTGGTTTTGGACTGACAACTATGTGATTTTAATTGAACCGCAAGGTCGCTTGTATGAATGGATTAAGGAAATGACCACTAATTGTGTTGGATATAAAACCTTATTCCTCATTGACGACATAATCGCTGATGAGGAATTGGACAAAAAGAGACAGCCTTTGCTCGAGTTGGCAATTAGTGGTCGCCATCGAAATCATTCGCTATGGTTACTTACACAATCATACACGGCTATACCTAAAAATTTACGACGGCAAGCTAAAATGTTATATGTGTGGTATCCAAAAGATAGAAACGATCTAGCCGCCATTCATGAAGAGAACGATGTCATTGATTCGCGAGAAGAATTGAAAAATGTCAAGGAAAAACTGAAAGGAGGGAAACACACATGCCTAGTCATGAGAATGGAACACCCAAGAACGCGCGTGATTTGTTAAACAGGTTGATATATTTGTTACATGACTCTTGTAACAAAAACTATAAGACTGTTATAAGTCTCCTATAAGACTACTGTAAGAGAATAATTTACGTCTCAATACAGGATCTAGAATTTTACCAATATGTTTAATCCTCGATTCAAAGCGTACTCTGTCAACAGCAGCCTCTATCCAGTTACTTCTACGAGATTCACAAGCAGAGATATAATGGACCATTACTTTATCATTAAAAGTAACCCTTTTTGTATCTTGATGGGAAAATATAATATCATCATCTGAGGATTCATCATCGAACATAATTGTTTAAGTAAACAATGTTTATTTATTTAACAATATTTATTTATTTAACAATGTTAGAATATATCAACTTTATATTATTAAACATCATCATCCTCTTATAATTATTTAAGACAAAATAATTATAAGAGGATAGCAAACTCTTATACAGCAAATTTCAACAAAATTATAAGAAGATAGCAAACTCTTATACAGCAAAATTATAAGAGGATAGCAAACTCTTATACAGCAAATTTCAACAAAATTATAAGAAGATAGCAAACTCTTATACAGCAAATTTCAACAAAATTATAAGAAAATTATAACAAACACAACAAAATGATAGAATATGTCAACTTTATATTATTAAGCATACTGCTGATCTCGCTATTTTACTTTTATTTTGTGTTAAAAAAATACCTCTCTCTAATAAAAATGGCAGAAACAGCGATCGATAATTTAATCAACCAGAGTTATGATGTTCCGGGTGAATTTCCACCTTCAGATGGTAAAAGACAAAAACTGCTAGAGTGTGTCTTAACTGGAAATAGCAAGCTATACTTAGGGAAAATGTACACGGAAGAGCAAATTAACAAACTCAAAGATGGAGAATGTAGAAAAACTTTTTAGTATCTATGAAGCTAACCTATCAGGTCAAATAGGTAAAATCCTTGGGGAAATCACTGATACGTATTTATTCCATGGGAGCTTGTACAACGTTAGGAATAGACAATCAAGAATGCGTTGAGTAATGACCTGGAAGCTGACCCCTTCTTAAACTCTGCCCTTCAAAGATTTACATGTGACTTATATTATAAATTCGGCTCATTATTAGCACCACTCAGTGTTGGACTTATTACCAGGGAGGCATTATATCAATTGAAAGGAATTTAAATAAATCCGATGATAATATAAATACAAGTAGATAATAAAAATGTCAGAAGAACAGACTCCCATTCAAGTGACAACGAAGAACCCAAAAAAGGTTGAAGCGGGTAAGAAGTTGGCGGAATACAACCGTAAAAAACGAGAACAATTAAAACAAGTGTCGCCTCAAAAAGAAGTGAATAAGCTCGATGACTCTCTCACCAAACCAAATGAACAACACCTATGAACTACACCTATGGTGTAGGTGAAATAATAGCTCTCGGTTTAGTTGGTGGATTTGCTTATTTTAGTGTATAAAAAGAAAGAGCAAATATTACCCCGTGGGTCACCATCCACCCCACTTCCACAAAAATCTAAAATACCAGTGAAAATCAATAAACATGAAATGGAATAAAAAGAAAAAAATGTATATATAACAAACATGGACAAGAAAAGTATCATCAACGATTTATATCATGCATCAGTCGTCTGCGTTTTCGCTATCGGCTACTCTATGCTAGGAAAAAAGGTGTTAAAAATGACACCTCCCTCTATTCAAAAGTTCGACTTGGAAGATACGGGAAAACTAGTTGCCATTATCGCCGCTAGTGAAGTGACAAAGGACTACTTAATCAAACAAAAGATTTTACCTGAAAATATCAATATCTAAATATGGCTTCTATCGCAATGATGTTGGGTGGAGCTTTGGCTAACGCTTTGGCTTTCACAGGATCAAGCTATCTGTTTTCAAGTTTATCCAAAGACAGAATCGATAAGGAAAGAAAACGTCATGATTTGGCCATAGAAAAATTACAAAAAGCACAGATTGAATGGCAGCAAAAACGACAGGAAAGGATCGATTTTATCAATAAGCAGCTCATGCTCGAAAAGAAGGCTGATTCAAAATTCGTAGAACTAAATGATGCAATGAGAGAGTACAATAGTGTATTTAGTAATCATCTTGAACCGCTACCACGAGAGCCTGTATTGAGCGACTTTTATACACCGAGTCATGATCAACATGAAAGAGAGTTGGCTTTTATAGCTCTGAGTATGCTCGGTATTGGTGGAATTGTGTGGTATTTTGAAAGATGAAGACCATCAACAAAAATTATGTTACACGATACATGTAACATATACACTTTCAGATGGTTATCGTCTAGTCACGAGGTACGTATAGATCATCCATCCAACCCCTACAATCAGAGCCCATAAATTTTGACTCAACCAACCTACAACTTCTTTTGCTCTAGTGAGTATCCACGATACGATAGACCCAATTATTCCTGGTAAAGCCTCTGCCGCTTTAGATGCTAATCTACCTAGAATTGATGCTAACGCTTTTAGTTTATTTTTTATCCATTCCTTTGCATCGTCCTTTTTATCACCACCTTTGTCAGGATTTTGCGAAGAGTTTCCAGCTGCTGATGGTAACAAAGCTTCCACAAGGACACCGATAGCCATACCAAACGCTGTCAGAATGCTAACGATTGTGATACCTTGTTCACGGAATAGTGTTCGTATCCTTTCACCTAATGTAGTATCTTTGTCGAGGACTTTAGCAATGGTTTCTTTGATGCTCGTAACTTGACTGTTTAATTTACCTTTGAGAATATCAATGTTCTCTTTCCTAGCTTTCAACTCTTCATGTAATCCCTCCACTCTCTCTTCAACCTCTTTTCGTTGTTTATCTGTGTATGTTGCATCATTTTCCATCTCTTCCAACTTGTTTTTCTCTCGATCGATATGCTGTTCTATTCGAACCTTTTTCGCAACCTCTTCCTGAAGACCTCCTCGTATGTTTCTCAGTGCTTTATCCAATCCTAACAACTCTCGCACAGGATATTCAAATAGATCACCGGTCTGAGTTGTTTCATGATCGACCGATTGTTGTCTTATTAATGAAATTAGATCTTCCGTACTATTTGCAATGTTCCCCGTAATCTCCTCAAGCTCTACATCACTCGATTTTGTGATTTTAGATGTCGAGGGAAGCTCTTCTTGTATTTTGTTAAGTGCAACTGCTTGTCGTGCTGTTATTTTGCCAATAGGTATATCAAACCCTAATTTACGTAACCCCTCCTTACGCAATATATCAGCTATAGTACCGGTAGCCCTTAGTCTTCCATTGTTTGTCAATGGTTTGCTACTGTCTTTGTAGGATAATTCACCATCTCTGATTTCAAACAGATTGGTATATAACACCTCAGGTTTTTGTTGCAATCGTTCAGATAATCTTTTGTATATATCACCGACAAAACTTTTCAAAAGTTTAATTTTTTGATCTCCACCACCAAATGAGGTTTCACCCGTCACTCCGCGTGTATCTATTTGTTCACCACCTGAAGTTGGTATGAGAGGAAACGTCTCATCGGTTGTTTCATCTGTCGTCATACCATGTTCTCCAAAAGGATCTATGTCAATGTCTGCCATTTTATTTATTTAGAGGATAATTTATTATTAATTATGTTATAACAAACCTCTAAATATGAATGTTAAAATTTATCCAAAACTACCCACTGCTCCTGAGGATTTGAATGAACAGGAAAAGTTTAACGCAAGCGTAATAAATTCAGAATTTGAAGAGTTGATAAAACTTAAGAACAAGTTTAGCATCAAGCTCAAGAGATACAACAAGGCGATAGAACGATCGATGCTTCTAAATGCTAGCTGAAGCGCTATAACCATTGGCTCCGGCATCGGTTCAATTGCAACAGGGGCTACTATTATTGGAATGCCTATTTCTGCAGGATTAGGTGGTGTAGCCCTAGCTGGCTCTATCTGTACCGGACTTACCACAGCTGTCATCAAAAGATATCAAAAGAAAGTAGAAAAAGTGATAAAATTATATGATATTGTTACATCCTCAATCGCTGTGTTCGAAACTAACATAAGTCAGGCGCTGGCTGATGGGAGGATCAATTACAAAGAATTCCAGGTTTTGCAGGGAACATATTACAACGCTTTACAAAAACTCAGCTCTATAGATAGAAAGATGGATACCGAAGCCCAAAATCAATTTCAAAAAAGTTTGATGATAGAACTCCAAAACTTGAAAAAATCCATAACCGAAAATGGTTACTAGGATGTGTGGTTATGTGTTCCTCAATTTGAAAAGTGATAAATGAAACTGATATAAAGAAATATGATCACAAGTATATATAGACAATGGAATTCCCAACAGTTGCAACATTTGAACAAAACATGGAACAAATTACTCCAATCACAAAGTGGAGAGAGCTAACTGAAAACGTGATTTATCATGTTAAATCTGTGGTTGAGATAGACACACCTGCATCTGAATTTGGTTCTGGAAAAGCTATGTATGCAGAGGTCCAAGACAGAACAGGAAATTTATATAAGACATGGTTGCCTGCAGGACTTTGCGTTGAGTTGAAGGATTATGGTTGGAATTCTAGAGAAGCCTTTGTCAGACCGAAGGGGCTCAAACAATCTGAAAAGAATCCTGAAAGACAATTCTTTGATTATGACATTATGTGGCACTAAACCTCGTCGCTAGACGACTCATCTTTACTTGTTTCTAGTAAAGATACTTTGTATGTACTATGTTCACCAACCTTGCACATAATCAGGAGGTAGCTCTGTATCCTCAGGTATCAACATCAGCTCTTCTTTCACAAAAGCTCGTTCAGGTCCATCTTGAAGGTAATATAGTACACGGTTACCTGGTTGATCTATTACCTTACTCAATCTATATGTCCTCTTTGACCATATGCTATCTGTTGCTCTTTTTCGATGGTCATCGTGCTCTTCACCCGGTTGCAATAGATATCTATACAAACCATCTTGAGGTAGCTCTACTTCAGGTGGATAGCTCTCTCGTTTAGCGAGAGGCACCTCTTTCAATTTGATGGCATCTTTCGGTTTCATATCGATCATCCGAGTCTTCGTATCGTTTAATCTATCCACAAGTTTATACAAATATTTGACCCACGTAGATGATACCTTTTCCAAATCGTTCAGTTCTTGAGCATCTTGTATTTTGAATAAATTTTCAGCAAGTATCTTGTTCAATGACTCGACAAACGCTGTATGGGTATGTTTATATTTAGTAGTTACTCTTTTAATTTCGACGTTATTCTTCTCCAACAGCTTTGTCACATCGGCTTTGAATTCTGAACCGTTATCACATTGAAATACTTTTGGATAGTTTAAGGGTCCAACTCTATAGATATCTCTTATCATATCGGCAACCTCTTTGGCTTTCTTAGTCTTCAAAGGTCGGGCTACTTTGTAACGTGAAGCAACATCGATAGCCGGATAAGATGTACTTGTATTTATTACCATATAGCATATCACTAGGCATGTACAATATATCAAATTGGTGAATCTCATTCGGTTTAGTCACTTCATAATGTGAACGTTCAACATGTTTCGGTGCTGGTAAATGTACTTGCCACAAAGCTTGTTTTGATAGCCACTTCTTAATTACCTTCGGTTTGAAGTCGAATCCTCTTAGATTGCGAACAGCCTTTTGTCCTTTCCACAAGTTTTGAGGTTGATAATAAATCTCTTGAAGTTTAGTGTCTGACATTTTTTTATTTATAAACAACGTTTTATTTTAGCTCATTTTTGTTAAAAAAAATGACATTAAAAGTGGCTTAAAAGTTTTTATTATCTTTATATAAAGAATAAACATGACCGACAAAACAGAATCAGATTACCAATCAATGGGTTCTAGTGCGTTACGAGCATTATGTGCGTCACGAAAAATAAAATATGTTAACCAAATGAACAAAGCTAAAATGCTTGAGGTACTTGAAAAAAATGATAAAGATCCATCTTATACTCTCGATCCTGATACGAAACAAGCATTTTATACACGCTATTCAAACTGGATAAATAACAACGAAGAAAAATATCTCAGATATCGAGAGCATAATAATGAGCAGAAAAAGATGGTTCGGGAACGAAAAAAAATGGCTCGTTCAACCTTGTAGAGGCTGTGTTTTTTGTTACTTAAAATCGAGTAACAAATGTTAACTATATAGTCTGAAAAAAATTGGAAATTTCTAAACTACCTTAAAGCAATCATGATCACTTAAATATTACACAAATAATAATATACAATATGACTTCACGAAATACTGTTGTTGAATTAAAAGCTCTTGCAAGAGAACGCGGTCTACATGGCTACTCAAAACTCAGAAAAGCTGAGTTGATCGAATTATTAGCAAACCCACCTGTCCGACCTGTTCCGCTACCAAGACCTACTAGGTTTAACCGACCTGTTCCACCACCAAGACCTGTTCCATTTATTCCTACCCAACAAGATATGGATTTGTTTGAACAACAAGAAATGGGAAAATCTCGACCTGTTGTGAAAAGCAAGTTGAATGAATGGAGAGATTGGTTAATAAATCATGTACCTAAAGCTATTCGTGAGAAAGTGAGTAGCGCTTATAGAGAGATGAAGAAGAAGATTCTCAATCTCTATAAGAGGAAGAATGATGAAAAAGATGAAAAATTGGTGGAACCAGAAGCGTTTGTCCCCATTGAAATGGCGTTTGAGGGTTCTTACAAAAGGTTCAAGATAAACTCAGATGGAAAAAAGGACGTTGATTCGTTTCTCAAAAGGGTTCGACCCATTTTAAGTGATCTGATTATGAGAGAACTCAAAAATAAAAAATCAATAAAAATTCAAGCAACTGTGTGGATCAAATGGAGAAAGGAGGATCTATCCAATCCTGAAGCGACAATCTATGTTGATAAGGCGTTCAATAGCAATATGGAAACAATTCACAATGAAAGCGATATATCTGATGTTATTAATAAGATGTTCAATAAGATAATCGAACAGGTTGAAAACCCTGCATTACCTCAATCCGGCTTTGTTATCGATAAAATTTTAAATATTGATGTGGACTTCCACAAGCTAAAATTAACGAGAGGCAGCTCTTACTTACCGCTACCTAAGAATTTCATTGGTAAGTATTCGATAATCAATCCTAAAAATAAAGATGATGAAGAGTGTTTCAAATGGGCTGTTATTGCAGCTTTGAACCACAATGAGATTAAGAAAGATCCGCAAAGGATAATGAATCTCAAGAAACATGTTGATAAATATAATTGGGAGGGTTTATCGTTTCCAATGGCGCTAAATAAAATAGATTTGTTTGAGAGGAGGAACCCTGATATCGCTGTGCATGTTTTGACAAAAGACGAGAAAGAAGGTATCTATATGTGTCGTAAGTCGAAGCATCTTGATCGCAAAGAAACAGTTGTTTTGTTTTTATTATGTGAAGAGGAAAAGAGACATTATATAGCTGTAAAGAACTTGAGCGGTGTCTTGAGTAAGGTCAACTCGAATCATGAACATAAGGAGCATTATTGTTTGAATTGTCTCAATGGATTCTCAAGTGAGAAAACACGAGATGAACACTTTGAATATTGTAAAAATAATGATGTCGCGAAGATTGAGATGCCAAGTGAGGGTAGCACCGTTAAATTTCATGATGGTCAGTATCAGCTCAAAGCTCCTTTCATAATGTATGCTGATTTCGAAGCTTTGTCAAAAGAGGTTTGTAAAGAACTGCGTAGCGTTATTGGATCATCCACTAAAAAGGTTGGTATACATATCCCCACAGGCTTCTGTTGTTATAGCAAATTTGCTCATGGTGAAGTTTCAGACCCTCTAACGCTTTATCGAGGTGAAGACTGTGTTTTACATTTTGTGGATCATGCGGTAGGTGAAGTGAAAAGGCTATACAACATGTTTCCTAAACAGAGAATGCGAGACCTCACATATGAAGAGGAACAGGGATTTACCGATTCTGATAAGTGCCACATATGTATGAAAGAATTTGAAAAAGATAATATTAAGGTTAGGGATCACTGTCATTTTACTAGTAAATTTCGTGGAGCTGCACATCAGTCTTGTAATCTCCGTTACAAAGTGCCTAAATACATCCCGATCGTCTTTCACAATCTGAGCGGATATGATGCTCATCTATTTATCAAAGAACTAGCCAAACAGTATGGAGATGAAGGGATTGCCGTCATCGCTGAAAACAAAGAAAAATATATCTCTTTCTCATTGGATGTTAAGGTTGGTGAATACATTGATAAAAATGGGGTGACTAGGGTTCAAAAGATACAGTTGAGATTCATCGATAGCGTGCGTTTCATGGCTAGTAGTCTGGATAACTTGGTAAACAATCTATCCGACGATCAGTGTAAAAACCTTCGAAAATTCTTCAAGGGTGATGAGCAATTCAAATTATTGAGAAGAAAAGGGAGTTTATCCTTATGAATACATTGATTCTTTTGATAAGTTTAATGAAACTAAGCTCCCACCAAAAGATGCTTTTTATAGCAAGTTGAACATGAAAGGTATCAGTGATGCTGATTATACACATGCACAGAAGGTGTGGAAACACATGAAAAATAAAAATATGGGTGCGTATCATGATCTCTACCTCAAGACAGACGTTCTATTGCTTGCTGATGTTTTTGAGACTTTTAGGGAAACATGTATAACAAACTATAAACTGGATCCTGCACATTTTTACACTGCTCCAGGACTAGCTTGGCAAGCCTGTTTGAAAAAGACAGAGGTTGAGCTGGATCTATTATCAGATATGGATATGTTTCTGTTCGTAGAGCAAGGTATTAGAGGAGGTCTCTGTCAGGCTGTTCATAGACATGCTAAAGCTAATAACAAGTATATGGATGCTAAATATAAGAAGACTGAAGAAAGTAGCTATCTCCAATATCTTGATGCAAATAATCTATATGGATGGGCTATGATTCAGAAGCTACCGACAGGAAATTTCAAGTGGGTAGATGCTAATAAATTTACCACCGATTTCATTTCAAAGTTGGCTGAGAAAGATGGTAAATATGGTTATCTTCTTGAAGTTGATGTGAACTATCCTCAGGAGCTTCACGATTCACATAACGATCTTCCGTTTATGCCTGAGCGAAAGAAGATCAATGGTGTAGAAAAGCTAACTCCATGTCTTTCAGACAAGAAGAACTATATTATTCATATCCGTGCACTTGATCAAGCGCTGAAGCATGGTCTTGTTCTTGAGAAGGTTCATAGAGTACTGAGATTTAGACAAAGCGCATGGTTGAAGCCGTACATCGATTTCAACACCAATTTGCGTACTAAATCAAAGAATGACTTTGAAAAGGACTTTTTCAAGCTCATGAACAATTCAGTCTTTGGTAAAACTATGGAGAATCAACGTAAACATAAAGACATACGCTTGGCTACCAAGAAAGAACAATATGAGAAGCTGGTGATGAAACCTAATTTCAAGGGTAGTATCTGTTTCAGTGAACATTTGATGGCTGCTGAAATGCAAAAGATCAAACTCGTGTTGAACAAGCCGATCTATCTGGGACCTACAGTTCTTGATTTGTCAAAGACGATTATGTACGAGTTTCACTATGATTACATGAAACCAAAATATGGTGACAATCTAAAGCTCTGCTATATGGATACAGACAGCTTTGTCTACCACATCAAAACCGACGACTTCTACAAAGATATCGCCGATGATGTGGCTTTGAGATTCGACACTTCAGCGTACGATGAGAAAGATAACAGACCTTTACCCATAGGTTTGAATAAGAAAGTCATTGGTCTAATGAAAGATGAGTTGGGTGGTAAGATAATGACAGAGTTTGTTGCTCTAAGAGCGAAGACATATGCATATAAACAGCTGGATGGAAAAGAAGACAAGAAGTGCAAGGGAGTCAAGAAGTGCGTAGTAAAGAAGACCATGGGGTTTGATGATTACAAGAGATGCTTGTTCGATGGTAAGAATGTTTACAGAGAACAGATGACCTTTCAATCGATTAAGCATGATGTTCACACTATAAAAACAAACAAACTCGCTCTCAATGCGGATGATGACAAAAGAATTATTGCAAAAGATGGTATTGCTACATATGCTGGAGGACATTATAGGTATGTATAAGATAACAAAAGGTAAGAGGTAAAAACAAAACAAAACAAAACAAAAAAGTTGAATAAAACATTATAAAGGAATTATACACAGTAATATATAATTCCTATGGATATTGACAGATTAAAACGTATTACAAATCATCAAAATAAAATGATAAGCATGTTATTATTAACACAGTTGAAAGAAAAAAATTGTGTAACTAATTTTGAGAAAGTAATGTGCGATGCATGTTATTATGGACACATCAATGTTTTAGAATGGTTGAAAAACAACGGCGTCGTCGATTTTAGTAAAGGAGTAGAATTTGCTTGTTATAACGGACACATTGACGTTTTAGAATGGTTGAAAGATAACGGCGTCGTTGATTTTAGTAAAGGAGTAGAATTAGCATGTTTTAATGGTCACATCGACGTTTTAGAATGGTTGAAAAACAACGGCGTCGTCGATTTTAGTAAAGGAGTAGAATTTGCTTGTTATAATGGACACATTGACGTTTTAGAATGGTTGAAAGATAACGGCGTCGTTGATTTTAGTAAAGGAGTAGAATTAGCATGTTTTAATGGTCACATCGACGTTTTAGAATGGTTGAAAAACAATGGAGTTACTGATTTTAGTAAAGCAGTAGAATTTGTATGTAAAGCTGGGAGTATTGTTAGCTCATTTATGTTATAAAGTTTAAACTGCTACAAACTGCTTTTTACTACATTTTTATGAGATATTTAATTGTTTACAATTATGAGTAATTTGTGGTTATAATAATAGAAACTGCTTACGTAATCAAAATAACACGTTTCGTAACTCGTATCGCGTTATGAAAACAAAGATGTAGGGAAATTCCCGAAATCATATGATTATAATTTCTGCGCTAGCATCGGCACTTTCCTATCTCTCAAACCTGGCAATATCATTGTCAAATTTGAAATCAGCACCTTTCAATTGTGATCCGTGCAAAATTTCATGAAAATTGAAGAAATTTCGAAATTTGGTCCAAATTTGGCCTCAATTGGCCAATATTAGTCAAACCTGGAAATATCATTGTCAAATTCGAATTCAACACCTTTCAATTGTGCTCTGCGCAAATTTTCATGAAAATTGGTCAACTGGAAGTCCTAATTTGACCAAATTTGCGAATTCGGAATGATGTCATGTAAACGCTGCATGAAAACGTTCATAACTTGGAGTAGTAGTAGTAGTAGTAGGAGGAGAAACACGGGTATTTTAAATACTTTACTCCACCACGGGTGTCCTAAAGTCAATTATTCTGATAATCAAGTTATTGTAATAGTAAATTAAAGTGTGTAATTGTAATGTTACATTAAAATGTGTTTTATTGGGATGATAAAATATTTAGTTTAGGGATTCATCATTGTCATGTTTTAAGCATTTATCTAAGTTTTCCCATAGTTATATGTCAATCCTGCATTATTAGCTATGTTGATCTCTGAGTCAGCACACCTTCCTTATGAAAACAAGTGAAAAGTAGGGATCATTAAAAATTTAGTTTTCAAGATGTGTGAGATAATCATTTTAGAAACTTCCTTGTTTGCCATTTATTCATTTGTACTGACGTGTTTATAATGTAAGCAAGGCAATTACAGGAAACTTTGGTCGGCAGTCGAAGGGTTTGTAAACAATCGAACGTATAACATAACTTCTTGTACTGGTCGTACTCGTTTTATCCACATCGAAACAGAAGCTAAAGCAACACTTACGTTCAAAAGTAACAGAGTAAACTTTAGAACCAATCATTTGAATAGTCCCAATAGAATTACCCCAAGTTTGATTAGTCCAATTAATGGCGCACTTTCTGTGAATTTAAATATTTTTGCACACGATATATCACAATTGATTTATGACAATTGCGTAATTTCATGCGTCTTAAACATTTCTATAGGAGTAAAAAGTAAGCGGTTGATATTAGAAGCCACAAGCAGTATGAACACGGGTGTCCTGTCAGCGAAAATAAAATAAATAAAGTTATTTCCAACTTACTTGTGTAAACAAATGATAAGAAAGACTTTGGCTTAAATCCTTGTTCCATTAAAATAGTTGGCACATTTCACAATGAATTGGCAATGAAACTGGCCTAAAATTGTTACACTAGATGTACTTGGAATAAAGTTGGTGTTGGAGATAAAACTTTCCCCTATTTGTAAATCGATTTTCTTGATTTAGCTTCCATCCGTAATGGTTGGTTCTTCCGCCCGCCGAGTTTCATGCGGCTGAAAGAAATTCAGACAACGCATGCATGACTTTACTTCCAAGGTTTTATGTTGTCAAGAATCCCTCATAATTTTGTAGCACTACTGCATGTAGCATCAAAATAAAACCAATAGTGTTTAATGATCGATTTCTATGAATTCCATTACCACTGATTTTACGAAATGTTGGACTTCAAATAGGCCAGGTGGTTTTAACCAGCTTCCGTTTAACGTTCCAAATATTTGATAAATATACAACCGTTATATTATAACCCACTTTCATTGTGTCTAAGTTAAATAGAAAGTGAAAGTGTTTGGCACATATAGTGGCTGATACATTATTATTGAGTTCATCAGAATCTTGAATATTTTATATCAGATATTTTGGTTTAACAAAAGGAAGACATTTTTTACATTATGTATTCTCCCAGAGTTAGTTGAATAATTCTACACGAGAGTCGACACTGAAAATAACCGTATCTCTACAAACGCTAATAAAAGAGGTAAACCCATAATAATGTTCTTATAGCCTACTGCTATTGTAAAGAAGCAGAACACGGAGAAATGGCTGCTTGTGATATCACTTGTTGTAAAATAAGTTTTATGTTGACTGCTTCATGTTAAAAATCATCCTCAAAGGCAATGCCTGGATTGCCACAAACCAACACAAACCAACAATAAATTCATTATTCAAAAGCTACCACAGAATCACCAAGATATGAAAAAGCAGATCACACAGCAACTATTTTAGGTTTGATGGTATAATATTCATTCTTTTTCATTAGATTCTCCAATGGTAATATACTTTGTAAAACCTAATAGTTTGTGTGTCTTTCTGAACTGAACTGAACGATCAAAATGTAGCACAGAAATTAACCGACATCGCAGAATAATGATTTTATTTGTCCACCATAATGGAACGGTGAAAGAGAGAATCTACTATAAACCACAAAGTTAGTACGACGAATAAAAACTTGTACTGTCAATAAATGTCGCAATCGCCAGTAAATGTCGGAAAAAAGATGTGTCATTTTCTATTGTTACAACAGTATTTTTCGAAGAACTCAAACTGAAAAAGAATTGAAGAAGTTTTAAAAGGAATATAAACCCCAAGTGAAAACACATATAAAACGTTTTGAAGATGGATGTGTAAACTTATCATCTCGAAATTGAAGGAACTTCAAACGTGTTAGACAAATACCGTAAAAAAACTATTTGCGTATCGGGTAACTAGTGGCGTTTAAACAGAAATTCGGGAAACATGTTTACCCTAGGTTCGTCTAACATGATGCGATTGTCGTAAAAGAACTTGGATTTTAAACCAAGTTAACCTGAAAGTCAACTTGGTTTAACCGTCACAGAGAGCCTTCAAAATTATTCAACTTGGTTTAAAAGCTTTAATAAACAAGCGATAACTCGAACGAACTCGACTCTTTCACATATGAAAGATAGAATGGCGCTGGAACACCATATAAAACTTTTCAAGGACTGTCTTACCAGTAGTAAAAACAATTTCACTGTAATTAATCGTGATGATTTAGAGGAAACAAGAAGCTGAACAGCATCAAAAAGAACTTATCATAGCCGATACTTTGTTTTTCCTGAAAAAAGAAAGTTTCTTTGTTATTTTTTTGTTGTTTGATCCTGAAAACAGAATGTCCCTATATTATTCCTACGAGTGTGGAAGGTTGATCTCGCGAAATATTTTTTTTGTTCTCATACCTTCATAGCAACTCGAAATGGTCAATTTGGTTTGGCGTAATAACGCGAGTGGTTTAAACAAAGTTGGGATTTTCCAACTTGGTAAATAAGTTCATATTGTTCATATTTTTCAATCAAAATGTTATTATTACCATCTGGTTAAGCAAGCAAACTATTTCATAAAGCATTGCTCGTACAACAAAACTATAGAGGTTTTCAACAAAGGATGATAGTAAGGTTTTATCATGTTCAAAGCACATTCCTAAGTTGCCACAGGAGCAATATATGTATATGCTTAACCGCTTTTTTTATATCCAAATATTTACCTGTTTTTTTTCGAAAGTTAAGGAAAGCAAGTAAGTAAAATAAGTAAGGACTTACTTACATTTAGTTTTATATCTTGACAACACTTGATGAAAAATTCAGAAAACGTAAAATAAATGGGAACAGAAATGACAATTCTATTTCCGCTGAATTGCTTTGTTGGCGTAGCCTGAAATTTACTTGACTGTCTTTTCTCAGAAAATCCATTAATAAATTTAAGAGTAATATATTCGTCTTTCTTAGTTTAGGATAACATTGCATCGGATATGTTTTGTTCTGACCCTCCCAATCCGATATTGAAAAGAAACATCAACCAGATAGGTAAAATGAATGTCGATTCATCACTGTACATGTCATTTCAACGCTGGAACGTAACTGTCCGATAGTAAGCTGAACTAGAGCTAGTGGAAGCATAAAAACTCTGCGAAATACTTTTATGGACGCTCCTGTTGCTACTAGGTATAGTGAAAGACAGCTCCAAACGGAATTGACAAAAATAACTACATTTTTTCAGTTTCCCAAAGACATAATAAATGAGGTAAAACAAAACAAGTTTCATAGAATTATTTATTGAAGGACGTAATAGAAAGTACTTTGTTTGAAGTCACGAAACCCACGTCGTTCCAAATAGCAACATACACCGTTGAGTGACATAACAAGGTTACAGATTTTGCACTGAATTACAAAGGAATTTTGGCTTGCATTTATTTGCAGCACAACATTATATCAATTGTTAGCTGATACTTTGTCAAACAAAATGATAAATTTGTTACCAATCTTTGTAATGAAAAAGGTTTTAACACAAAAACGTTTTTGATAGCAAACTTAATGGTTTTTGGTTATTCGATCATCCACAATATTTAATTCAAACATCACTCTGAAACATCATGAAGTTTTTTCTCAATTCAAACATTTTTTCCAAATATTAGTTGCTTACTTATGCTTATGAAGAGAAGATAAAAATAATTACGTTTTCTCCATCGTCAGCAACGCTTTCCTTAAGGTACTGTTGTCAATGAGGGTTCTGCGAAGGAGGTCCTAGAGCATTAAAAGCCCCCATTTGTGCGACGCAAGTTGTAATGACAGGAACCGCTCTACTAGAAAACCATCCTAGACACACAGCAAAAACGTATTTTCTTATTTTGAGCAAAAAAATTAACAAAATAAAAAAAAGTTCTTGAATTAAGAAATATTTGCTTGTCCGAAGAGCAAGCAAAAAAATTTAGCTTAGATTATTTATATTCTTGAAATAAGTCTATTTTGCTGAAAACAAATAGATTTTAACTGATTTAGTTAGTCCAAATATACTTGAAATAAGAAGGAAAAGCTTATTCAGCTTTTAAATTAAATGGGATAATGGTGATTAAATTAAAACAACGAGGATTGTTCAACCGTTGATATTAACACAACACAAGCATATATACAAGTAAGTTAGGTTAGATGTTAGTTCTTATAAACGTAGTATTCGGAATTGTATCTGTTATATAGTTGCATCAGATGCAACGGCACACTGTTATCGTCAAATAGTAGGTTTTGGAGTATGTATAAGGCTAGTTGACAGGAAATGGGATAATCGATATCCAGCAGGTAAAATATTCCAAGAAATCCCAAAACCGCTTTGTCCAGTACATCAATGGATGATTGGCAGATAATGTAGTGATTTGCCATCAAATAGACGTCATCGTTGTGCAAAATAATTGCAGGCGAACCTCCGTTTTTCTTAATAAACAGTTCTGGATCTTCGTGACTCTGTAAAAAGAAAATATTCTATAGCTATGAATGAATTTAAATCGACTACAACTATGATTAAACTTTTAAAACTAACCTGAAGTTCATGGATGATGGAACACAACTTCTTTTGCTTCTTGAATGGTGGAAACATCATTAGCAAATTATTCAGAATGTGGATTATTTTATCATCTGCAATACAGAATATATACATCAAGTTAAAGTTAAACGTATGTCATGATTTCAATAAAACTACGCTTGACATTCTTAGACCCAAGTAGACTTGATAATTTGTAAAATGTCATGATACATACTTTTATTAGGTTTTTTGGGTGGAGCAATGCCTTTAGACATTCCGAAGTATACCAATGTATCAATTTCATTACGACATTTGATAATGGCGTCTTTCAAGTACATCAAAGGTCTTGAATCAACTTTCAAAATCCTTTGGACTTCCAGCACGACCTGAAAAAACAATAAAAAATATAATGTTTTACAATTATAATTTCTGTTGAAGTCCAAATCATCTTTACTATTTTCACCATACTAAGACAGAACATGTATATAAGGCATTCATTATCAATATTAAGGAGATGCATTTACCTCCACAGGGTTTTTGAAACATGGATACGCATCAAACACTTTCTGCACTGTTGTTTCAATAGGGATTTCCTTGATACATCTTCTTCTGTTATTGAATTCCTTGTTCAGATAAAAACTGACAACTTCAGGATTCGGGTGTGTTTTTTTGCATTCTTTCAAAAGATGGTGCTAAGATGAAAATAAAATTAGTAAATGTCAACAGATTTGCAATCACATAAATAAGTAACAAAATACATAACTATACACATACATGGACTTTCACAGTTTTCCTCCTCCAATGTGTTATCATCTGTTGTTTCATTTTGTTTTGCTAAACACAATTATACAGAGGTGAGTAATTTTAACATTGACTGGCCAGGTGACCACTAAGTTGAATGAGTAAATGAAATGAAAGAGTAAAAATGAAAGCTTGGTCTCAGATCTCTACGAAGTTACATAAATGTACAATTATGAACCGAAAAAAATAAAGAAAATGTTAATAACCACTTACGCAACTTCTGAAAGGTGTCACTTTTCTTTCATCTAGAGTTCGTTTTACTTTAATAACTGACGTTTTCTTGGGCTTGATATTTGCCCATCGTTTCTTTAATTTTGTTAAAAGTGTTCCCTAATAGAAAAACAAAACAAAATTTTATGTCTAAGGTAATAAAGAAAAGTGTAAGATGAGAGTATTCAATGTGCTCACATGGGTGCCTTCGACATCTTTCAAGCCTGGATATGTGACAACAAGAGCCTTGGCTATTTCTTGCAGCTCCAAATATGAAGGTTCTCGTTTAAATCCAGGCATATATGCACTGCTAACCACTACGCAGCTTTTCATTTAAACCACAATACTTTGCTAAATCATTATCTTTATAAATGGTGTATGTTGGTGATTTCGATGTAACAGTGTAAGTCTAGAGATAATAAAACTACTTTTAATCAAGAACACTAACTTTTTATTGCCAGCTGGAACTTTTTCAGTGGTACAATCAAATGACACATCTGCAGAGTCACTGTTGGAAAATGAGGCATCATTACTTGCACTTCCCATTGATGACATAGTTCCTGAGCCAGAGCTGCACGAAACAGTGTCAGCATATTGTGCTTGTTCATCCTAGAAAGTTTATCATAAGCAAAATAATAAGCATAAAAAGCATTTACACTTTTAACTCATCTGCGATTTTTGTTTTGACCCATACCTTCATTCTTCCTAACTTCGGATACTCTTCCTAATTTCGGACGCAATAAATAAACAGACCTGTCTGGTTTACAAAATATACATCCATACTCAACCAAACTACGAGAAATACTAAAATATTTTATAAAACAGAGAAGAAATGTTGAACAATGGTAATCATCACCGTGAAAAAAAAACATCGTGCAAGAAATAATTATAACGGCCTACACACTCAAGAGATTTAATGGGCTTTGTTTTCAGTTGATGTTCGGTGCGGAGCGGAAAATAATTTTTCTTCGGTCGCGTCAAATTGGAGAAATCCCACTACGGAATCACATAGCAGAGATTGTCTATTAGCTGCGTGCGATGAAAGTCTCAAGGGTCAACTTGAATCTGATTAGATTTCTTTTAATTAAAGTTTGTTTTAACAAGTTTAGCTTTTTTAGACATTTTTGCAGGAATCTTTAAGGGAAGTAATTATCGCGTGAAGAAAATTTTGCGAGTTTCGCGAATTTGAGGCAAATTCGCGAAATTATATTCTCACTAAATATTCCTTTTTTTTTTAAATTCACGAATTTAAATTCTCGCGAAAAAATGAAAATCTAAATCGTTTTTATCACACTCAATTTATTGGAATGGGAAATTCCTAATTGTATCCAATAGCCGACTTTTTCATTTCTTGTGAGTGCCGATGGAGTTAAATATTTACAATATTCAGTGTCCAAGCTAAACAATTATTTTGGTTTCTAAGTTCTCCATTGTCAGTAAATGTTTTAACGCGTGGTGGTGGTGACGAAAAATTTAATCTCGGAATAGTGAACGGATAGTGTATCCATCTCATAGAGCTCGAAAAAATGATGAAAAAAATGTATGGGATCGTTTCTGTACTACCAACGAGATATCGCGTGAGAAAGTTGCGCGAATTTTGATGTTTGTAAATTCGCGAAAATAAATTCTCGGCCGATTTTCTTCCTCTAAAGTAAGAATATGTTCCTTTAATGCATGACTGGTCTTTGAACACATCAATCTTTGAACGCACATCAATCCATGAACGCACATCAATCTTTGAACGCACATCAATCCATGAACGCACATCAATCTTTGAACGCACATCAATCTTTGAACGCACATACTTGTTTTTAAGCAAAAAAATCTTATTTTCAGCATTTTGTTTTCTCAATAATTTGTTTTCTAATTTCTTCAAAAATTGAACTCAAGCAAAAAAATCTTATTTTTAGAATATCATTTCCTTGGTAGGAATAATATTCTTATTTTTAAAAAAATAAGGTTAAGAATAAATACTTCTTAATTTTCTTATTTCAAGTAAAACTTATAAATATTTTCTTGAATAATTCTAACTAAGAATATTGGTTTTTGCTGTGCTTCATTCCTACTCCCTTGCTGAGTGCTAAGCAGAGATGAGTGATTCACACTGTAATAATCGCTAGCATGACCAGGCAGAGGATTCAATCCGCGACCTCCCGAACTGGAAGCGAGCAATCTACCACAAGGCTGTGTGGTTTGGTTACCAGTCAGTTGCGTTGTAGCACCTGGAATATACTTTCTACCAAAAGCACTTACGAAATTTAAAAGACACAGGAATAGTTTTAAATAAATTATTTATAATTTATTTTCTCCTTCTCCTTCTTACTAGGCTATCACTGGGATTCTAAATTTTAAAGTAATACCCAAGTCAGAAACTTTACAAAAAGAAAATTGATGACAACTTTGATTGAGACCTTTAAATTTCATTATTTTTAAAGTTTTTATATCTTTCTAGGAATTTTGAAAAAATATTTACCAAAGAAAACATTTTAAACTTTGAACGAACATTCACGACAGTTACGTGAATATCAATTACTTAGTTTATAATTGAAAGAAAACATTTTATTGCTCGAAACAATGCAAGTTAGCCAAGGCCTATAATTGCATTACCGAAAGTAGTACAATAAATCTTTGAACATACTTTTTGGATAAACAGTATTCCTTTGGGTAAGCGCCATTTTCAGTTTCCTTAAAAGCCTTTCATAACAAAGTACTAGAATATTGTCAAATAAACCAAAGTTCCAAAGCGTACCAGGATAATTCGGGCCATATCCATACCCAAAATTCCATAATGTATGAAAATCTCATGTGTTTGAAATCATATTGACAGAACTAGTTATGCAATTGCAACACAAGTTGAAGACTTCAAAGCATCTGAAATTTTGTGACTTTTTCTTTCCGTCAGACATATTACTTGCGTGCCTCCATCTATTCGAACTTTCGCTGATGTCAAAATATTCGGGAAACATTCATCTCAGTAAATACCGTTACTAACATTATTATTTGTCAAATGAAGATATAGATGGTAACATGAAAGCATTAGCATTTGTTAAAGCCCACTTTGTAATAATTGTCCCACTTTGTAGTACCATAGAAATACGAAAAGAGATAGAATAACATCGATGAAATTTCCTTTGTACCATCCGTGTTGTAATTACTGGTGGCCGTATACAAAGTTGAATTTTAAAAATTTAAAATTTCGCCTTATATATGGAAGTCTATTTTTCCCCGTAATAAAAGTCGCAATTCAGATCTCGAGATCTATCGTTAATTTTTCAGAATATGGGACTTCAGCTAATGTCTTTTGATCAATTCTGCATAATTATCAAAATTATTAGAATTATTCAGATGGTAGCATAACGAAAAATAAGTTTGTGTTTTACGATTTGACGAGAATAATATTCGTATTCATTGCTTTCTCGTGATCAACTAAACAAATATGTAAAATCATATTGAAGATTTTGAGATTGATTTTGATATAAATGAAGACAATAACATTGACGAAAGTACACTTGACTCTCGTAATGAACATGTACGTTTTGAAGTGGAAATTCCTTATGATATTTCTGTTTGAACGAACATGAACAATTTTACAAATTATCGCCCCCGCAGCGAGCGTAAGCGAGCTAGGAGGCATAGTAGTTTCACGAGATAGGCGAATGTCAGTTTCCGATTTTGTTCTTCATCCTCATCAACTTCATCCTCCAACTTTCGTGTTGACGTTACACCGTGCAATACAATTATTAGCTGACTTTGCTTTTTTCTCGTTTCAAAGCATGGTACTGTAAGTAGGAGACAGAATGTTTTTTCGTATCTCTTTCCTGATTTATTATTATATTATATTATGTTACTTAAAAAGTTGGTATGCTAAAATTAAATAAACATTTTTTATATTACTTTTGTGTTGTTTTAGTGAAGTGAACAACAAGGATTTTGAAACACAGCTTGAAATCTGAAATTTTGCCAACCATACATTTTATGTTTGTATATGTTTTGGCTCTAAATCTTTCATTCAATAAATTTTATTCAATTCACTGATTTTTGGTGAATCTTGCCATTTTTATTGGATTTCTGTGTATGCAAAAAATATTAAAAATTCTTGTTTTTCTTCTTTAACTGTCCTCTACAAGTGATCATGATCAATAAAACCTTTTTACATTTTTTTTTTCTTGCTATTTCATGTAAACGTTGGCTATTTTTTTGTTTTGAATTAAAGTTTGAAACGCAAATTTCTAAAGGATTTTTCGCTTTAATTTTTTTTTTTGAAAAAGTTTTTTTTTTCTTTTGGCTCTTGCATAATTTCTTTAACAAATCTTACTTTGATTATAAAATACATATCCATGTTTCAGTTCGCGCATTTCTTTTGTTTGTCGCAAATACTTTCTGATATTACTTGTTAACACTTGTTTACACTTTTTGAAAGGTATATTAGCATCAGTGTGACATAGGCCTAAGAGATAAAAAAAGTAACAAAGTTTTGTTTGTTTTTGTTTCCGTTGTATAGACTTGCAATGTATAGCTTGCTGTGGGTACAAATTGGAATGCTTGAGCGCGGGGGCATTTTTAGCTAAAGCTACATGCTAGTTATAAATTGTTTATACTGTGAACATTGTTCTCCGGGTAACTTGTCATCTTTCTGATGAAACAGAGATCATCACTGCTTTGTCGTAAATATGCCTTGACATATATAAATGGCATTAAAAACATATTTATGTATAAAATGCATATTCTGACTGTCTAAAATTGGAGAAAAATACTTCAACTTCTTTTTCTGGAAGGTTTCCGTAAAAGTATGCAAAACCTATCTTCATAATCTGGTTTGGCAGAAACGCCAATTAGTTTCGGTCCCGATACTTACACCACAACATTCTATATTCCCTAGGAGGTCGTAGTGAAAACAACTTGAAAACGCTTTTAGTTCGTAAGATAATGAAACAAACGTCTGAGTATGTGAAATGAAAAGTCGAAAATATGTTTTTCATTATAGCATGAAAACGAAAAAACGAATTCAGTTCCGATTTTCTAAAAAAAGTAGCTTTTAAAAGCCCTAATGAGGATAGCATGTTTGTTTTTACGAATAAACTTGTTAAGTATACTCGTTTTTGATTTAAAATTTTCGGTTTTTACTTCAAATTTTACCGAGTAGTTAAAAAATAATAAACATTGCATAAAAGAGAATGAGGCGAGGCAACGCGCATGGATTCTCATTGTTTGAAAATTGAATAGAAATTTGAATAAAGCTAAGCTGAGCTAAAGTTTGATGTTATTCTATCTCTTTTCGTATTTCTATGGTAGTACCTGTCCCGATTTGTAATGAAAAAACCCCACTTTGTAATACCTGTCCCGTTTTGTAATAAAATTGTCCCTATTTGTAATAAAAAAGCTGTCGCAGTTTGTAATAAGGCTTGTCCCACTTTGTAATACTAAAAAGCTGTCCCACTTTGTAATAACCACATTTTCTACTTTATAATACCTTCGGAGAATTTTTTTCAAACAGACATTTTATAAAGAAGCAACCCCAAACTGACGTCGCAATTTACTGTGGGAGCAGATGTTGGAATTATTTGCAATATTCATCGGGGGATTGGGAATTTATTATTTTAGTCGCGATAAAAACGTAGGCAAAATTAACCCTTGGGGTACAGCGTAATATCGTGCATATTCATACACCGCGTGTCTTATCACAACTACTTTTCATCGCTATTTTTTTCCAGGAAACTCGTTTCGCTAATGTATGCGAACAGACTATAAAGGTTATGATGGTATTTGTAAATTAAAATTAAGAATTAAGAATTAATAAAACACCTATTTTAAATTCTAATACATCGCAAATATGTGCACAAAGTAGTTTCTCGGTACACTATTATTAGATCCCGCTTTGTCATGAAATACATGCCTATATAAAAAAGATACATCAAGTATGTGCTGTATAAAATGTAAATTTCATATGTTTTTGTCCTTTGCTTCTATATATTAATAGCCGATTCTCCGTCTGTTTGTTTGTCTGTCACGCAAAATGGTAGATTGAGTCATGAAGATAAATTATTTCTTTCTTGTGGACGACGTCAGTTCGAAACCTATGCATTGCATCGCCAATCGAACGTGACGTTTAGGGAAAATTATCTCGGTAACCAATAGGGATAACTGACGTTTTTGGGGGTCCACGATACAGGCGATAGGGTGACGAAAAATTTGGGCCGAATTCTATTGGAGACGGGCGTGTGACGTCATCAAAATCTTTGATAAATGATATCTCTGTAACGGTTGATCGTAGCAAAACGATCCCATACATTTTTATGATCAGCTTTTCGAGCTCTACAACGAAAGTACACTTTCAGTTGCCAATTCCTTAATTTTATTTTTCTTGAAGTCAACGCAGGCTGAACATAGGCGGCGAACGACGCCGCCTTGGCGGCTAGTCTATATATTAATAGCCGATTCTCCGTCTGTCTGTTTGTTTGTTTGTTTGTAAGTCACGCAAAATGGTAGATTGAGTTGTGAGCGAAATTATTTCTTTTTTTGTGCGCGACGTGAGTTCGAAACAAATACATTGCAACCCCAATCGAACGTGACTTTTTTTGGGTGATGAACTAATAGGAATAACGTTTTGTTTTTATCATTATTGTTAGTTTTATATTCCACGTTGACTTGGCTTTGAAAACAGTACATCAACTAAATACAAAGAAACTAACTGATTAAACATTTTGGACAAAAAGCAGCAGTAGCAGAACGTGGCAGCATGTGCGGTTTGCCACTATCTCTTGCCTGACTGTCTGAGACGGGTGAACGTTTTTTTGAGCAATCAAAATGTTTAAAAACCGATAGGTAAAAAAAGAGTATTATATCAAAACAAATTTTTTTTTTTTTTTTTTTTTTGCTTTTCTTTTAACAAATTAATTTCTTCTTTTAATTGTTAAGCGTTCTGATCGAACGTTTTTTATTCTATTTATTCATTTAGCACGTGCCTTTTTTCTCTCTTCCGTCGTGATGTTTTTAAGAAGAGAAACTATTTCTCTCTTACGTTTGATAGCACCCATGTTAGAGTGCGTAACTTTTTTAAAACAAAAGCTAATAAAAAGTTGAAGTTTTCTCTCTCTACATTTTGAGTGTATTGTTACACTGATAAAAGATTGGTTTTATCAGAGGTTATGACTTCGAATATGCTTCTGGTTGAACACAAGTTGTACGAGCCGTTTATAAGGAAATTTGACGTTTATTGATACAGTGATACAGAGCAGGTGAACATCGGCGGCGAGCGACGCCGCCTTGGCGGCTAGTTTTTATTATTTATCCAAAAACGGCATCTGTAATTAACATGTTACATGTCACGCACAACTGGACAAAATCAGATAGAAAGATTTGTGTAGATAAAGTAAAGAAGTAATAACAAAGTAAGAAGTAATACTAATAGTGATATTCAACACAAATGAAAATGCCCCGATCACCAACGACTGCTTGCTGGGTGGAAGCTTTGTTAAACTTGTACTACTATTTTAATCAATCCTTACAAAGCAGAGAACGAGGTTAAGGATTGTAAGACATTTTTTTGGTGTTACAAAGTTATTACAAAGTGGGACAGCTTTTTGGTATTACAAAGTGCGACAAGCCTTATTACAAAGTGGGACAGCCTTTTTTATTACAAGTCGGGACGATTTTATTACAAAACGGGACAGGTATTACAAAGCGGTACAATTTTATTACAAATCTGGACAGGAATTACAAAGTGGAACGATTATTACAAAGTGGGCTTTAATACATGTTTATTTTGATCGATTATTTAATTCATATGTTTAAGTGGGAAAAAACTCAGGAGGCATGACAGTCTCTCTTCACTCCATAGTTCTGATGTTATCGTTGTAAAAAGTTCTACCAGTTGCAGCTGCACATTATTCATACAAGATGCGACCGACTGTTACGCTGAAAATAATTAAATCGAAATTATATTTTGAATCGGTTTATTTTGACACATTTATGAAGTTGTTAATAGTGGGCACCAATTTTATCTCAGATGTACATTCATTTTAAACTTCCCTCTGTGAAGCCTACCCGTAGCTCACCCAAGTTCATCATATTAAACCTCTTACATCAAAATCATTACTTTGCAAGACTATACTGAAATAATACAATTTGTTGAAAAGTGTAAAATTTGTAGTGGTCACCTTCCTTGCAATACTAATGGGGTAACTTCCATTTCATGCAATGAGATATTGAAAACAGCTCCTGTAAAATTCTGTTTCAAGGAATAACATGACCAGATATTAAAGTCTGTTCATAAATTATATGCACTGATTTCAGCTTTTATATAAAAACCAGGCTCAAGGGAATTTATGTAATTTGTTAAATCTGGTTTCCACATGGTAACTGAAATTAGTGCACATATTTTTTGAACAGACTTTAGGACTGTTAATATTAAGATTAATATTAAGATTAATATTTTTTGAAAGATGAAAATTACAAAAAATTTGTAGTGAACGATAATGACAACAATAACCGTACCAATAGCAATATTTGGCATTAGCTATAAAATACAACACTAATAATATAAAATAGGAACAGATCAATAGCAGGGTTAAATTAATGGGGATGGTCGCCAAAGAAAAAGTTACAAGTGAATTCAAATTAATTCAAAATAAACTAAAACGATAAAAGGTGAGAAATTCTTTACAAAGTTATGAAACTTTTTCCCCTTTCCCCTGAAATCAAAGTTATATTGACTGAAAGCCTTAAAGCGATGCATCTCGCATATGTAGCATTGAACGTTTGGGAAGGGTGATTTGACACATAAGGTTCTTCATTATATTTTTGTGAATCACTATCGAACTAGACTAGATGTTTTTTTTACTAGAAACCTAATACACAAATAATGTATCAAATTATTTTAAATTATCATTGTCGTTTGAACAGAAAATTAACATTAACGTAATATATAGTTGTCCCTTTGTGTTTGAAACGTGCAAATTTCACCTTAAAGAGATTAAAACCATTTCATAAATTACTCCTACATTTTTAAGAAACCACATAAAAAAATTTGATGTTAAAATCATGAAAAAATAGGCAACCTTGATCACTAAAACATAAAAATTTCAACAGTTTATCAGAGCACTTAACAATGAATTTTACTCTTCATGCATTCGTACTGAAATTATACTATAATATGTTTTGTAAACAATGACGTAGGAGAGACTTTGGTCTCCATTATCAATCCAGCACTGATTTTAGGGTAAATCTGGGCTTATTAAGATCTCTACGTGCATTGTCAAGGCTTTTTCATGCAACTGTTTCAAATTTATGAAGCAAAATTGTGAACCACTGTAAGCAATTCACATACATATTGCGGAACCAATTTTATTGTCTTACGGAAGAGTGTATTGTAAGCGTATAAGCGTATTAGCTATCAAAATATTTTACAGTTGTTGTATAATCACTATATTGGAGAAATCGCTTATTGTGTTTAATCACCAAAAACTATTTTTCTGATTAGTATCACAAACAATCGCAGAAAGTATAACCACAAACTACATGCGAGTATAATGCATGTATCCATCCTAAAACTGTAAAAAAAAACTGTGTAAAAATGGAAGAAAAAAGTAAAAAGTAAAAAATACATAGCTACATATAAAATAAATTCTATCCACAAATCAGCATTGTTTCGTAAAAGCAATCTAACACCATCTAAATAATCTTCTGAACATGCATTCGTCAGTGCGCACAAAACGTAGTTTCCCATATGAATCTTACAATTGCTTTGTAATAATTTAACACAATCTGCATGGTATCCATTACACGCATATATTAAAGCTGATTTCCAAAGCCAGTCTTCTATATCAACATCGCAATTATGTCGTAAAATTAGTTTAACACAATCTACATGGCCTTCTGAACACGCATACATTAAAGCCGTTTCTCCATACCTGTTCTGTATATTAACGTTGCATTTATATTGTAGAAGTAATTTAACACAATCGGCATTATCTAGACGCGATGCTACCATTAATGCTGTTCTTCCAAAGTGATTTTTGTTATCAACGTCACAGTTGTGTCTCAAAAGCAATCTAACACAAGACACATGACCCTCCAATGATGCTAACGTTAACGCACATTCCCCTTTGTTGTCACTCATATCGGCATTGGAGTTATATTTTAAAAGCAAAGTAATGCAATCGGCGTGGCCTTCTGATGCTGCTTGCATCAAAGCAGTTCTACCATAGTGGTTTTTCGTGTCGACGTCACAGTTGCTCTGTAATATCAATCTTACACAATTTGCGTGGTTTTCTTTTGTTGCATACATTAATGCCGTGTTTCCTTGGTTACACTTCATATCCACATAACAGTTGTATTGTAAAAGTAATGCAACACAACCTGCATGACCCTGCGTCGATGCTAACATTAGTGCCGTTTCCTCTCGGTTACCCTTGGCATTAACATCAGATTTATGTTTTAGCATTAATGCAACGCAATCTGTATGACCTTGGCGTGATGCTAACATTAATGCATTTCTTCCAAAGTGATTCTTGATATTAACATCACCATCGTGTAGAAGAAGTAATTTGACACAGGCTGCATGACCCTTTGAACATGCGTACATTAATGCAGTTTTCTTTTCGTTGTCCGATACATCAGGACAATCAATAATATCTTCCCTTATCTGTAGTACTGTTTTTAGAAACTCACAATTGCCAAACTTTGCGGCGTAAAAGAAACAATATTTAAGGAAATCTTTTTCGTTATTTCGTGTCTGTAATTCTGAATATAGCAGTAACATCAGTTCCTTTCTACTTTTGAAGCTTCCCTCATCATTTATCAGTTTTTTCTTTTCTAAAAATAATGAAACAATCGAAAACTGTTTAAGATTGCAAATAGTGTACTTTAAGAATATTCTGAGCACCCTAAAACGTGAATTACAGCACTGGTAATATTGGAAATAAAGCCGTTGACCTTATTTTAATTGTTATTTTAGAATCTTCTCTAGTTAATCACTCGTCCCACCACAAAAATATTACTGGCTAAAGAAGGACCCTGTTTACATCTCTGTATTTACACTCCTCCTGAAGTTTTTACCTAATGATTTGGGTTAATCTTGTAGCCAATTTTCCAACAACTGAAGATTGATGAATTGCATATTACCTTCCCATGAATACTTCTGAATTCTTTCTAAACTTTTTACCAAATCTTTATTGAACGTTACGGTATATGTTTGGTAGCTGAAACAGAAATAAGATATTAAGGTGCACCGGTATAAATAATGACGCAAACATCAAAGGAATACGCTCTTGCAATGAAAATTTATAAAATTGCGAGAAAATGTTTCAACCTATATCTTGTAACTTACCCTTTTTCATCCTTCTTTAAATCATCCAAAATACTTTCTAATACAAAGTTTTTCATGAGGACATCATTTAGAGACTGGTGTTTCCGAATGGTAGTAGTTTTTTTACATCTGTTGGGACACCTCAAAGTGAAACTTTTATCATCATTTAATTCTAGCAGTGTTTCACGACATTCCTCACAAAACGAGTGACCGCAAGGTAACTGTCTTCCATCAATACGTTGATCAAGACAGATTGGACATTCTAAATCTCGCTGCCATGCTTTTTCCATTCTACAGACTAAATAAAGTGCATAGATATTCACGTTGTTAGTGTTTCCACAATTTTGGAAAAGGAATGTAGCCAAAAAGTATCTGTCCATGGTGAGAACAGATACATTTTTCCATTGACAGAAATCATGACAATCATCCCTTTAAGGAAATTACGTTCTGATTTCATCTTTGAGAGTGCATATGAAATAAACTCAAACTGAAAATTAACAGTCATCTTTAAAAATAAGAAGTAAATTTTCTTTTGCTCTTCTGAATAGGTGGTACCTACTTAGGTTTGAGAAGGAGTATATTCTTACAAAAAATCCAACTTCATCAAATAATACCTAATATTTCAGTTTCAATAAAAGTAAATTAAACTTAAGTTTCAAACGCTGTTGCAACTCAAAGATACAAGTGGCTTTACTACAACACCATAGCTGTTTCCTAATTTCCCAATTTCACACAATTTTATAAAATGGTGTGAAGAAAGCTCCACTAAAGTAGCTTTGTGAGTGCACGTTGTTATCACCCTTATTCATTACCGTTAAATAGCGCCAAATAAAGTGAAAAATATTATTTTTAACACCTTCCTTCTAAAGACTTTCTGAGAAAGTGAAACTAGTTTTACCGTTATGAAACATTAGTTTCTGGAAAGTGTATAGTGGAGACAAAATAGAATTTTAAAAAAATGCTTCCTTTTTGACACAGCGGCACTATGATACTAACCTTTTTATGGTAAATTTCCAAACTCCAAAACTGAAATGTTTCATACGTTTATCGAAATATTTGGCATAAGTTCCACATAAATGACAACGCTCTGTTATTTGTACTTAAGTTTAAAAAACAATTCGCATTACATTTAATTTGCACAATGTAATATTGATTTAGTAATCAACAAGGTTGTTTAAATACAAAACAAACGCGTTAGATACTATAATGAAAAGGCGCTGGAATATCTTTCAATGATGTTTTTCTTAAACATAGGTACAAGTACGATATGAACTGGCATGACAGGGGCGGACGCAGAAATATTTTGTAGGTACAGCTCAACTTTTCGGATTCCAATAAGTATTCCGATTTCCGATTTTTATTCGGGACAACCCGATTTCCGGAAAATGCCGTCCGAAAATGTGCGATCATTTTAACAGACGAGTTCTGTCGCAGTTACTCACGGTGAACACCCCAGACACCAAAATTACCTTTCACTAAGCATTGCAACCACAGAGCCATAAGGATAGAAGCCAAAATTTAAAACTTTATTCGATATTAGCACAACAAAAGTAAATACAACATAATATAAAATGTCAACGTCTTTTATGTACAAAGTCATAAAACTAGTGTTCTATATCCAATAAAACATGTTCCTTCTGTTGTACGAAAAACCTCCTAGCATGCTCACTTTCAAGAAAGTTCCAGTTCCAGACTTGATTAAATTAATTTGGTGTTTGTTGCTGCAGCAGTAGGTGCTGATACTGTTAATGTTTCTAAAAAGACAGACAATGAACAATTCAAAATTAAGATATGTTACATTATAGTAAATAAGTATGATATACTAGTAACCATTAACCGTTCAATTAACTGATTTTTCAATCTCTAAATAAAATACAGAAATCTTACTTAAATTCCATGGTTAAATTAACAGGGTACACCATGTGAAGGTAAGATATTGGATTTTGAATCCCAAGAGGAGAAATTCAAATGCAAGTAAATGCAAATCAATCATATCATTTTTGGATATAAAACAAAATCATATGACAAAGTCTAGTCAATATTCAAACTAGCAATCAGAAGTATTTCCATCTATTGTTGTACATTATACAGTCCATACATACTAAAGCAAAACTGTAAACACAACAAAATACTTCCTATTTCAAGCTACAATTGAGATGACTATAAACAGGACAGCTGAAGCCATGCGATATGTTCAGTGTACATTTCTCATGACGTTTATTAAAACTTATTAACTTTCCTACCAAAAAGCGCACAATACAAACAGTTTATAACATTTATGCAGTTTCACTTTTTTCTTATCACTTCATCTTCTGGGTATTTGTTGCCAATTTTCATTTCTTTTTATGTTAACTGTTTTATGTCTTTTTATTGTAAATACAAGCAATTATTGAGCTGCATGTAAGTAAGATTTCAATCTGAATATTTTTTAACCTGAAGATGCCGCATAAAGCTTGTATATACTTGGGGAATAACACCACGAAGAATAAGCATCTAGCCTTTTCAACAAAAATGACCGTCCATATGTGTTTTAGGAAAAACACAGGATTTCTATAAAGAACCAGACTTTTACAAAGAAAACCAAGAACCAATGGAACATAGCGATTATGGGGAAAATGCTTGAGATCTCCTCAAAACAAAACATGGATTGTGAGATAGGAGGGTAACTCCTTCAGGTTACAAGGCTACATTAACTGATCAAGCGTTGATTTAATTTTGCACTGATTTAAATGATGAATGTTGTGATTGGATAGGAAGACTAATGATTGATGAAAATCCCAACAAGCATAAAGAAGTAACACAAAAATACCTGAAGATGTTCGAGAGAACACGAGAGAAAGCTTCGTATAATTTTGTAAAATATTTTTAACTTTTGTTTCTGAAAAAATATATTAATCTCATGGCTGCATCTTCAACAAAACACAACAAGGAAATGTTTCCTTTAAATATTTTATCCTTGATCTTTAGCAAATGCTTTTAACAACAAATGGTTGTTAAAGGCAAACATACAAACAAGAAATGGTGATCACTGTAATATGCAGAGTTGAGCTGTGAAGTATTAATGATGTAAGAGCCCCTAACAAACTCACTGACGAATTATTTCCAAATAAAGCTAGCAAAACATATAGCTATATACAAACAGTCATCACACCAAAATATCTCAAGATAATGTAATAATTTTTAAAAATCAAAGTTAACGTAATGTAAGTGGCAAAGTCTGTATTTTTTTTTATCACGACCAGTGTACCATGTTCGAAATACATAACAAGTTTTTAAAATAATCAAGACAACATCAGCAACTCGGAGTAAAATTCTAAAGTTCAGAGTTTAGCAAGGCAAAAGATAATAAAAAAATCATGAAATTATGTTCTTTTTCCACAAATTTACAAATATATCTAGAGTAGAGTTATGTGTGAACATTGAATCTAAACTCACATTCATCTTTGTTTATTTGTTCCGCATTTAAATTAAAACAAATTAATAATTAAAACAAAACAAACAAAACTGAAGATTTATAATTAACAAGAAAACATTAGCTTACTTTGCATCCATCACGATGTTTTCTTCATCTTCTGCAAGGTATTTCTCAGCTCTAAAGTTTCTTCTCGTTTGGAGAAATAAAAACCTCGTGGAGAACAATGATTCTCTGACGTGGTAAAATCAAGAAAGAGGTTCCACGCACGTGTATGGGCTTTGAGCTGTATTTGAGCTGTATTTGACCACTCTACCGACGACCGAAAGACCTAAAGGCTTACATTTTGGGCTAAAACCTATTAACGTTCTACGTACTTTAGGCACGAGAGCTGTACTGTTCAAACAGACGGAAGAACGAAAGAATAACTGCTAAGCTACGATTAGGGCTATGGGTGTCGAACTACCGTAGAATCGGGACTTGAGCTGTATCTTTGAGCTGTATCGATACAGCTCAAAACTGTTAGTTATAATTCGTATCATCATAGATCAGAAGGGGCCGTTTTTTGAGCTGTAAAGAAGAACAATCAGGCGGTGGGGTTTGCAGTTATAGCTTACCTAAAATTTGCGAGTCAAATGGGGCGCCAACAAATAATGCGCTAATCCATAAATAAATGTATTAGACAGATTTTTGAGTGACGGCGTCGCGTCGCGTGATAATGACGACGTAAAAAATCGACGAAAAGAATAGGAGAACGGCCGTAACTCATTTAAAGTCTGTTCAAAAAATATGTGGACTAATTTCAGTTACCATGTGGAAACCAGATTTAGCAAATTACATCAATTCCCTTGAGCCTGGTTTTTATATAAAAGCTGAAATCAGTCCACATATTTTTTGAACAGACTTTAGTAACCATTCTATTGACGAAATTTTACTACAGCTTGAGCTGTATGAGCTGTACCCTGCATCCGCCCCTGCATGAGATAAACCTATTCATTGTTCAATTAGCACAAAAGTATAGATGAAGTTTGTCAATCCATATATTTACGAAATAACTAAAACTTCTATGAAACAACCGTGCTTACGTAGGCAAAAAAACTCCAAACAAGTTTCTATAAACTAAATGTATATAATAAGATACAATAACGGGTAAAAGTAAAAGGCTTGATTTAATAAGATTCAAAACTCCTATCCATAAATTAAATTACGTAATGCGCGAATTTCACGAAAACGAGGTCAGGGCTGCTATTAAATTCTCTGATTTCCCACAAATTGTTCAAAATTACTTCGTGGTTAATGTAAGCGCAGCATTTAGGGAGATAACAACAAGTTCAACTTTTTGCGTTATCCTCCGCTACATAATTATGGAGAAGTAGTTTTTCTCCATATTGGTTTGAACCAGCGCAATGATAAACATAAAAGAGGAGTGAACTGCATATCACAGATAAGCACAGTTTACCTCTTAAAATACATTAACTTGGTAAGTTTTGATTGAAGTTGATTTATTAATATCATTATGGATGAACAAGAGCTGGTAGTGGAAGACTATTTTGAGTTTCTAGAAAATTCTCTTGTTGGTAAGTTATTATTTTTGTGAGAAGAGCTTGTGGGTAAGAAGAAGGCAGTATATTCTACTTATTATATGTAAAATGCAATAGCTCTAGGAAAACAAGATTTTAAGATAAATTAGCTTCTTATGATAGTTAAATCATTAAGGTTTCTATACTATGCTAAGTATATTATTTAGATGTTGAATCAATTCACTTGACAGAAGATGATATTGATGACGACACAGTTCATGTTGATATCAATAATTTAAGGAATTATAAATTACCACATTTAAAAAACTGGCTGCTCTTTCGTGGAGACAGTTTACACAGAGTGGAAAGTATAAAAGATGCTCAAGTAAGGTAAGGAGAAATATATAATTTCAATCTTCTTTAGATGATTCGTGTGGTTGTGACTTATCAAATATGTATATATATAATTTTTTTTTCTTGTATAGGGTATTGAGATATTTCAGTTTGAAAACTGACAAAAATCTTATTGATCCAACTTCAGATAAAAGATGGGTTAGGAAGAAAGCAGAGAAATTAGACCTTGTTCTAAAACCACAGAGATCCTTGGTCAAAAACTCAGTGATACCATGTCCTGATATGTTAAAATCAGAAATTTGTGATACAAAAAATGCTGCTGGTTGGTCCAAATGTCTGTCAAGCTTACCACAATTCACAATTAAACAAATTGAAGAGTATCACAGTAAAATTAATAATTTGATACTTGAAAAAGCATGTAACATAAAGAAGCCTTTCACCAGAGATAACCAATTCCTGGTTAAAAATTATTTGGATGAATCATCTGTTCACACAAAGGAAAATGAGAAACTTTTTTGTGTTAAGAGTGTGTGTGCAGCAAGTTTGAAAAAACAAGACCGGTAGATTTTCATTGCAATTGACAAAGGTAATCAGTCGATCAGTTATGCTTTTTTGTCAGTGCCCTGCAGGGAAAGTGGGCACATGTGCACATGCTTTTGCAATGATGAAACTTACAGCACAATGGGCATTAGACAAATTAAAAGTTGTACCAGAGCCAAAGCCATGCACATCAAAACCTTGCATGTGGTCAGTTCCACAAAGTAGAGGTAGAGTTGACAAGATGCCTATATGTAACTTAAATATAACATTACCATCCAACAAATACAAAGCACCTAACACTGGCACAAGTTCTGATCCTCTGAAAAGAAAAGGAACCAAATCATCACTTTTTGATGCACGAGCGTATGACTGTGATAATGAACTTAACATTAAATAACAATCATGCTGCAAACATAATAAACACTAAACCATCAAAATTTGTAAAGACTATGTATGGAAATGCTCCAGTAGGTTCCTGTTTGAGTTACCGATGCTCACTTATGCCAAGTGATTTTAATGTCTATTGTAACATTCCAAAAAGTGGCAAAGAACAATCACAAGCACTGAATTACCCTGGATTTCCATTCATAGTCAATGCTTGAGTTATAGATGAATACATCAATAACATAACATGCGAAAAAAAATTGAAAGTTTTAGCACTGTTAGAGGAACATGCGAAACCAGCCGAAAATATTGAACAAAATACTCGAGATCAAGCAGATAATTCAGACTGGTTTGAATATAGGAAATACAGATTTACCGCTTCTATTTTCAACAAACTTGGTGATTTTACCAAAAAAACTCAGAAGGGTTTAGCCTCTTTAGCACATGCCATTGTATTTGGAGAAAACATAAGTAACAAAGTGCTGAAAATGAAAATGGCTTATGGGAAGTTTCATGAGCCCATGGCAATAAAAATGTACGAAAAATATTTCAAAATATTGCAAGAAAATATTGTTGTAGAACAAAGTGGGTTGGTCATTGATCAAGTGAATTTCGTGCTTGGAGCCACACCTGATGGAAAGGTTTACCATCAGAATGAGTTGGGTATATTGGAGGTAAAATGCAGCGAGCAGTATCGGGATGTTGATCCAAAAGATATTTGTTTTATTTCAAAGAATCCATGTATCCTTTATGATAGTGAGAAGGACATAATTTCCATCAACCCAACCCATTCCTACTATAATCAAATTCAGATGCAGTTGGCTCTAACCTGTCAGTCATTTTGTGACTTTGTTTTATATACTTCCAAAGGTCTTGTGATTGATTGTGTTCATTTTAACGAGGAAAAGTGGAAAATTTTACAAAATCAAGCTTTGATGTTTTATTTTGATTATATGTTGCCTGAAATAGTAAAAAAATATATGCAGGAGTAAACAGTAAAATATATTAGTGTATATATATATATATATATATATCATAGGCAGATGTAGGTGAGGCAAACAAAGTGGAATGCTCATGTCAGAAATTCTTTTAATTTTACTTGCATGTTTTTCTTTATTACAAATGCTAATTATATACTTTAGTGTCTTCCATAAATTTTGTCTCAACTGCAGTTCTGCCTCTATAGTTATATATTATATATCTTACATTATATGCTGGACCTCAGGAAAGAAGCTGTCTTAAATCATCAACACAATCATATAACCATTGACTATTCAGTCCGCAGAAAATTCACACAAGATTGAAATTCAACTGAAACCATTATGATGTAGTAGCTCATATCCTTCAAAGATTATCAAACTCTACAGCCAAATAATACATCATAATTTCATACCAACTGATGAAATCTATATAAAGATAGGAGAAGATCATGGAGACAACAACTCGGGGAAGCATAAAATATTTAAATATTTCACCATTTCAGGATGTAATTGCCAAACAGAAAAAAATGGCTACAGCCACAAATCTTTTTATAGTCTTGATGTATCTATTAAGAACTCCATTAAATAATATTTGATGCCTAAGTCCAGGTCATACTTATTTCGTACAAAGTCTATTTCAAAGTGGGCTGCTATGATGAAGAAACAGAATAAAACTTTAGAAAGCTTCTCAAGGAAAATTCTCTAAAAACCCAGAGAAAATTCTGTGATTATTATGCATATCAAAGAATAGAAACAACGACATACACTTTCTATATCCAGACAGTCTTTGATTAAAGAGACTTACATTCAGATGTTCTAATGAACTAGATCAAGATTTCTGCGTGCACCATGCTTAATTGCAAGTTCGTGAAAATAATGCTCTCTCCGTATATCTTAATTTTGCGTGCGAAACAGCCGTGTTATTGACGTAAAATCAGATGCCAACTGCCGTAAAAACAGTTAGGGATCTTTTTTATCAAGTTTTCTCATTTCTTCGTGTAGAATTTTAAAAGGCTTGATGCTACAAACCAAATAAGCCTTTTGTGAACTTTTACGTACATTGTTCGTTTGAGTGGATTAATTTTGGGGGAGCAGCCCAAAAAGGCAGGTTATCCCAGTTGTAGATGTCAGGGCCTATTGGATTGGGCATAGAGACAAATTCTTGCAAATGACGGAGTGGAAGAGTTTTCAAAGATTTTGTTGGAACATATATCTAACTAGGGCTACATTTACACGTACATTATTCAAAGCCACTATCTGGAAAAACCTCTTTGGCTATGTTCACACTCACTGGTTTGATTTCGTCCAAAATAAGCACAATCATAACACTTTCCCATTTATTTCGTTAATACTGAAATCGAGTAAATAAACAAAAAACAAGCAATAACGAAATTTCGAAAAAAAAGTCGAAATTTTTTGCCGGTTTGTATTATTTGTCGGACGAAAATGACCATGTGATGAAAATTTGTACCGACGAAAAACTTTGTCCAACGAAAATTTGTACCATAATATAAACACTTTACTATTCGAAGCAAACCTAGCGAATATTTTTGTACTGCACAATGACTTGACATGTAGCAATGAGTTTTTTTAGATATCTATAACTATTAATGAAAATTTCTACGTCGCACACTTTTGAAAGGGTAACGAAATTCATTTTTACATTTTTCTGCACTATCCTTTAACTATCTCCACATCAATGAACACTGAAATTGTCAAGCATGTTAGTTGATTTTAAACCTGAACTTAAAAGGAATGCCAGATAATATTTTATTTCACAATACAAATAATAAGATGTTCTCAATTGAACATTTCCAGAGCTTTGTTCGGCTTCATCTGGAAATAAACGGTAACATAACTGACAAAAATTTTCAAGCTATCTTTTACGCGGATGTTAATTAAATATATCATGAAGAAATAGTTCTGATAAACAAAAACTAATATCTTCATGTCATTATTGAGCCGAATAAATATTTTGATCATTATTTATATGGGTGATATGTTGATATTTGGAAAAATAATGGTATCCACAGATAAAGTTATCTTCCAACATTTTTAATCGATATTTTTCTAACATCCGAGCGTTACAACCCAAACAGCAGTGGTCACCAATTAAAACACAGGAATGACTTCTCTGAATTTAAATTTGTTACTACCAAACTCAATAGGACAAAGAAACAACAATAATTCAACAGATACTGTTCAAAGTGTTACTTATGAAATTTCCGACATATTGTCATCGTGTTTTAATAACTGTCTTGAATGTAATATATTCCCGTCCCAACTCATGATGACTGCTACAATCCCATTACATCAGTAAGGTTCTGCTATTGACAAGTTAAACTATCGGCCCATTAGCTTACTTCCAATATTTTGAATGGTATACGAAACATTAGTCATCAACCAACTTAAAGATTTTATGTGGACTAAAAGCTCAAAATAACTCTGTGGCTTTTGGAGAAGATATTTGACCAAGTACTGCCTCTTAAATCTACTTCATACCTGCCAAAAAGCTCTTGCGAGCGGAAAAATCTGAAAAGCCTTTGATGTTATCCCTCATGACCTGTTAATGGCTGAACACTGGGTTTATGGTTTGGTATACAAAAGTTTAAAGTTTTTATATAATTATTTAAGGACAGGAAAATGTGTGTGCGAAGAAATTCCTACTTTAGTGAATTGTTACAGTTAGCTGTAGGTCCCCCACAAGATTCAATATTAGGTACATTGTTGTGCAATGTCTTCCTCAATGATCTCTTTTTCTGTTAAATTTCATCTGGGACTGACAACTTCGCGGTCGACAAAACTATATGTGTGTGTGGTTCCTCTCTTAGCGAAATGCTATTCAAATTGTTCCCGAATGTTCCTATTGTCAAACACTGGAACACTAGGAACAACCAGATGGCTATAAACCCAGATAAATTTAGGTTCTTACTTCTTGGTTGTCACAATGGAAATGAAAACGCAATTGTTGTTGACAATCACACAATTCCTTCTACAAAATGTGTCAAACTGCTGGGCGTGACTCTCGATAACAAGCTGAACAACTCACATGTCAGAAATACGCCGATTCGTAAAATAAGGCAACTAAGATTAGCTATGTATGCACACGTTCTATCCTGCTGTAGATACTGTTTTTTCTGCTCAAAGGGAGATTCACAAACAATTGAATCCACAAACATTCGATCCGTGAGAACGGCTAATTTATATTTTTTCACACCCTAGGGGAAGGTGTCAATACACAAATCAAATTTGAGGTTACTTGCCACTGAAGTGCATAAGTCAGTTTTCCAACTAAATCTTAGTTTTATGAGAGTCTGTTGTTTACAACATGCGACATGGAAATCTTTTACAGCTACTAATATGCTCAGAGTGCACCAAAAACTCGTTTGCTTTCAGAATTTTGAATCTTTCTGCTGAGAGTGGGTTGGCTGGTGTACTGGAAGACAAATTGATTCAATTTATTGTGATCTGGATGCACTTTTTTGAATTTTTGGAATAGCTGCTCAACGCAGTTCAACCAACTTCGACATATCAGCCATTTCCACTTATTGTCGACTAGTAAATCGTAAGAAAGGTAGGTTCACATCTAGATTCCAAATTCGTGTAGTTAAATGTCTTGATGTGAATCGTTTGAGGAGTGACGAGAAAATGGAAAAAGTCAACTTCTCTTATCTTATATAAAACCTTCACAAAGCGGCTACAAGTTCTACGTTTCCTTACATAAAAGATGCTTTAGATCTGACTAGAGTCACACAAACTGATGGTTTTAGATGGTTGGTATCATCATTTAAAGCAAAGCTAACAAATCTCTAAGTAAGAAGCATCTATATATTAATAGCCGATTCTCCGTCTGTCTGTCTGTTTGTTTGTTTGTTCGTTTGTTTGTAAGTCACGCAAAATGGTGGATGTGAACTGCGAAAGAGAGTCAGCAATGTAAGATCACACATAAATTATTTCTTTTCTTGAGCGCGACGTCAGTGTGAAACCATTGTATACACCTTTCCCGAATCTTTTTGCGTAAACATGAAAGCGAGGCTGAGTGTTGTAGATGAACTTTGACATGGCGACGAGCAGTAATAAAAACAGTGCTGAGGGTGTTTAAATGATTTGTTATTGAACATACAGCCAATGAAAATAATAATGGTAATTCTAAAATTATAACTAGCAAAGCTAATTCGAGTTCCTATTAATAATCAATATTTAACAACATGGGTAAAGTCACTGAAAGAGCTTCCATTATTCACTATCAAAGAAATCGAAAAACATCGTTTAGAGAGCGGAAAAAACACATAAAATAGCAATTTTTAAAACACTAGAAAAGGGAAGAAAATTTATGGAAGAAAGGTGCATCACAGCTGAAACGATTTAAGTGGGACAATGGATATATATCTTTATATAAAGCAAGTATGAAGAAAGAGAAGAGAAGTATGATAGTAACATGTATTCACAGAAATTGTGGTTATTAAATTAGATGAATGTTCTTGTCCTGCTGGTAAAAGTAGTTTCTGCAATGTTATAGAACTTATTTGAATTAGCAGATTACTTTTTTAACCAACTTCAAAAACAGTTCCTGAAGAAAATTAAAGGAGCATGGTTTTTCTACCATCAACAAATTTCAGCAGTTCTCCTATGAACGAAATTTTGGGATTTGTTTGTAATAAGGATTATATTATATATATGTTATGGGAGGATTAATATAGTATTATATATTATATATGATTCACAGTAAAATAAAGAAATAGTTGTTCTTTTGCATCTAATTTTGGTGGAAGTCTAGATTTAAGTTTGTTAGTGTCCTCATTTGTAGTAAAAGTCTCTTCGGATAAATGTTTTGCAGTGTCATAAAATTTTATGTTGCAGCAAGAAGCTCTAACAGAACATTAAACTTTTCTACTGATATATCTGTAGCATTACAAAAGTGTTCTTCATAATTACTAACATTTCTGTACTTGTAAAGTTGATTTGTTAGAGTTATATGATTTTGTTGAATACTAATGATCTTGTGTTCAAAATGTTCCAATTTTATGCTTCATCATTAAAAACATCAATATCAGCCATTATGCTACTTTGATGATCACTATTCATTTCAGAATCAGATTCAATAATGCTCACTGACGATGATTCGATTATTGCAGCTGTTCTTTTCTTAGGAGGCTTTGGCGATCTAACAAAATCATTGGATTTGAATATAAACGGAATCCTGGAATGCTTTAATCCAACGTGTTTTGTCAGGCTCTTTGCTTGGTATTTGGAACAACGATATACCAGTATTTCGTTTTAAACTATCTTTGGTAGCACTTTTACATCCAGGCACACAACAATATTTTCCATACCCACAAGACACAATCTTAGAGGGTCAAGTCTTCGTAGCGAAAAATACGTTTCAGTTACTTCTGACTTATTGAAAAAATAGTTTTTCATCAATCTCATAAGCGTCAATGCACTATACTTATCATAAAAAAACAAACTCTCAAACACTGCACCTGGCTGGCTCTTCTCGATTTCACAAAGAATTTCTATATAAAAAAAGTAAGTTGAAAAAGACTGTTTTGAAAAACCTTTACGTTTTTTACGTTCTCTATTATTTGATTTTACAAAAGATTTCTGGTACTAAGACAGAAAATGAGTCAAAGACATTTTATTAAGTTAAAAAAGTGGCATATGACATATGCTCTAGGTTTTCTCCACACTCACGGGATGGTTTGTTTACATTTTACAACACCCAGTCTCAATTTCAATTATTGCGCAATAAGTTTCGGGAAAGGTGTATTGAGACCCTAATCGAATGCGACGTTTAGGGAAAATTATCTCCGTAACCAATAGGGATAACTGACGTTTTTGGGGGTCCGCGATACAGGCGATGGGGCGATGAAAAATTTGGGTCTAATTTTTGTGGGGGGACGGGTCTGTGACGTCATCAAAATATTTGATCAAGGATATCTCCGGAACGGCTGGTCGTAGCGAAACGATCCCATACATTTTTTTGATCTGTTTTTCGAGCTCTACAACATGGGCACGCTTATCATTGCTAATTCCTTAGTTTTATTTTTGGTGGATTCAACGCAGGCTGATCATGGCGGCGGGCGACGCCGCCTTGGCGTCTAGTCTTATTAATTGCTGTTGTAAAAATATATCAGAAAAAAAGTTCTAGAGGGGAAAAAATATTGCTTTAAACTAAGGAGAACTAATTGCGATGTTATTGCCGAGTCTTCAAGCTATTCGGCTTCTTGTTTTTAATTACTTAATTCTTCTATTAAATTTTGCCGTTGTTTTCCGTAGAGAATTTCTGGGAAGCAAGAAGTACATAACAAGGGGCTTTGTACTTGTATTTCTGCACTGCAAGAAAACCTTTCAAAAAGTCCGATTTATCTCCTTAACGTCCAAACCCAGATTGACCACTGAAACGTCCACATTTATTGCTATAAAAGAAAATGGCGGATATGTCGAAACGTATTTAATATAATGTTTTAGGATATTATATTGATTGATTATTGATTGGGGGTGTATTTTAATGAAACAATGTGTAAGAGCATTGTATGTATTTAAGGTTCTAAGAGTTGACTTTTATGCAGAAGAATTTTCTTGTAAAATAATAACAGTCACGTATTATTCTTTCATTTATTGACATGTATTTTGAATGTACAAAGCACACAGAAGTTACTGAGCTCTTCAAAAGTGTTTATTTCAGCGTGTATTTTTAAACATTATAGAGTTTCTTCTAGTCTTTCATCCAGACTAAATTTTGTATATTTTTGTAGTTTTAAGTGTTTCAAGAATCAAGGGTAACGTTCAGGTCCTCTTGTGATTTTGCGGGAAACATTTATTTCAACTCTAATAAGGATTGAAATTTCTCAATGCACTCTTATTTTCATAATTTTCATCACGAGCTCTCTTTTATGTAAGGATGCTGCAGGAGCAGTTAAACATGTGATTGTAGGATTCTGTCAAAGGAATTACTTTCTGACATAATTTACAACTATCCAGAACAATCAGGTAACAAGAAAGGTGCGATATAATTGTACCATTAGTTACCATTGATGCAGATTAGGCAAACATCATCCATTATTCCATCGTGTGAAAAGGTCTTTCTTGACTGCCTCCACCAGCAAATTGCCATACCATGATTTCTTGAGTTTTCAAACCATTGTAAATTTTGCAAAGTATCTTAAGCATGCAATTATGATAATTTTCCTTATTCCTGAGTGTTAATTGATGTATTGTTGAGCTGTAAACAAGAAAAATTGTTTAATGAAGCCCTTTCGACAATAACAAATCTTTCAGGAGTGAAATGAATGTTAATCTCTATTGATAAATCAAGGGATTTACTATATGCTTACTTCTTTGGGAATGCTCTTTTGAAGGTAAGTGACTGGGAGTTTCTAGCCATTACGCTTCTATTCAGAAAGTTGACTCTTCTGCCCGCCGACTTGCAACTAGTTGTTGAGTTAACGCCAGAGATACGTATTGCTCTAACTTGAACGTCGGCAACTTTGTAGTCATTTGATGATTCTTGATGGGTTGATACGTTTTTTTAAACCGCATCTGAGTGAAGTATCGAGAAATGTCATGACTGAACACAGGTCGTAGTGATTGGATTTGAAAGGACAAACCACTATATCATCGCTGTTACCTCGGTAATTTTCAAAAGTTGCTTATAGGTTTAAGAAATTGGCGACATTTTCAAGCCTTCTCTAATTTTCATCAAAATGTTGCCCAATAAGCAATCAAACATGGTGATTTGCTAAACTTAAGAAGAAACAACTGGTGCAAAATTAGTAGCAGTGGGAGTACGGCAGATACTTACATATTCAAGTTGGTCAAGCTATCTTTTAAAGATTGACTGTGTATGCAGACTTGATGCATCAGTCTGTTCTTTTGTAAAACGCAAATATCGCTTTTTCTCGAATAGAAGCCGAATATTGTATTTTTTAAGAAATAAACAAATGAAAGGCGGTTTTTGTTCAAAATGTTTTTTTCCAAAAACGTGAGCCAGTATCATTTGAGGGCGATGATTTCATGTATCACTGTAGTTGACTCCTGTTAAGTCATCTCCGGGTTTTCACCAAGTCGGTCTGATTTTATTAAGAAAACAACCCTTCAATAACTAAAAGTGCTTTCCCCCTTTTTTCTTTGCTATTTACAACTTCCATAAGTCGAACTAACTCTGGCTAAATTAGGTAGGAATTCGTTTTAAGTCCAACCAATTGCTTGTATTCCTTTAGAGTCGGACTAAATCTAAGTTAAAGTTCTTTCAAGAAACCTCACCACATCAATAACGAACTTGATGACTCATAAAAAACGTTTAGCATTCGAAATTTGAAGACATTTCATTTTTTAGTGAGGAAACGTCAGAAAAAATGACAGGGTAAATACATTGTTCTTCACAGAATAAATCTTGCTGTACTTTATCTGTGAGGGAGATCACGTGTAATCAAGACTCGCGTGAAGCGTTCGAAACTCACAGCTAAATATTACATAGAGAACAAAGGAACTCAACCTTCTATTTTGTTTATGAAAAAAATTAAAGTGACGAAGAAAATCTGTATATTATATACTAAGTCGTAAGACAAGGAACGAGGATTTACAGATTTAGCCAATTTGATGCATGCAAGGTACGTAACCCTTCTGTAAGTAAGGATTATCATACTGCACACTGATGTTATATATGTGGCTTTAGCCTATAACTTTTATTTGCATTGTTTTATTTATTTTGTATATCAAGCGTATGTGCCTTGTAAGAGCAGTTCTTACAGAAGAAATAACAACTGACGTCTGCTAATTTTTGCTACACTTGATTATTGTAAGAATTTTATGCAAAAAAAGGTTATGCACAAAAAGGATCTATCTGGGGCATTTCCAGGAAGACATTAGTCTGACACCGTGCAATTAGCAGTACAATGTAAATAACGCCTCACTATTTTTTTATCAGTCAAGTCAGAAACGAAGAAAACATCATCAATTTATTGGAAAGCCCGCCTGCTTTTCACTCTCAATTTCATCAAAAATGTTTTGATTCTTACACACACAAATCAGCGTTGGAGAAAGCCTGATCCCAATCTGGATGCGGTGAGAATGAAACAGAAAATGATAACGTTACATATGTAATTGCAATGCGTGTTGCAAGGTTAACCGCCATTCAAAATGGTTAAGTGCGTACATTAGGACCATGTCTCACGAATTGTACAGTTCGTCGTATGAAATAGTTTTTCACACCAATCCATGACAAAATATCTTCTTAGTCCCCTTTATTATTGAAAAATTGTTTATGATAATTTTTTTTGAAAAGTAGATGGTATTTGTTCTTGCCTATCTACATGATAATGAAGCATTGCTGTTAACGTCAATATGATGAGAACGTAGATGAATTTGATAATAATGATTGGGATGCTTCGTCAATCAGAGAGTGATGGTGAAAAGCGGATTAATTATTTTTAAGTTTTGTAATCTTTATTGTCTATAGCATTTAAACATGTTGTATTTGTATAAAAGGTTGAGAACAGACTTAAATAGGAAGAAGACGATGATAGTTTGCGACGAAGCAGCAATTGTTGTTACCGCCCTCAAAACGCCCTATTTAAAGATGTTGTTCATAAATGTTGTTCTGGTGCGACTTTTGAAAAAAAGACAACCATACTTTTGTATTTGTATTCTAATTTTTGAAAAGCCATATGATTCCACAAATCATTTCAAACTCAGAGTTATTTTTAATACACCCCCCATAAGTGACATCATAAATGCTTTATTTACCCTGTAAATAAAAACGTTGGACGGGATGTCAAACTGGTTGACATCTCTAACTCTGAAAGAATTCAGCTTCAACCTCAACAAAAGAGAATTTTGGGATGCTTTACGTCTACGCTATAATTGGACAATTCCAAATTTATCATCTCGTTGTGACTGTGGTGATTTATTCAACGTACATCATGCGTTAACTTTCAAAAAAGGTGGCTTCGTAATCCGAATGACCTCAGAGATATTACAGCTACACTTTTATCTGAAGTCTGCAACGATGTCGAAGTCGAGCCCGAACTTATAAAGTTGACTGGTGAGGAAATGCAATACGCCACCGCAAAAATCACGAAGTGCGTCTCGATATTGCTGCAATGGATTTCTGGGTCAAAGGGCAAAGAACATATTTGGATGTCAGAGTCTTTGATCCGAACGCCAAGAAAGACCAGAATCTTCCACTGAAACGATGTTACCAGCTAAATGAAAATGAGAAGAAACGCCATTATAATGAAAGAATCCAACGTGTGGATCAAGACAGCTTTTCTCCTTTGGTTTTCTCAGTAGCTGGTGGAATGTCAGTCAAGGCAAAAATTTTCTATGCGAGACTATCTGAGAAGATAGCTACAAAGAGTATCGTCGAACCAAGCGTTATAAAAGGCTGGATCAGAACAGTGATAAACTTTTCACTCATCCGTTCGATGCTGATGATTCGAGTCTCAAGAAGTCTTACAAAGAAAATTAACAGAAGAAATCACCAGGCGTTGTTGAATCACTATTTATGTTTATATTTGATAAAAATATTATTATTTTGTATATTATTTTTAAAAACAAAAGTTTTGTAAAGGTTGAAAAAAAAAAAAAATTTTACCCGGGTCAAGTAATTTTGGGATTTTCAGTAAGACCTTTTTGAATCTATTTGGAAAGAACTGTTGGAGTTCCATCTTATTTGTGGTTGATTTTGGTCATGAGCTTCCTGACTATGTTGTCATTCTTCATGATCTAAAATTTGCATTTTAATACAGCTAAACCTGATCCGTCATTATATAGGTCATTCCAGAAGCATGAGTAGCACTTATCCGTATTTATGGGTCATAACCCATATCTTAAGTATGGTACAATCCAGTATAAACATATAAAAAGCATGTACACGTTATCACATTGTATCTTCTAATGGGGATCACAAAAAACCATGCAGGTCATTTTTTACCAAGATCATAAACTTGTAGTGTTTTCATTTCCTTTTTATCTTGGTCAATTAAGCGAAAAAAGTAAACGAAAACGAAAACAGCAATTTTAATATTAACACTTGGTCGTCTTCACTGTCATAAATCCTTTGTTTTGATTACCGTGATGACCAAAACGCAGATATAACAGAACAGCTGGGACATTAAGATTACAAGGACCGCTTTGCTTCAACAGCTCTACTATAGTTATTTTTAGCCGTACAATGGCTATTTCAATTGTAAGCGTTACAACACCTCCTCAAAAAATCTTTCAAGAATCTTGAAATTCATGTTTCTACAGCTAATAACATAGAAAGAATTCCAGTAAGAAAGCATAGCCAAAAAGAAAAATATAACAGGACATAGGAAAACAAGTTAGGGATTACAAAGAAAATGTTTAATTCTGAGAATGTCATGTTAACAAATGTAAATTTAATTTCAGGTTATTCAGACATTTATTCTCCAAATGCTGCAGAATTAATTCAACACAATCTTCATGACTTTTGTCCAATGCAATTATTAATGCTGTTCTACCTTCGTCATTTTTCATACCAACGTCACAATTGTGTTGCAGAAGTAATCTGACACAATCTGCATGACCGTCTTCCGATGCACACATTAATGCTGCGTTACCGCCGATGCTCTTCATATCAACCTCACAGTTGTGCTGCAATAATAACGCAACGCAATCTGCATGACCAAAAACCGTTGCAGACATTAAAGCCGTGAAACCGTTTCCGTTGCTTTTCATATCAATCTCACAATTGTGCTCTAATAATAACGCAACGCAATCTGCACTTCCTGCTCCAGATACATACATTAATGCAGTTACACCTTCTCCTTTGCTCTTTATATTAACATCATCATTGTGCTATAATAATAACGCAGCACAATCTGCATGGCCTGCAAGCGATGCGCACATTAATGCTGTTAAACCGCCGCCGTTGGTCTTCATATTAACAGTTGTGTTGTGATAGCAACAAAACGCAATCTGTATGGTCATTCTCTGATGCAATCATTAAGGCCGTATGTTTGTCATCATCTGAACCACCAAGAAAATTTATCACGTTGCCATCTAATTGTAGAATTGTTTGAGAATTGCAAATTTACCAGTTTTTGCGGCGTGGATGAAAGTACGTTCCAGCAATATTTCGTCTTCTTTCTTTTCTTTATTAATTATTTCTGAAAGGATTAACAACTGTAACTTTTTCTTACTTTTTAAGTTCTTCAAATCTTTTATAAGTCTCTTTGTTTCTAAAAGTAGTATATCGAAATAAAGTCGAAAATTGTATAGTGTGTATAATTGTATTGTAACATATTCTCCTGTGAAGAATGGAACATTCTTTGACATAAACAAATTTAAGGTGTTTCCAATCAAAACTGTAGTCTTTCTTTTGATTACAGAATGTTGTTCTTGTGATTCCAAAAGATATTCTAAAATCTGTGCTCTATTCAAACTGACCTTTTGTTAACTGCGTTTAAAAAATGTATTACCTTTCCACGAATAATTTTGAATTCGTTTCAAGTTTTCAGCCAAGTCTTTGTTAAACATTATGTTAAGTGTTTGGAAGCTAAAACAGAAATTGATTTCCTCTCAAGCGAGTCAAGATGTGAAATTTTGAACTCCTCGGACCACAAAACCTCAAGAAAACGCATTCATTGAAGAACAAAGATGATAATTCAGGATTTAAGTGATGCTAGTATAATATCCATGGAAAACAAAACAACAAAATAGGACAACTTGCCAAAAAAACTACCTTGGATTCCCTATTATCGATTCTAAAATAAAATTAAAAAATGTTCTTAAAATTTTGTACTTGATAATTTCATTTCATGGAACGAACTACCAAAATCTGTTGCCCATGCAAAGAGCATTGGCGAATTCAAACGTAATTTAGACGAGCATTGGATACAACAACGATACGTATGACCTAACCTAACAATGAACGATTCATAGAGGCTTTGGAAGCCTGCGAATTGTATTTCGTAAATAATAATAATAATAATAAAAAGATCTTTGCAATGTCTTTCTCATGTCTGTAACAGAATGAGTTTTGAAACGTAATTCCTGTTCTGTTGCCTGTCGTGTGTTTATTAATAAAGAAGAGAAGTTACTCTCAAACAATGATGTCGTTTTAACGATATAACGATAAAACATTATAACGTTACTGATTAAAGAATATAACATTAAGGATATTACCGTTTCAGTGAGAACGTTATAACGTTGCTTGAGTTAACGATCAAACGCAATCCATATAACGTTTTATCGTTTGTTATCGAAATGGCCTGGACGGTCACATTTGTATGAAAATCCTTTTCAACTGCTATTATTTATCACGAAAATTCAATTTTTGGTACAGTCACAGCTGTGAAAACTTTATTTGAAGGCTTGGCTAATGTTATTAAATTAAAAATTATTTAATGCATATCAGTAAGTGCTTTCAAATTTACTACAGCTAATCTTACTAAAGCAGTAACAATTTCCTGTATCTACATTATTAAAATTCAATTCATTGAGCCATCCAGACTTATATTCATTATGAGTTTCATATTATTCGTACTCATTCAAACTCTTACTGCTGAGTTCACTTTTATAAAACATAAGCAAATGAACGTCGAGACTAAGCCCAAAAGTCCCGAAGTGAAGATTGTGTTACTAAAATTAAATTCACTAAGAAAAAACTGTCAAACGCTACAAATAAAAGAAACATCTTACCATTACCAACTAATCTTTTTGTTTTCATGTTTTGTCGGGAGATTTTACAGGAACAGCACAAGCAAGTTTAAGTGATGGAAAAAATGGCTAAGGTTATTAGCGTACGTTATGAGACAGCTGACCACGCAAAGAGAGAGAGAGAGAGAGAGAGAGAGAGGGAGAGCTGGATTGTTGTGTTTTTTAAGTGACAATAGAAAAATATATGGTGGAAAGGCATGTGGTGTAAGATTTCATCATGCCCCTTGAGATGACCTTTAGCAACGCACATATTTGGTAGAGTAAACTTGAGTGCAATTACTCAAGATTTGCAGATAATATTTTGGCAGTGCTTCGTGTTTAAAACCGCATCTGAATTAAAGACAATTTAGAAAATTTGATACGGGCAAGTTCACGGGTTGCACAGCGGAATTATATGACGTGGCAGAATGTAAAACTGTTTGAGTTCATATTTGTATCAAAAACAAATAAAAACACATCAAAGTGCTGCTGGTCCATGACTTAATCTTATCTAATTAACCAATCTGATTTCTTGTTTATCTTTTCTCAAAAACGGTTGTCATTTAACATGACAGATACAAAAGAAACACTTCTGCTGATATTTGCTGCTTGTAACCTGAAATTGATAGACAGTAAGTGCAAATAAAAACACATGAACAGAAAAAGATCTGTTTGCGTTCAGATGATAGAAATAGGATGTTATTTTTCGTGCACTCATGAATACTTAACAATGTCTGACTCTCAAAGTTGACTTTCTGATGAACAATTTAAGGAGATATTGTATGGCTTTTCATCACGTGATGAAGATAAAATCGTAACCGATGTGGTAGAAAATAACAAAGCCACAAAGCTCCTCCTGAATTCAACCTGAACCACATCTTTTTTGAAGACGCCGTGTAAAAAATCATCCTGCTGGCAAATTTGTGAAGAATTTGTTTCCTGAGATTTATCTGTGAACGTTCTTCTTCACTACACGTTGTGTGGTGGGTATCAAAAATATTTCAGCTGATACCACTTAATGTAGCATTTCTTTCATCATAAAAGTAGAACATCGGGGAAACTACATAATCATAAGTTTCAACTTCAGTTTTCCTGGAGCTGAAAAATTGTTAACAAAAGTTTTGGCTGCCCCTGGAAGACAAACGAAGTGAAAAGTGCCTAGAAATGTAAAGATTGGAAAAATAAAGTATAAAATCATGATCTGCTGTTATTCAAACTAAAACGTGTTTTATTTACTGGAATGCTTGATTTTACATGCTCGTAAAGATGTTTCAACGAACAAAATAAAGCACGGAAGGGGACCTTGTACTCAAATCACATCTCCTGTCTGCGCTTCTTTACAAATTTAATACTCTGGAGGAAAATAGATACATAATGTTAGGCAATGCTTCACTTTCTGGTGCACAGAAATATTTTTTAATTCAAGTATTACAGCCCAAACCATAAATGCTGAAAACAGAACTTAAGCAAACCTCAATAGTATTGTAAAGGTAACGGTTGGTTCCAGAAACCTTATAAGCTATTTGATGTGACCAAGGGCGCCTATGACGGTGCGAAGGTATTTGAATTGTTAGGCTGCTTTATACTTTATACAAAATAGAGAAAAGAAGACATCGGTTTATGCAGAGACGACTGATTAGTAGTATTTAGAAACATTTCCGGTAAAAGTGAACGAATAAAGAAAGATTTATAGAAAGTATTCAAAAATCACGATCCGGAAATTGTGATCCAGTGTAATATGAAGATCGTCAACTACCTGTACGTCACAGTGGATCTAAACACCGGAACATAGAAACCTTATCGGAAACCTGACAACGAAATCAACTACGTAGACGTTCATACCAACCATCCAGCAAACATTAGTAAAAAAAGAGAGAGAAGCGGAATTTTATTAACCGGAGTTTTTAAGCGACTGTATTTTGGGTACATGCACATATAGTCAATTTTCCCACCCAAATACATCTTGCAGCCATACAGTTTGGGCAACTTTTCAAAGATAAATGATTTTCTGACATTTTTACAACTGAAAATACTAAACAGCGATTAAAAAAGATTCAATTTCAAGGAAGTAAACATTTGATTGCTTTCCCAAAGTGGCTCGAATTTTTAATTCTAACTTTTTTCACTTAGAATAATGTTATATAGTTCCTATATTTTGAGTTAAGTACAATAGTTTTAGTGTTTTTGCCTATTTATCTGGAGAAAATGAGTTTTATCATGGGCTCTCAGACTGTTGTCTTACCACATACCATCATCTTGTTTGTTTTGATATGTTGGTTCTTCTGCTAAAAACCTGTTCGATGTGTATTTTTTTACATTAACCGCGTATTGTTTAGTTTGGAAATGGATAGAACGCAGAGTAATAAAGAAGTATTTTACTGGTTCAACAAAGTAACTGGGCTCAAAATTTATGATTTCTTTGATATTTTTTCAAAAGATTTTCAAGTAGAAAGTTTATGTTTTGTAGAAGTTGTTGCTTTGAAGAAGAATTTTAAGATTTCTTTCCTGTCTTTATCAACGATTGCAATCAAAATATTATAATCATGAAAGAATTCCTCATAGTGGCAATATTGGTGTTTAACTGACTACTCTGGGAAATATTCTTGAAAAAGATGAAGGTTGATAATAAACAAAACTGTGCTGTGAAAATTTTCAATATCACAGCAGAAATGCATGTGATATCAAAATTACTGGTGAATACGTCTTATCAATAAATGCATAAAGCATGCTCATTTTAATTAAAATAAGTATTACACTTAAAGTTGAAGGTACTGAAAAAAAGTAAACAAATGGATTTATAGGAAGTACAAATTACTTCACTTTGTGAATGAATTGACCCAAACTGTGTCTACATACTGAAAGTATTGAAAGTAAAAACATCATGTGCAAGATATTGGTGAACCATTATGATGCTTAACACTTTTTTGTGGCTCCGAAATGTTTCAGTGAATGGTAAGCAGTTTAATAAGTTTAATAAATTAAACAAAAGAATAATTTGGGGAATTCCAGACTGTAACAAATTATTGGTCGCTGTAGTGTACAATGCTTGGTCAAGTTATCACTCTGTAGGACAGATAAATTCACATTCAAAATTACAATTCAAACTACTCCCTGGAAGCATAATGATTTAGTTTGGGATATGTCAGGAATACAAACTTTAGATGATGAATCCAAGCCATATGTACGTACAATATGATTATTAAAACCTTGTGAAAATTTAGAATTAAATATGTTCTTGGACACAATACATCATGTTTGAAAAGAACATTGTAATAACTAAATAATAGTTTTGTTGCCATTTGTCTTTTCGTGTACATTATTGTTAGCTATTTATAAACTCCATGAATTTATTTCAGGATAATATATCATATGTCATATGTTGTTTATTAGTTTGAAAGTTTTTATTATTATTATTATAAACATATTTATACAGGTTGACTTTTTCAGAAATTAAAATTCTGCTATCAATAAAGGACCTGTTTTATAAATTACAATAAAAACTAGAATATACAAAAAAGATACAAGACTAATTAGACAGCTGAATAAATTAAACTTTTAAATTTACAGATGGATTCTTCTCTTCTTAAGTTGTCAGATAATTCATTGAAGGTCAGGGCACCTTGGACAGCAAATGATCGTCTTCCAGACTCAGTTCTAGATTTCGGAACAACCAAACGATTCCCATTTCCTCGAGTTGTAATGCTATGTTGGAATCTTTCGAAATGGAATAAATTGTTTTTGATTCCATGCAGATGTTGGAACACTTCAATAGCTGATCTTTCCTTGATCCTGCTGGTTACAGATTTCTGATTCCCTGCTCCGATAACTTCGGAAGCTTTCTTCCCCAGACGATTTAATTTTGTACAAACAGGTGTTAATCCAAGGTATACAGGAGCACAATATAGCATTATCGGCTCAATCATTGCTCTATAAATTGCTTCAGCAGCTTTACTTGTCAAATTAGAACGTACGCGTTTCAATAACTTCAGTCTTTGACTCACTTTCTTGATTAGTTTCGAACTTTGATCAAGCATCGATAAGTTCTTATCAAAGATAATGCCCAAATACTCATATTTCAGTTCCTGGTGAATGGTTGAGCCAAGGATGTTAATAACACAGGATGGTTGCGTCTTCAATTTTTGGGCAGTGCCATATATGACATACTCTGTTTCACCAGGTTTGAGATTTAATATGAGATGATTACTTTCAAACCACCTGAATAAATATTTTCCTTCTCTACACAATGTATTTTCGATAGTTGTGGTAGACTCATGAGAGTACAGTAAAACAGCATCATCGGCATACATCAACAGTTTGCATTTATCAAGTCCTAGATGTGCATCATTTACTAGCAAAATAAAGAGCAAGGGACCAAGTATGGATCCTTGCGGAACACCAAAGATTATCTCGTACATTCCCGAATAGGTTTGATCACATGACACGTATTGCTTTCGGTTGAAGAGGTAGTCAGATAACCAATCCAATTCAATATCGCAGATACCATAGAACGGAAGCTTACTGAGAAGGCATGAGTGACTAACAGTGTCAAAGGCCTTTCGTAAGTCAATGTACATTGCACCTGTGCATTTTCTTTTATCCATATTCTGTCGTATCTGTTCGTGCAAGTTGAGAACAGCATCCTGAGTTGATTTTCGCTTCCTAAAGCCATATTGATGTTCATATAATAGATTATTTGTTTCTAGAAATTCAGTGAGCTGCTCTAAGACAATTCTTTCTAAGATTTTCGACATGACATTGAGTATAGAAATTGGACGGTAATTATCAAAACTGGAGCGTTCTCCAGCTTTGTAAACTGGTGTGACCTTTGCAATTTTTTCTGTTATATATACTTCGGCGGTTGTAGATCTCTCATGTTCTGGTTGTAAAACTTGCATGAGTGCGCACTTCCCCGCAGTTGTGTTGAATATATCGCGGAATGGTTAGCATTGTGTCTGGGTGATTTATCACTGTCAGGTTTCTCTGGTCCATAGAGACATTCAGGTTACCGTCATTTCGATCGAAATTCAACAAACGCCAGGGCTTAGAAGTGTTAGCATGTATCCACAATGCCGGCTATAATTGCAAACTACATACGCTGATCAGCGAAAATACATACCATATACTAAACATCGTGGTAATCGCTAAAACCAAAGCTATTTTCTCTTCTTCATGAGATGGGAGTGAATCTGTTTGACTCACTACTTTTTTGTGAACTTTTATTTTTTTTGTTTGTGTTGGAGAGCTAGTCACTTTGGGTGAAATATGATGCTCTTGCATAACATTAATCATTTTGTTATGTAAACAAAATAAAAAACAAAATTATAGCGTTCCGAGGGACACCACAAGCAGACACTAAGGTCTAAATGAATGATATAAAACCCAAGAGCGGAATAATTTGAAAATTGTGGTGAACAGGCGACAGAGTCTGCCGGAAAGGGAAGGTCTAGTGGAGCGGCTAGATTGGAACTGGATGGTGCCGTCCGCTCCCGGTATTCACCACAAAATGTGCCAAAAGTTGTCGGGAAAAACAATGTGACTAGATGTAATATACTCGAACAGATCATGAACGGCCATTGCGTGCGTAGTAGTCGGAGTTCGTAAGTAGTCACACACAAATAGTCTAAGATCTAGGGGTAGAGCTCAGAGCTGGTGGATTGGAGAAGCCAGGGTGGAGTGCCGGTTAGATCGAAGACAATGAATTAAAAACCCTCTAGGGTATCACAACAACAACAACAACAACAACAACAACAAAAACCCTAGGGGGTTCTCCTAAGGGAGTTTTGTTTTCAATAATAATAATAATAATACCATATACTAAACATCGTGGTAATCGCTAAAACCAAAGCTATTTTCTCGTCTTCATGAGATGGGGGAGAATGAGTTATACTATGACTCACTTTTGGGTGTTCTATGTGCCCAACTTCCTTTTGTGAATTTTTATTTTTTGTCTGTGTCACCTTGGGTGAAATATGATGCTCTTGCATAACATTAATCATTGTGTTTCTTCCGAGGCTCAAGTTGTCATTAGATATGAGAATTTTATTATTATAACCAGACACTCCCGACTTGATGTTTAGATTCATGTCACTAGGTAACATGTAAATACGTTGTCCAACAGAATAATCAACTTTGCTTGAAGCATAATTTAAAGTATCTTGATAACGTTTAATGTCATCTTGAATATCGACTCTGCGGTTAACAATGTCTTCAAAGCTTGCGAACTAAGAACAAGATAAGCATATGCTCTAACACTCTCTGAAATTTTTACAAGACCTGTTTTTTGTAAAGCCTTTAGATTTTTCTATAATCCATCGTGTCATGGAGTCGTCTGTGAAATAACTCAGACCTGGCGTTGGATAGTCTCTACGTCTTTTTTGATACGAGCTGTAAAAATATTGCCCTTTGTATTTTTTAGGATCAGAATCGACACCATATTCACTACAGATTTTTAAAAACTCTTCTTTGTTATAAGGATTATCGTATTGGTTGAAACTATCTTCAAAAGGTAGAGGTGTCTGCAGACGCTTAATGATTCGTCTAATATGATAATAGACGTGAAAACGATATACTGCTCTAATCATAGGAGTAGAGCGACCTTCTTTCAGATGTTCAGAACTGACCCCACAAGCACTTGAAGCACACCAAGTGACAAAATTGAGTTGGGTTTGCCATAATTTAAATGGTTGTTCCTGCCAAATTTTCATACGTTGATCATTTTCATCCATTTTGTAATTAGTAAAAATATTTGGAAAAGTTGCGGGGAAAGAACCGTTCTCAGAGACAATAATTGTTTGTTTGTATAAATCTTTAGAATTCAATATCTGAAGGTATTGTCCTCCATTTGGCTTATAAAGCGCATTGGGAGCATATTTAAAAATGTTCTCCATTATTATTATTATTTAAAAATATAATCCTCTATTCTCTAATACAAGAAATGTATATCACAGTAAATATCGCAAAAGGAGAAAAGACCATATATCTATCTTACCCCATTCAAAACTTGGATGGCTCAAAAGAAATTGCATTGGTTGATATGTTTGCAGACAATGTTACATATGAAATAACCACAGACCTAACAGTGAAACTGTCTGCTGATGGGAAAGCTGAAAAGTTGGTACCTCAAGGAACATTCACGAGCAGGGAATTGAATGCCTTTTTAGCAGGTGCCTTTTTAGAGGGTGAGGTAAGTTTTACATCATTAGTCAAAGACCCTCATATAATCAAAACAAATAAGCTCGCTAACGTAACCAAAATTAATTTGCATCTATCTGAACTTGACAACACTCAAAATCTTGAGAATGGAAAGCTAAGTGATATTTTACTAACCTATCACAAGGCTGAATATAGTGACTTCACACATGTTGAGCCTAAAAACCCTCAGTACAAAAAATTAAAAAATGGTGTATTTCAGTCTCTCACGTTGAAACTCACAGATCAGCATGGCAATATGCTAAAAGAAGACCTAGGAAGAACCGTTGTTTTGCACATCCGCTAAAACGAGATAAAAAGTAATAATTAATTATATATCATAATTAATAATGGAGTATGGAAAGAGGTTAAATCCAGAACGTTCACTTAGAACTGCCCGCGGTGTAAAAGGTTCTCGTCAAAAAGTAATTGTCACACACAATCCGAGTGAGATCGATCAAAATCAGCTATTATTGGTTAGGTTTCCAAATTTAGGAAGTGATGATGTCATTATCCCAGGAACAACGAATCTAAGTTTTGATATTGAACTCGAGTCGACAGCTGACACGAAAAGAACATTGGTCAGTAACATTGGAAGAGCTATCGTTAAGAAGTTGGCTGTCAAGTTCGAAGGTAACGAGATATTGAGTATCGACGACTTCGATCTTTTTGGGTGTTACAGAGATTTATGGTTAACCAAGTTTGAAAAGAGAAACGCGATAAGACAGGGTATCATCATCGATGATGGGTGTACAGAGAATTGTATGAAATTAAGGATTGGTGCTTCAGATAAAAAGGACGATGATGCAGAAGACAAAGCCATTGCTGACACCTATAAAAACAAGTTTGTCATTCCACTCGACTTTGAGATGCTAGATAGTACTATCCCATATTATCAAGCGGGTTTAGGGAATAGGCTTTGCTACGAGATCACATTTAATGATTATAACCGAGTTATTTATTCTGACCCTCCAACTTCTGCCGCAGGTCAAAGAAAAAACCCAGACGGTAAATACAAAATATCCAACATCTCACTTGAATATGAGCTTGTGACACAACCCACGTTGGCTAGACAAATCGCTTCTGAATATCAAAACATGACTTTGCTCTATGATAGGATTTTGCGGCACAGACAAATTAGAGTAAACAAGTCAGACACAACGTGGAATTGGTCATTCAACACACCTGCCAAATCTTTGAAGGGTATTTTAGTTCTATTTGAAGAAGAAAAATCCTACAAACGAGAAACCTGCAAATTCTACAATCCAAAGATCAAAAAGGTATCAGTCATCGTCGAGGGTAAGCCTAACCAACTTTTTGCTCAAGGGATGCAGCCGTTTGAACAATACAATGAGATTTGCAAGTATTTTGCTGAAGGAAAACCAAAAGATAATAGCGTCGGCGAAAACCGAAAGCGCTTGGGATTACATGATGTAAAAGTCTCTGATTACTTGACAAACAAGTATGCTCTATGGTTAGATTTCAGAACAATTGATGAGAATGCTTTGCATGGGACTGGTCGAAGGATTGAAAATGCGAGTGAAGGCATCACTTTACAGATTGAAAAGACCGCTGAAACTGCAGGAAACTTAAACGCATATGTATATCTAATCATGGATGCTCTATTAAACATACAAAACGGTCAATTTATGTCTGCAGTATATTAGTAAAATGAACACACTTTATATGAAAGAACCTCACACAGCATTATTCGTCGGACCAACATCGTGCGGCAAAACGGATCGTGTTGTAAAATTATTAGAAAATGAATATCTCAATCACTTTGATTACATCGTGATTATATGTCCAACTTTGAGGTGGAATCAAACATACAGAGATCGGAAGTGGTTTTGGACTGACAACTATGTGATTTTAATTGAACCGCAAGGTCGCTTGTATGAATGGATTAAGGAAATGACCACTAATTGTGCTGGATATAAAACCTTATTCCTCATTGACGACATAATCGCTGATGAGGAATTGGACAAAAAGAGACAGCCTTTGCTCGAGTTGGCAATTAGTGGTCGCCATCGAAATCATTCGCTATGGTTACTTACACAATCATACACGGCTATACCTAAAAATTTACGACGGCAAGCTAAAATGTTATATGTGTGGTATCCAAAAGATAGAAACGATCTAGCCGCCATTCATGAAGAGAACGATGTCATTGATTCGCGAGAAGAATTGAAAAATGTCAAGGAAAAACTGAAAGGAGGGAAACACACATGCCTAGTCATGAGAATGGAACACCCAAGAACGCACGTGATTTGTTAAACAGGTTGATATATTTGTTACATGACTCTTGTAACAAAAACTATAAGACTGTTATAAGTCTCCTATAAGACTACTGTAAGAGAATAATTTACGTCTCAATACAGGATCTAGAATTTTACCAATATGTTTAATCCTCGATTCAAAGCGTACTCTGTCAACAGCAGCCTCTATCCAGTTACTTCTACGAGATTCACAAGCAGAGATATAATGGACCATTACTTTATCATTAAAAGTAACCCTTTTTGTATCTTGATGGGAAAATATAATATCATCATCTGAGGATTCATCATCGAACATAATTGTTTAAGTAAACAATGTTTATTTATTTAACAATGTTATTTATTTAACAATGTTAGAATATATCAACTTTATATTATTAAACATCATCATCCTCTTATAATTATTTAAGACAAAATAATTATAAGAGGATAGCAAACTCTTATACAGCAAATTTCAACAAAATTATAAGAAGATAGCAAACTCTTATACAGCAAAATTATAAGAGGATAGCAAACTCTTATACAGCAAATTTCAACAAAATTATAAGAAGATAGCAAACTCTTATACAGCAAATTTCAACAAAATTATAAGAAGATAGCAAACTCTTATACAGCAAATTTCAACAAAATTATAAGAAAATTATAACAAACACAACAAAATGATAGAATATGTCAACTTTATATTATTAAGCATACTGCTGATCTCGCTATTTTACTTTTATTTTGTGTTAAAAAAATACCTCTCTCTAATAAAAATGGCAGAAACAGCGATCGATAATTTAATCAACCAGAGTTATGATGTTCCGGGTGAATTTCCACCATCTGAAGGTAAAAGACAAAAACTGCTAGAGTGTGTCTTAACTGGAAATAGCAAGCTATACTTAGGGAAAATGTACACGGAAGAGCAAATTAACAAACTCAAAGATGGAGATGTAGAAAAACTTTTTAGTATCTATGAAGCTAAACTATCAGGTCAAATGGTAAAATCCTTGGGGAAATCACTGATACGTATTTATTCCATGGGGGCTTGTACAACGTTAGGAATAAACAATCAAGATGCGTTGAGTAATGACCTGGAAACTGACCCCTTCTTAAACTCTGCCCTTCAAAGATTTACATGTGACTTATATTATAAATTCGGCTCATTATTAGCACCACTCAGTGTTGGACTTATTACCGGGAGGCATTATATCAATGAAAGGAATTTAAATAAATCCGATGATAATATAAATACAGTAGTAGATAATAAAAATGTCAGAAGAACAGACTCCCATTCAAGTGACAACGAAGAACCCAAAAAAGGTTGAAGCGGGTAAGAAGTTGGCGGAATACAACCGTAAAAAACGAGAACAATTAAAACAAGTGAATAAGCTCGATGACTCTCTCACCAAACCAAATGAACAACAACCTATGAACTACACCTATGGTGTAGGTGGAATAATAGCTCTCGGTTTAGTTGGTGGATTTGCTTATTTTATGTATAAAAAGAAAGAGCAAATATTACCCCGTGGATCACCATCCACCCCACTTCCACAAAAATCTAAAATACCAGTGAAAATCAATAAACATGAAATGGAATAAAAAGAAAAAAAATGTATATATAACAAACATGGACAAGAAAAGTATTATCAACGATTTATATCATGCATCAGTCGTCTGCGTTTTCGCTATCGGCTACTCTATGCTAGGAAAAAAGGTGTTAAAAATGACACCTCCCTCTATTCAAAAGTTCGACTTGGAAGATACGGGAAAACTAGTTGCCATTATCGCCGCTAGTGAAGTGACAAAGGACTACTTAATCAAACAAAAGATTTTACCTGAAAATATCAATATCTAAATATGGCTTCTATCGCAATGATGTTGGGTGGAGCTTTGGCTAACGCTTTGGCTTTCACAGGATCAAGCTATCTGTTTTCAAGTTTATCCAAAGACAGAATCGATAAGGAAAGAAAACGTCATGATTTGGCCATAGAAAAATTACAAAAAGCACAGATTGAATGGCAGCAAAAACGACAGGAAAGGATCGATTTTATCAATAAGCAGCTCATGCTCGAAAAGAAGGCTGATTCAAAATTCGTAGAACTAAATGATGCAATGAGAGAGTACAATAGTGTATTTAGTAATCATCTTGAACCGCTACCACGAGAGCCTGTATTGAGCGACTTTTATACACCGAGTCATGATCAACATGAAAGAGAGTTGGCTTTTATAGCTCTGAGTATGCTCGGTATTGGTGGAATTGTGTGGTATTTTGAAAGATGAAGACCATCAACAAAAATTATGTTACACGATACATGTAACATATACACTTTCAGATGGTTATCGTCTAGTCACGAGGTACGTATAGATAATCCATCCAACCCCTACAATCAGAGCCCATAAATTTTGACTCAACCAACCTACAACTTCTTTTGCTCTAGTGAGTATCCATGATACGATAGACCCAATTATTCCTGGTAAAGCCTCTGCCGCTTTAGATGCTAATCTACCTAGAAGTGATGCTAACGCTTTTAGTTTATTTTTTATCCATTCCTTTGCATCGTCCTTTTTATCACCACCTTTGTCAGGATTTTGCGAAGAGTTTCCAGCTGCTGATGGTAACAAAGCTTCCACAAGGACACCGATAGCCATACCAAACGCTGTCAGAATGCTAACGATTGTGATACCTTGTTCACGGAATAGTGTTCGTATCCTTTCACCTAATGGGGTATCTTTGTCGAGGACTTTAGCAATGGTTTCTTTGATGCTCGTAACTTGACTGTTTAATTTACCTTTGAGAATATCAATGTTCTCTTTCCTAGCTTTCAACTCTTCATGTAATCCCTCCACTCTCTCTTCAACCTCTTTTCGTTGTTCATCTGTGTATGTTGCATCATTTTCCATCTCTTCCAACTTGTTTTTCTCTCGATCGATATGCTGTTCTATTCGAACCTTTTTCGCAACCTCTTCCTGAAGACCTCCTCGTATGTTTCTCAGTGCTTTATCCAATCCTAACAACTCTCGCACAGGATATTCAAATAGATCACCGGTCTGAGTTGTTTCATGATCGACCGATTGTTGTCTTATTAATGAAATTAGATCTTCCGTACTATTTGCAATGTTCCTCGTAATCTCCTCAAGCTCTACATCACTCGATTTTGTGATTTTAGATGTCGAGGGAAGCTCTTCTTGTATTTTGTTAAGTGCAACTGCTTGTCGTGCTGTTATTTTACCAATAGGTATATCAAACCCTAATTTACGTAACCCCTCCTTACGCAATATATCAGCTATAGTACCGGTAGCCCTTAGTCTTCCATTGTTTGTCAATGGTTTGCTACTGTCTTTGTAGTATAATTCACCATCTCTGATTTCAAACAGATCGGTATATAACACCTCAGGTTTTTGTTGCAATCGTTCAGATAATCTTTTGTATATATCACCAACAAAATTTTTCAAAAGTTCAATTTTCTGATCTCCACCACCAAATGAGGTTTCACCCGTCACTCCGCGTGTATCTATTTGTTCACCACCCGAAGTTGGTATGAGAGGAAACGTCTCATCGGTTGTTTCATCTGTCGTCATACCATGTTCTCCAAAGGGGTCAATATCAATGTCTGCCATTTTATTTATTTATTTAGAGGATAATTTATTATTAATTATGTTATAACAAACCTCTAAATATGAATGTTAAAATTTATCCAAAACTACCCACTGCTCCTGAGGATTTGAATGAGCAGGAAAAGTTTAACGCAAGCGTAATAAATTCAGAATTTGAAGAGTTGATAAAACTGAAGGACAAGTTTAGCATCAAGCTCAAGAGATACAACAAGGCGATAGAACGATCGATGCTACTAAATGCTAGCTCAAGCGCTATAACCATCGGCTCTGGCATCGGTTCAATTGCAACAGGGGCTACTATTATCGGAATACCTATTTCTGCAGGATTAGGTGGTGTAGCCTTAGCCGGCTCTATCTGTACCGGACTTACCACAGCTGTCATCAAAAGATATCAAAAGAAAGTAGAAAAAGTGATAAAATTATATGATATTGTTACATCCTCAATTTCTGTCTTCGAAACAAGTATCTCACAGGCATTGAATGATGGGAGGATCAATTACAAAGAATTCCAGGTTTTGCAGGGAACATATTACAAAGCTTTAGAAGGACTCAGTTCTACAGATAGAAAGATGGAGACTGAAACCCAAAATCAATTTCAAAAAAGTTTGATGGTAGAACTTCAAAACCTGAAAAAATCCATAACCGAAAATGGTTACTAGGATGTGTGGTTATGTGTTCCTCAATTTGAAAAGTGATAAATGAAACTGATATAAAGAAATATGATCACAAGTATATATAGACAATGGAATTCCCAACAGTTGCAACATTTGAACAAAACATGGAACAAATTACTCCAATCACAAAGTGGAGAGAGCTAACTGAAAACGTGATTTATCATGTTAAATCTGTGGTTGAGATAGACACACCTGCATCTGAATTTGGTTCTGGAAAAGCTATGTATGCAGAGGTCCAAGACAGAACAGGAAATTTACATAAGACATGGTTGCCTGCAAGACTTTGCGTTGAGTTGAAGGATTATGGTTGGAATTCTAGAGAAGCCTTTGTCAGACCGAAGGGGCTCAAACAATCTGAAAAGAATCCTGAAAGACAATTCTTTGATTATGACATTATGTGGCGCTAGATAAAATCTCGTCGACTCATCTTTACTTGTTTCTAGTAAAGATACTTTTGTACGATTCACCAACCTTGCACATAATCAGGAGGTAGCTCTGTATCTTCAGGTATTAATATCAGCTCTTCTTTCACAAAAGCTCGTTCAGGTCCATCTTGAAGGTAATATAGTACACGGTTACCTGGTTGATCTATTACCTTACTCAATCTATATGTCCTCTTTGACCATATGCTATCTGTTGCTCTTTTTCGATGGTCATCGTGCTCTTCACCCGGTTGCAATAGATATCTATACAAACCATCTTGAGGTAGCTCTACTTCAGGTGGATAGCTCTCTCGTTTAGCGAGAGGCACCTCTTTCAATTTGATGGCATCTTTCGGTTTCATATCGATCATCCGAGTCTTCGTATCGTTTAATCTATCCACAAGTTTATACAAATATTTGACCCACGTAGATGATACCTTTTCCAAATCGTTCAGTTCTTGAGCATCTTGTATTTTGAATAAATTTTCGGCAAGTATCTTGTTCAATGACTCGACAAACGCTGTATGGGTATGTTTATATTTAGTAGTTACTCTTTTAATTTCGACGTTATTCTTCTCCAACAGCTTTGTCACATCGGCTTTGAATTCTGAACCGTTATCACATTGAAATACTTTTGGATAGTTTAAGGGTCCAACTCTATAGATATCTCTTATCATATCGGCAACCTCTTTGGCTTTCTTAGTCTTCAAAGGTCGGGCTACTTTGTAACGTGAAGCAACATCGATAGCGGATAAGATGTACTTGTATTTATTACCATATAGCATATCACTAGGCATATATAATATATCAAATTGATGAATCTCATTCGGTTTAGTTACCTCATAATGTGAACGTTCAACATGTTTCGGTGCTGGTAAATGTACTTGCCAAAAAGCTTGTTTTGATAGCCACTTCTTAATTACCTTCGGTTTGAAGTCGAATCCTCTTAGATTGCGAACAGCCTTTTGTCCTTTCCATAAGTTTTGAGGTTGATAATAAATCTCTTGAAGTTTAGTGTCTGACATTTTTTTATTTATAAACAACGTTTTATTTTAGCTCATTTTTGTTAAAAAAATGACATTAAAAGTGGCTTAAAAGTTTTTATTATCTTTATATAAAGAATAAACATGACCGACAAAACAGAATCAGATTACCAATCAATGGGTTCTAGTGCGTTACGAGCATTATGTGCGTCACGAAAAATAAAATATGTTAACCAAATGAACAAAGCTAAAATGCTTGAGGTACTTGAAAAAAATGATAAAGATCCATCTTATACTCTCGATCCTGATACGAAACAAGCATTTTATACACGCTACTTCAAACTGGATAAATAACAACGAAGAAAAATATCTCAGATATCGAGAGCATAATAATGAGCAGAAAAAGATGGTTCGGGAACGAAAAAAATTGGCTCGTTCAACCTTGTAGAGGCTGTGTTTTTTGTTACTTAAAATCGAGTAACAAATGTTAACTATATAGTCTGAAAAAATTGGAAATTTCTAAACTACCTTAAAGCAATCATGATCACTTAAATATTACACAAATAATAATAATAATATACAATATGACTTCACGAAATACTGTTGTTGAATTAAAAGCTCTTGCGAGAGAACGCGGTCTACATGGCTACTCAAAACTCAGAAAAGCTGAGTTGATCGAATTATTAGCCAACCCACCTGTCCGACCTGTTCCGCTACCAAGACCTACTAGGTTTAACCGACCTGTTCCACCACCAAGACCTGTTCCATTTATTCCTACCCAACAAGATATGGATTTGTTTGAACAACAAGAAATGGGAAAATCTCGACCTGTTGTGAAAAGCAAGTTGAATGAATGGAGAGATTGGTTAATAAATCATGTACCTAAAGCTATTCGTGAGAAAGTGAGTAGCGCTTATAGAGAGATGAAGAAGAAGATTCTCAATCTCTACAAGAGGAAGAATGATGAAAAAGATGAAAAAGATGAAAAATTGGTGGAACCAGAAGCGTTTGTCCCCATTGAAATGGCGTTTGAGGGTTCTTACAAAAGGTTCAAGATAAACTCAGATGGAAAAAAGGACGTTGATTTGTTTCTCAAAAGGGTTCGACCCATTTTAAGTGATTTGATTATGAGAGAACTCAAAAATAAAAAATCAATAAAAATTCAAGCAACTGTGTGGATCAAATGGAGAAAGGAGGATTTATCCAATCCTGAAGCAACAATCTACGTTGATAAGGCGTTCAATAGCAATATGGAAACAATTCATAGTGAAAGCGATATATCTGATGTTATTAATAAGATGTTCAATAAGATAATCGAACAGGTTGAAAACCCTGCATTACCTCAATCCGGTTTTGTTATCGATAAAATTTTAAATATTGATGTAGACTTTCACAAGCTAAAATTAACGAGAGGTAGCTCTTACTTACCGCTACCTAAGAATTTCAGTGGTAAGTATTCGATAATCAATCCTAAAAACAAAGATGATGAAGAGTGTTTCAAATGGGCTGTTATTGCAGCTTTGAACCACAATGAGATTAAGAAAGATCCGCAAAGGATAACGAATCTCAAGAAACATGTTGATAAATATAATTGGGAGGGTTTATCGTTTCCAATGGCGCTAAATAAAATAGATTTGTTTGAGAGGAGGAACCCTGATATTGCTGTGCATGTTTTGACAAAAGACGAGAAAGAAGGTATCTATATGTGTCGTAAGTCGAAGCATCTTGATCGCAAAGAAACAGTTGTTTTGTTTTTATTATGTGAAGAGGAAAAGAGACATTATATAGCTGTAAAGAACTTGAGCGGTGTCTTGAGTAAGGTCAACTCGAATCACAAAAATAAAGAACATTATTGCTTGAATTGTCTCAATGGATTCTCAAGTGAGAAAACACGAGATGAACACTTTGAATATTGTAAAAATAATGATGTTGCGAAGATTGAGATGGCAAATGAGGGTAGCACCGTTAAATTTCATGATGGTCAGTATCAGCTCAAAGCTCCTTTCATAATGTATGCTGATTTCGAAGCTTTGTCAAAAGAGGTTTGTAAAGAACCGCGTAGCGTTATTGGATCATCCACTGAAAAGGTTGGTATACATATCCCCACAGGCTTCTGTTGTTATAGCAAATTTGCTCATGGTGAAGTTTCAGACCCTCTAACACTTTATCGAGGTGAAGACTGTGTTTTACGTTTTGTGGATCATGCGGTAGGTGAAGTGAAAAGGCTATACAACATGTTTCCTAAACAGAGAATGCGAGACCTCACATATGAAGAGGAACAGGGATTTACTGATTCTGATAAGTGCCACATATGTATGAAAGAATTTGAAAAAGATAATATTAAGGTTAGGGATCACTGTCATTTTACTGGTAAATTTCGTGGAGCTGCACATCAGTCTTGTAATCTCCGTTACAAAGTGCCTAAATACATCCCGATCGTCTTTCACAATCTGAGCGGATATGATGCTCATCTATTTATCAAAGAACTAGCCAAACAGTATGGAGATGAAGGGATTGCTGTCATCGCCGAAAACAAAGAAAAATATATCTCTTTCTCATTGGATGTTAAAGTTGGTGAATACATTGATAAAAATGGAGTGACTAGAATTCAAAAGATACAGTTGAGATTCATCGATAGCGTGCGTTTCATGGCTAGTAGTCTGGATAACTTGGTAAACAATCTATCCGACGATCAGTGTAAAAACCTTCGAAAATTCTTCAAGGGTGATGAGCAATTCAAACTATTGAGAAGAAAAGGAGTTTATCCTTATGAATACATTGATTCTTTTGATAAGTTTAACGAAACTAAGCTCCCACCAAAAGATGCTTTTTATAGCAAGTTGAACATGAAAGGTATCAGTGATGCTGATTATACACATGCACAGAAGGTGTGGAAACACATGAAAAATAAAAATATGGGTGCGTATCATGATCTCTACCTCAAGACAGACGTTCTATTGCTTGCTGATGTTTTTGAGACTTTTAGGGAAACATGTATAACAAACTATAAACTGGATCCTGCACATTTTTACACTGCTCCAGGACTAGCTTGGCAAGCCTGTTTGAAAAAGACAGAGGTTGAGCTGGATCTGTTGTCAGATATGGATATGTTTCTGTTCGTAGAGCAGGGTATTAGAGGAGGTCTCTGTCAGGCTGTTCATAGACATGCTAAAGCTAATAACAAGTATATGGATGCTAAATATAAGAAGACTGAAGAAAGTAGCTATCTCCAATATCTTGATGCAAATAATCTATATGGATGGGCTATGATTCAGAAGCTACCGACAGGAAATTTCAAGTGGGTAGATGCTAATAAATTTACCACCGATTTCATTTCAAAGTTAGCTGAGAAGGATGGTAAATATGGTTATCTTCTTGAAGTTGATGTGAACTATCCTCAGGAGCTTCATGATTCACATAACGATCTTCCGTTTATGCCTGAGCGAAAGAAGATCAATGGTGTAGAAAAGCTAACTCCATGTCTTTCAGACAAGAAGAACTATATTATTCATATCCGTGCACTTGATCAAGCGCTGAAGCATGGTCTTGTTCTTGAGAAGGTTCATAGAGTACTGAGATTTAGACAAAGTGCATGGTTGAAGCCGTACATCGATTTCAACACCAATTTGCGTACTAAATCAAAGAATGACTTTGAAAAGGACTTTTTCAAGCTCATAAACAATTCAGTCTTTGGTAAAACTATGGAGAATCAACGTAAGCATAAAGACATACGCTTGGCTACCAAGAAAGAACAATATGAGAAGCTCGTGATGAAACCTAATTTCAAGGGTAGTATCTGTTTCAGTGAACATTTGATGGCTGCTGAAATGCAAAAGATCAAACTCGTGTTGAACAAGCCGATCTATCTGGGACCTACAGTTCTTGATTTGTCAAAGACGATTATGTACGAGTTTCACTATAATTACATGAAACCAAAATATGGTGACAATCTAAAGCTCTGCTATATGGATACAGACAGCTTTGTCTACCACATCAAAACCGACGACTTCTACAAAGATATCGCCGATGATGTGGCTTTGAGATTCGACACTTCAGCGTACGATGAGAAAGATAACAGACCTTTACCCATAGGTTTGAATAAGAAAGTCATTGGTCTAATGAAAGATGAGTTGGGTGGTAAGATAATGACAGAGTTTGTTGCTCTAAGAGCGAAGACATATGCATATAAACAGCTAGATGGAAAAGAAGACAAGAAGTGCAAGGGAGTCAAGAAGTGCGTAGTAAAGAAGACCATGGGGTTTGATGATTACAAGAGATGCTTGTTTGATGGTAAGAATGTTTACAGAGAACAGATGACCTTTCAATCGATTAAGCATGATGTTCACACTATAAAAACAAACAAACTCGCTCTCAATGCGGATGATGACAAAAGAATTATTGCAAAAGATGGTATTGCTACATATGCTGGAGGACATTATAGGTATGTATAAGATAACAAAAGGTAAGAGGTAAAAACAAAACAAAACAAAAAAGTTGAATAAAACATTATAAAGGAATTATACACAGTAATATATAATACCTATGGATATTGACAGATTAAAACGTATTACAAATCATCAAAATAAAATGATAAGCATGTTATTATTAACACAGTTGAAAGAAAAAAATTGTGTAACTAATTTTGAGAAAGTAATGTGCGATGCGTGTTATTACGGACACATCGACGTTTTAGAATGGTTGAAAAACAACGGCGTCGTCGATTTTAGTAAAGGAGTAGAATTTGCTTGTTATAACGGACACATTGACGTTTTAGAATGGTTGAAAAACAACGGCGTCGTCGATTTTAGTAAAGGAGTAGAATTTGCTTGTTATAACGGTCACATCGATGTTTTAGAATGGTTGAAAAACAATGGAGTTACTGATTTTAGTAAAGCAGTAGAATTTGTATGTAAAGGTGGGAGTATTGTTAGCTCATTTATGTTATAAAAATGAAACTACTACAAACTGCTTTTTACTACATTTTTATGAGATATTTAATTGTTTACAATTATGAGTAATTTGTGGTTATATAATAATAGAAACTGCTTACGTAATCAAAATAACACGTTTCATAACTCGTATCGCGTTATGAAAACAAAGATGATAGTAGGGAAATTCCCTGAAAATCATATGATTATAATTTCTGCGCTAGCATCCGCACTTTCCTATCTCTGTATTCGCTAAGTAACAGAGAGGAAGTGATAGTTCTCTTTGAGCGTCTTTCAGCAATGATGCAGGAATGCTGTCATGGCCAGTGGCTTTAGAGGCTTTCAATGATCGTAGTAGTTTCTGAATGTACTCTGGGGAAACAGCTTTAAATTTGAACACTTTACGTAATTTATTATTAGTACCAATGTGCATATTGCTATATGATTTCCATGTTCGATCACGTATCGAGGTAATTTCACATTGTAACTTTGAACCAACAGTCGAGAAAAAGCCACATAGCGAATTTACTATTGATTGTTTGTCAGCACATTTTTCGCCGTTAACTTTCATCGTTGAAGGTATACTATTATTTGATTTCGGCTTAGATGGAAAAAGTTTTTTAATGCATTTCCAAAAATCTGCAGGTTTGATTGAGTTTTCCTGCAAGAGATTACAACAGTAGTTACTTTTAGATCGCCGAATAGCGTAAGTAGTTGAATTCCGAAGGCGACGATATTTGGACCAGTCAGTTGGAGAATTAGTACGTCGTGCTTCTTTCAAGTAGTGATCACGTTCATTTATTAAGCGTTTAATCTCGACAGTCAGCCAAGGTGCTGGTTTACCACGAACCATTTTTTCTTTAATGGGGGCGTGCTGGTTTACTATCTCAAGTAGTTTCGATTTAAAGTTATTCCAAGAAGTATTAAAATCCCAGCTTGAGAGCTCTCGATACCATTTAACATTTTCTATATCTTTTCTGAATCCGTTAGGATCATACTTGGAGAAATCTCTGGTATATGTCTTATGTGGGGAAAACTTTTGTGTGTGTAATTTTCTTACGATACCCACGATGTCATGATCACTCATTGCTGATGGCTCAACAATTGTTTCTGAAATAGTTCTTTCATTGCTTGAAAACATAAGATCGATAAGTGTTTTTGTGTACTCAGTGACTCTTGTTGGTTTTTTGATGAGTTGCTTGAAACCATTGATTTTCATGATGTTTTTTATTTCATTATGATCGTTTTTTTCCGAGTAATTGCAATTCATGTCTCCAGCCAATATGATCTCTTTATTTTCGTAATTTACGGTAGAAATTATATCCTCAAGTTTTTGACTAAAGTTTTTATCGAGATAACGAGATGAATCCGGGGGTCGATACATGAAACAAATAAGGATAGATCGAGAGTTTTGGATAGACACTTCGATCCAGATAGCCTCAATTCCCTCAACTTCGAGATCTTCTCTTCTTTCATAAGTTATGTCATTTCTAATGTAACACATAACTCCGCCGTGGCTTCCAGATTTTCGATCAAGTCTTTCAACAAAATACTCGTCAACCATGATCTCTTCATCCATTATAGAGTTGCTGAGGTGACTTTCAGTGATACCAAAAACATTAACCTCCTTATTTCGTAAAAACTCTCTCACATAATCGATTTTCCCACCAACTCCATTGAGGTTTTGATGTAAAATCTTCATCCCTTTTTTCCGTAAAAATGCTTTCATAGATGGTCCAGGGCAGGTTTCAACATCTCCGGCCAGGATTATAAGAATGGCGAGCCATGATCTACGTACAAATTTGTGCTTCGGTGCGTAATTTTTCTTCATTAACCATAAACTTGAGTATGTATGGGTCATATCACTATCACTATAAATTTCTTCAACATTCAATGTACAACTAATACCATCTGGCGTAATGTAACTAGCTGTTCTAATGTTTAAAATTATAAACACTGTTGAACACAGTAATAACACGTCCGCTAACACTGACGCCACGTTGTCGTAAATTCTTGAATTTCCAAAAAAATCTTAAAAAATGAACTCAGTCAAGGCCCAATTAGCTCCTACCTCTCCTTTGTTCAATTGTTTAAAGATTTCTGCAAGGTAATGCAAGGAAAAGAGCAGAAAATAGTGCTTATTGCTTATTGATTTTGCTAACCACTCTGCAAAATATACACGAGTGACATTATTGTGGCAAATTTTCAATAACGAAGAACATTAAATTTTTGAAGACATTATGCTTGGAAAATATTATTGTTTAAATGGATCAGTTTAAATTTTTGTTATGACATTTTGCCCACTGGGACTACATTCCTATTTATGGCGACTTTGCCCACGTAGACTATATTTCTTTTTAATTCGCTATGTATCACCTTTTTTTTATTTAAAACAATTCAAACTGATCCATTTAAATGTGTAATGTATTCCAAGCTTTAGTTCGATTAGTTATATTCTATTTTGTTATATTTTCCCAAGCATTATTTTAGTAATTTTTCATTTTCCTCTAATTTATTGACCAGTCTGCAATATACACTTCAATGACATGATTCTGGCAAATTTCCAATAATGAAGAATGTTGAATTTTGAAAAACATTAATTCTAATAATTATATTCTATTTTGTTTCATTTTCCCGAGCATTATTTTAGTAATTTCTTGTTTTCCTCAAATTTACTGACCAGATTGTAAAATACACTTCAGTGACATTCTTGTGGCAAATTTTCAATAACAAAGAGTATTAAATTTTTGGACAAATCAATTCTATTAATTCCATTCTATTTTTGTTTGATTTTCAAGATCATTCTTTAGCAATTTCTTGTTTCCCTGTAATTTACTGACCAGTCTGTAAAAAACACTTCAGTCACGTGATCAAGACCAAATGTGAACGACCGTGAACAGTTAAATACAGAAAACATTTTGATTGTCTGAATAATTAATTAATTAAAGTTTCTCTTTTATCTATGCAGAAATTGCATTTTAAAGATTTTACAGACCGATCTGTATTTATTTATTTATTTATTTATTTATTTCGCCAATATTTATACAAACTTTAATATACAATCATATATAATGGCTGGAGCAAGCAGAAGGCTGGAGTGCCTTATCATCAAGCCCCATGTAAATATAACTATTTCACTTAATATATGCTAATAATACTTACTAACTTATAATATATAATGATATATACAAAACATGAAAACAAAAGACCTATCTGACCAGATATATTTACAAGCAAAAGGAAAGCATATTACAGACCAGTACTCAAACACTCGTTATGAGATAAAAACAAACAAACAAACAAAAACAAAAAAAACCAAAAACAACAACAACTACAACAACAAAAAAAGAAAACAATACAGAATGAAAATGTAAATCAAGCGAGAAATATTAAGAAGACTAGGAGGAAATATAATATGACACAGCCTAAAAAAACTGAGAAAAATCAATGTCCCTATTAAGTAACTTCATTTTGACAGATCTTGTGAAACAGTAAATAGTTTTGGCATCCTTTTCTGCATTTTGTAAAATATTATTCCATAGGGTAGGACCACGATGGAGGATAGAGAAGGTAGTTATTTTAGACGCTTTTCTTGAATGTCTGGTATTGTATTTATTTTCAATAGTGGAGAATAGGTCGCGGAACATCGTTGGGGTTAGCTCAAGTTTATTTTTAAACATGAAGATTAATACTTGGTATATGTTTAATTTGTAGATACTAAGAATCCCAAGTTTCTTTAATAAAGGTTCGGAGGGTGTGTATCGATTTACACCGAAGATAATCCTGCAAGCATGTTTTTGTTTACAGTAAAGTTTCTTAAGCTTAGTTTGGTTAGTACTTGCCCAGACTATGTTGCAATAGGTTAGGTAACTATGTATAAATGAAAAATAAAGTAGTTTTAAAGATTGCAAGTTGACATATTGTTTTGCTATACGAAGTATTCCAAGGTTTTTAGATATCTTATCTTGAATAACATTTATATGATTCTTCCATGTCAAGTTTTCATCAAGAAGAACTCCGAGAAATTTTACGAATTTTTCTCCTTTTATCTCATTATTGTTGATTAAGAGTTTCGGTAATTTTAATGGTCACGTGACAATTTCTGAATTGTCTCAGGTCAATTGCCCTTAATGATAACTTAGTGAATTGGATGCTTTAGTGATGAAATAGTTGCTTTTGATTCGTTTATTCACTTAAATTATATATATATTCTCCTATAATTGAAATGATAGTTGGCGCATGCGCAATAGCATTTTTCGAAGAAAATATTTGCTTCTTCTTAGACAATCAACTTTTATCTATCATCCCTTTAAATTTTGATGTTCAATGATCAGTATTTCTAAAGAAATGGTCGTTTGAATTTCCATGATATTTTCCTGACTTTTCAATATACTCTAAATGTCAATTTATGTCCCAAAAATATTTTAGTAGCATGCACAGTTGTAGGAAAAACTTGTCTAAATTTTGCTCTCACTTTCTGACATTCAATCAGGCATAACAGAAATTCAATAAGGCGCGTATTTCGACAAAATTCTTATGGGGCCCTTATTGAGCTCTAAAAATCGTCTGAACAGCCTACAAAAACAGATTATCGAATCACAAATTATCAATTAATTCAGAGAGATACAAACACAACACGACGTTATCAACAGAAGTCGGGCAAACGAGGGAGCTAAACGGCAACCCAAAAATAAAATGGAGGAGAATAAAAAATGTAAAGGCATACTCCCCAGAAGCAAACAAATGTATACTCTGCTTGAACGAGAAATTTGAGATTGCTAATTATCCTGGTACCAACTTACTAAACAAATGGACGGAAATCATATCAAAATGCCGTCATTGACGTAAGTTTGAACTTTAGCGACATAAAGAAGAGGAGATTACGTGCCGTCAAATGAAACCAATAAAGTGTATTTTTATAACGAATTTTGTAACGTTCTTTTATTTTGTTCGCCTATGCGGACATGAAACTCTGAGTACTAAGTCAATAAAACAAATCGTTTTTATTCACCTATGACATCTAGCTCTCTTTGCAATTTAAACAAATATTGAGCAGCGAGGATTTAAAAGAAGACAACATTTGTGTTAAGCAATTGAATATGTTATATTTCCAAAACAGGGTTAATAACAGATATACAATACAATAGAAAAAACGATTATTGTCTGCGATGAATCATACTAAAAGAAGCAGAAAGTGCTGTTTAAAGCGCCCTACTCAAAAAAGTGCTTATCAAATTTGTTCTGGTGCGACCTTTTCAAAGCAAATGACACTTTTCGACTCTAACTTTTAAAAAGATGGAAGTAGCTATAAAACATTTCAAACTGAGAGTTATTTCAAATATAACGCCCTCATTATCCTGGAATGGTGGCTCAAGTAATTTTGCATTCCGGTGAAGGTTTTTAAATCTATGTTAGCAATTATTCGTATTTATGGGTCACAATCGATACCTTGAGCAAGGTACAGTACAGTATAAACATACGACAGGCATATAAATGGTATCTAATTGTAATCTCAAATAAGAAACCGTTATTACACAAAAACCATACAAGTCATCTCTTTTAGAACGTTATAAAATTTTAGTGCCTTCAATATATTTAATAAGAAAAAAACTAGGATCTATGAAGAAAAATACTTAATTACGAAAACGTAATGTCAATAATGGCGATCTAACTTCATGTTAATGATGTTATTTATTCTCCAAATGATGCAGTAGTAATTCAACACAATCTTTATGGCTTTCGTCCAATGCAAACATTAATGCTGACTTACCATCGATATCTCTCACATCAATGTCACAGTTGTGTTTCAGAAGTAATCCAACACAATTTGCATGCCCTTCCTCCGATGCAAACATTAATGCTGTTTTTGCACTGTCATCTTTCATATCAACGTCACAATTGTGCTGTAACAATAAGGCAACACAATCTGCGTGACCAAAACCCGATGCACACATTAGCGCTGTGAGACCGTTCCCTGTGGTCTTGATGTCAACGTCACAATTGTACTGTAACAATAAGGCAACACAATCTGCGTGACCAAAAGCCGATGCATACATTAATGCTGTCTTCTCACTGTCATCTTTAACGTCAACGCCACAGTTGTGTTTCAGAAGTAATCCAACACAATTTGCATGCCCTTCTTTCGATGCATACAGTAATGCTGTTTTCTCACTGTCATCTTTCATATCAACCTCACAATTGTGTTTCAGAAGTAATTCAACACAATTGGCATTTCCATTCTCCGATGCATACATTAATGCTGTCTTCTCACTGTCACCTTTCATATCAACGTCACAATTGTGTTTCAGAATTAATGCAACACAATTTGCATGCCCTTTCTCCGATGCATACATTAATGCTGTCTTACGCTCTGTGGTCTTGATATTAACGTCACAATTGTGCTGTAATAATGAAGCAACGCAATCTGCATGACCTGCAGCTGATGCGAGCATTAATGCTGTTAATTGTACATCTTCGACTTTGCTCTTCATATTAACGTCACAATTGTGCTGTAATAATAACGCAACGCAATCTGCATGGCCATTCTCTGACGCAGACATTAATGCCGTTCCTTTATCATCATCTGAACCACCAAGAAAATTTATCACGTCGCCATCTAATTGTAGAATTGTTTTGAGGATTGGGAGTTTACCAGTTTTTGCGGCGTAAATTAAAGTACGTTCCATCAATCTTTCTTGTCCTTTCCTTTCTTTATTAATCACTTCTGAAAGGATCAACAACTGTAACTCTTTTTTACGTTTTGGGTTCTCAACATCCTTTATAAGTTTTTCTGTTTCTATAAGAATTACATTTTTAAAATTTTTCCTGTAAAGAATGCATCATACATTGACATAAAGAAAAGTCAGAATGTTTCCTGGATAAGCTATCCTTGCTCTTCTGCTTACAGAAATTGGTTTTTGTCCTTTTTATTTGTTTACTGGCTTTAAAAGATATATTACCTTCCCATGAGTAATTTTGAATTCTTTTTGAATTTTCAGCAAAGTCTTTGTTCAACGTTATGGTAAGGGTTTGGAAGCTGAAACAAGAGAACATTTCTTTTTAATACAATTCAGTGTTGAAACTTGTTGAGTGCAAGTTTTTATTTCTCGTGAAAACGGATATTCTCTCAAACAACAGCGAACGTCAGAAACAAGATGATGAAACTCCTTGGGCATCATACATCACTTCAGTATCAGTTATTTGAATTAAAAGTTATAGAGACAGTTGTTTCTCTCCCTTCATTTAAAAAAAGAAAAATCCTTTGTTCATTGTTGTTATCATGTCTTAAAGTTTTTTAAATGATCATTTTCACTACTTTATTTATGCCACCTATTACCAGTACCAAATCTGCTTTTCAGGCAGGTTTTTTAGAAAAAATCAGTTGTCAAAAATATAATGTATTAGATTCAATTTCTTAAGGTTTATTAACAAATTAAATCTGCTGCATTACAGCTGTTCCATATTTTTCTCTTTCAGAATGCATGTCGACTTACAATGAGGAAAAACTTAAAGAATTTGGAAATGCAAATTTATTAAGCCATTATTTTGTCAATCGAACCTTCCAATGATACTATGACGAAAATCACTGTATAATTTTGCAACAATACGTCAAACTATAGAAACCATTTATAAATGTTTGCTCTTTTATGGTGACAGTTTATGCCCCAGCAAAAGTTACATAGTGGTACAGCGATATTCTCAGCTCACATAGTTTAACACAACATATTACAAAACCGACACGTAAAGGATCTTCGCCAATTGATCATATAGTGACGAACAATTGCTGTAAAGTAGAAGTTTGTGATGTACTTCTAACACCTGAAATTAGTGATCATGACGCTGTATATGGTTGTATAAACACAACAGTTCCACGTTTTAAACCACGTTTTAAAGTAATACGGGATCTTAGCAAGTATTGTCTAAACGATGATTTTTCAACGCTACCTTTAAATCTAGTGTATGGGATTGAATCAGCAGACGATAAGTTTGATATACTGAACGATTTAATATTATCTTGTATCAACCGCCAAGCTCCTTTGAAAACAAGCAAAGTGACAAGATCACCGGCTCCATGGCCAAAGGATTTAGACATAGCTGAACTAAAATCTGAATGCAGAAATTTGAGGTATGAAGCACATCAAACACAATCAAAAGAAGACTGGACTGCATTTAGTGATGTTCGAAGCAAGTTAAAACAACGCATCAAGTATACGAAACGATCTTTCTTCAAAAATGCTTTCAGCTCAAAGCGACCCAAGACGATTTGGAAGCTTATCCATCGTAATTTGAATCCGAATAAAGAAGCAATTAGCCTTGATCCTTCCGCACTTAACCAACACTATCTGTCTACTTCAACTCGTAAACTGTGATCAAAACCAACATCATCAAATGAGCTTAAACTTCATTTGCAACATCTAACTACTGCGTCTGAACGTCCCGAACCGCAATTCAAACCAGTGACATATCAAGACGTTATTACAGAACTTAAATATCTACGTATGGATTGTGCTGCTGGTTTTGACCATATGCCAGTTAAATTTATTAAACCAGTTTTAGAATACTTAGCTTCACCTCTAACACATGTTATCAATGCTGGTGTCGAAGAGAACAAATTCCATCGACAATGGAAAATTGGTAAAGTTTCTCCAATCCCTTAGACTAGCAATGCTTACTCGCCAGATCAGATTCACCCAGTGACAATCTTATTATACTAATTCGCATTTGTGTGTCACACTTTTATTTTAGAGAGTGATATATTTGTTTTTTTTTTCACGGTCAAAACCTTCTTATTTTTTCCCTTTTCGTCGTAAAGCCACGTAGATGCGAGAGCGTTTTTTTTTTTATTTTCCGCGATTAGTATATGCTCCTCCGTTTTGTTATTTTTGGTTTGCGCAGTGGAAATCAGCCGAAAAACGTCTTTGGAGGAGTGTGAGCAATGCAATCTTCTTCGTTCGAAATTTGTCAACGATCATTTCGTGAGCAAGAAACTTAAGGAAGAAGACGTGTTTCTTTTTGTATACGAATATTTTAACTTAAATTTGATTGTTTTAGGCAGCAAATCGACGAAAGAACTGACGAAGAAACACAGGTTTGTATGCACGAAGGTATTGTTATTATTATAAAACGTTTTATTATCGTGTTTATTGCTAAACTTTTACTCTTATTAATAAAAGAACACGGGTAGCACGTGTAAGTGAGTTAGTTGTTTGTTTACAATGAAAAATCATATTTAGATATACAGAAGAAGTGCAGTGAAGTTTTTAAAGATTAGCTGCAGAAAGATCGAACGAACAAAAGGTATTATTATAAAACTAAAGAACAAGTTAGGTATATGTATTTGTATTTAAATGTATTTAAATGTTTGTTTACGTTTTAGTTATCAAATATCGCTATACAGAAGAAAGTGTAGTGAAGAAATGCAGAACAAAATGATGTTTATTTACACAGTAAGGAATGGTTTTAATTTAGTTTTGAAAGGTTAAATACTATAGCTTTGAATAGATATCTTATTATATATGAGTTCTTTGGTTTAGTTTATATACTACTGGATGAAAAACGAAGACGAGAGTAATTTGTTTTGGTAACGCGCGCTATTATTATTTTTATAGTTAGCAAAGAAGATTTGATTTGATTTATTTACTTACAGATCAATTAAAAATGGTCCCACAGCTATGATTGTTTTCCTTTCTCATGGCTGTAGAAGTAGGGAACGTGTTATGCTGTCAAATTGCATCTATTGACGATGTTTGATGCTTTGTCTGCATGACTTTCTGCCAGCCATTTATGCCTTTTGTTTTGGTTTGCTTAAATATGGTTGCAGTAAGTAGTAAGTATTGTAGCTGTTCTTTACTGAAATCTTTTTCTTTTAGGTCAGAAAAGAAAAAGTGTAGCTATTTATAAACGAAATTTATAAATGTATAAATGAAACACATGGTATGTTGAGAAGGTTATTTAAGAGAAGAATGGATTATGTATTTCATTGCGATTGTACTACAAAAAAGAAGCATTGCTGGGGTATATTTTTCTTCAGTTTATATTTGTTTACGGCATTCATTATTTTGGGTTATGTTAAATGCTACATACATACTAGGTATATAAGTTTAGCATTATGTTTTTATTTGTTGCTTTTAATATCTTCTGGGTATTCAATTATGGTTTTGTTCAAAGTAGGGCATTTTGTTGTTTCAATTATTTTTATTAATTTGATGTTTGGTTGTGTATGCCAGGTAAAAGTCTTTATTCTGTTCAGCTCCAGTGTTGAGTGAACCCGTATTGACTCACAGTATCGGTTGACTTTATAGACCAAATTTTGTTTTTAATTGTTATCTTTAGGATAAATGCGTACTTGAATTTTCTTTTTGTTTTTTCTTTCTTTTTGTTTAATTTTTTTATTTCAATATTGTTATAGCATGATTAGGTTTTCGGTATCACAATTCAAGTATTAATTTTTCAGGTAATAATAAAAAAAGCACAAAGAAATGACATGGCGTTGATGGTTTTGGGAAGAACAGACTACATATCATTTCAAAAATTCATTAATGGTTGCAGTCGAGTAGTAACTCTAAAAAGTTGGAAGGTATCAATTTGTTTTGAATTAACATTTTGTAATGTTTAGTTTCGTATGTCTAGGTAAACAGTTCTGTGTTATATATTGCCATTTTTTTTTACATTAAAGTTACTTTTCTTCTGCGTATAAATATATTATTCTGAGCCATGTTGCTATTTGTTTCTGTTTTTAATCTTCTGAATGTAAGAAATGAATTAAAAAATTAATGCCTGTAGAAACTTTTACACGAGTTAAATTTCGCAACACAACGCATACTGAGCATGGGTGGCGAGTGACGCCGCCTGGGATGTTTTTGAGTTGCGATTCTATGATTTATTTTTTCGTCACGGGGTACGTACACGGGAATGGTGGATTTGACCTAATGTTTTCGAAGTTAAGTTGGGTAAAAAGTTTTTACCCGGGATATTAGTCTTATTATACTAATCCCCGTGCGTGTGCAACACATTTAACTTAGTGAGTGTTGTGTTTTTGTTTTTTTAATGGTCAAAATCTTCTTAATCGTGGTCATATAGCGGCAGTTCGACCACGCAAGACACATTCACGATAAGTATAATAGCACGTGGCATTTGACGTCAGATGTTTTTATGATCATGGGGAACCATTGCATTGCATCCCCAATCGAACGCGACGTTTTTGAGTAAATATCTCGAGAACCAATAGGGATAACTGACGTTTTTTGGGGTCCGCGATACGGGTGACGGGGTGACGCAACATTTAGGCCTAAATTTTATTTGGTACTGCGGATATGACGTCATTAAAATCTTTGATCAACGATATCTCTGCAACGGTTAATCGTAGCGAAACGATCCCATACACTTTTTTGATCAGCTTTTCGAGCTCTACAACATGGGCACGGTCTCTTTTCGAGATTTGGTAATTTAAATTTTCGTCACCTAATTTCGTGACAACTTTTTCGAAAATAAAGCCGTAAAAAACTTTTACGCGAGTTACTAGTCTTATTATACTAATTCGCAATTTTGCATACCACTTTTATTTTAGAGAGTGACATATTTACTTTTTTTCACGGTCAAATCATTCCTATTTTTTCCCTTTTTGTCGTAAAACCACGTAGATGCGAGAACACTTTTTTTAATGTTACGTAATCTAAGTGTGACGTTAAAATTTTTTAAACCAATCAAAACGCAAGAAATCCTTTTTTCGCTATTTTGATTGGTTGACGATTTCCAAAAAATTAGTTCGTTAATAACGGATTTTCATTATCGGTCGCTATTTTGACGAAGAAACACGTAGGTATGATTTACTGTGATTGTATTTTAGATTATTGTTTATTGTTAAACTTTTACTGTTATTGTATTTTAGATTAATAAAAGAACAGGTATATACCACATGCGTAGGTGAGTTTTTGAACAGATGTTTGTTTTTTTTATAGGTTTTTTCAGAGGAAAACCAAATGAAGAACGAGATGAAGAAAGTCTATTTTTATTTTACGATAGAAACGTGTGCTGATTTTACGTATTTCTTTTTATAGTTATCAAATAGCTATGGGAGTGCAGCAATAAAGTAGTGTAGATGAAGTTGAAGTTGTTTAAAAATGGCTGCAGAAAGGATGATGCTTATTTACATTGGTGAAAACGGTTTTACTTCTTTTCGGTGGGAAATTGTTTGGAAAAGATATAAAGTAATATACGTAAGTACATCAGTCAAACGGATTTAATAAATACAGCGTTAAAAGAGAGTAAAAACAGAGTTAAAACGATCAAATCATAAAGATGCAGGTCCTACACGAGCAGTTACTGATTTGTTTTGGTAACGTACTGTTCCTTATTTTATTTATTTCAAAATGGCTCCACAGTTATGAAGTTACGAAGAAAGCATTTTTATGTCTTTCACTGTATAAAATGGTAGTGGAATTGCAGTAGAAAACAAAGAGAAAGTGTATGTTTACAATAGGAAAGTTTGCTGGAAAGTAAATCGAGTGTTATTAATTTGTTTACAGGTATGAAATATAGAAAGTAAAGAAAGTTTAGAAGTGTTTGATAATGGGCTACAGAACATATGATCAATATTGTTTACTAACATGCTGATGTGAATTGGTATTGAAAGGTAAAGTTAAAATAGTATTTATTTAGTTAAAACACAGTTAGTATTAGTGGATAAATAAAGGATAAGAGGGATGTTTACTGTTGTGTTTTGAATTTTCCAAAGAGGAGCTTTGAACTGGGGGAAATAAAAAATGGCTCCACAATGTGAATGTTTTCATATGTTAAAAAATTCTTTAGCTATACTAATACACCTTTCCCGAATTTCTGTTTAAACACCGTGTTATGGCCTAGCTTCTAAGTTTCGCCTCGTTTCTATATTCTTTATTGTTTTTCTAATTGCATAATGTTCTCAGTAAGTAATAGTTACTCGTTTTTTCAGTTCCCCAGTGGAATAATTAGAAGTAATTAAGAGTTTGAAAAAGAGGCGAAACTTAGAAGTTACGCCATAACACGGCGTTTAAACAGAAATTCGGGAAAGGTCTATTCTGTCATTACGTTTTTAATTATTATTAAATATGGTAAGGTAAATATGTTTTCAAAGTTTCTTTTAGTTTTTCTTTCAATTTCGTCATATTACGATTAGGTTTTTTGTATGTTTTTTGAATATTTTCATTTGAATAGAAATGAAGCACATGGTGGGTTAAATTATGTTGCGAGGGTTAGTTAACAGAAGAATGGATTATGTATTTAAGAAGTTCATTAGTTATTACTGTGCAATGAAACTGTCCTACAAAAAAGAAGCGTTATTGGGTGGATTTTTCTTAAGTTTATATTTTATCATGTTTATGCATTATTTTGTGTTATGGTAATCGTTTACGTACCTGGGTATATATATATACTAGTTTGGCATTATGAATTTATTTGTGACTTTTTATCTTCTGGGTAAATTTTTGTTTTTAGTTATTGTTTTTACGATAAATGCGTACTTGAATTTCATTTTTTGTTGTTGTTGGTGTTTATTTCAATATTCTTATAGCATGATTAGGTTTTCGGTATTACAATTCAAGTATTAATTTTTTAGGTAATAATAAAAAAAGCATAAAGAAATGAAACTCATGGTTTTAATCATGACGTTGATGGTTTTGGGAAGAACAGACTATATATCATTTCAAAAATTCATTAATGGTTGCAGTCCAGTAGTAACTTTGGAACAAAAGAAAAATTTGGAAGGTATCAATTTGTTTTGAATTAACATTTTGTAATGTTTGGTTTCGTATGTCTGGGTAAACAGTTCTGTGTTATATATTGCCATTTTTTTACATTAAAGTTACTTCTCTTCTGCGTATAAATATATGTTCTGAGCCATGTTGCTATTTGTTTCTGTTTTAAATCTTCTGAATGTAAGAAATAAATTAAAAATTAATGCTTGAAAAGAAACTTTTAAACGAGTTAAATTCCGCGACACAACGCATACTGAACATGGGTGGCGAGCAATCGTGTGCAACACATTTAACTTAGAGAGTGTTTGTTTTTGTTTTTTTAACGGTCAAAATCTTCTTAATCGTGGTCATATAGCGGAAGTTTGACCACGCAAGTCACATTCACGATTACGGAGGATCTAACGTCAGTTTTCTTTAAGCCAATCAAAACGCAAGAAATTTTTTTTTCGCCATTTTGATTGGCTGCCGAAAATCACAAAACGATGGCAGGGGAATCGGTTAGTAAATCCGTTAGTCTACAGGCAGGAGCAGACGAAGGTGAATTTGGTTGAGCACGAAGCAAGACTGGGTGAATTTCTTATTACAAAAACCTTTAATCTTCGATCAATACTGGACCAATATCAAGTCAGAAGCAGTGTTGGCAAACAAGAAGTCTGTTTTATGTTTTTCAGCACAAAATGCTGGCAAGATTGAGTGGGAGAAAGCATATTTCTGTGGTGCATGTACAGTAGAGACTTACAGGAAGGTAAAGAAAGTTTACAGAGGTATTTAGGACATGTTTGCAGTAGGAAAGTGTGCTGGAAAGTAAATAATTTACTTAGTTATTTGTTTACAGGTATGAAATATAGAAAGTAAAGAGTTTAGAAGTGTTTAAAAATGGCTGCAGCAGAAGAGCAGAAAATGTTGTGATGATGATGATGTGAATTGATTATTGAAAGGTATATATAACCGTCTTTTGTTTGAAGTTAAACCAAAGTTAAAATAATATAGATCTATTTACTAAGAAAATAGTTAGTATGCTGGATGAGTAAAGAATAAGTGTTGTGAATTAGCCCGAGGAGTTTTTCACTGAGTTTAAAAATGGTTCCACAGATGTCAATGTTCTGTCATTACGGTTGTGTTTTTTAAGATTAATGCTTTCTCAAGGTTTCTTTTAGTTTGTTTTGTTTTTCTTTCGATATCGTCATTGTATGATTAAGTTTTTTTGTATACTTTTTGAATGTTTTCATTTGTTAAAAATCTTTAGCTATACAAATTCTCTTATTAAGTTTGTGTCTTTAATTATTATTTTTAAGTTTAATATATGTTCTAGAAGTTCCTTTTTTATTGTTTGTTTGTTTGTTTGTCATAATACGGTTAGGTAAATTCTGTCCAATGTAACTTCAACAAGACAGAAACACAGTTGAAAGGTATCGATTTGTTTTCAATTCACATTTTGTAATGTTATTCAATGTTTGCTTATGTGTTCTGTATTATATATTGCTTTTTTTACACTAAAGTTACTTCTATTCTGCGTATACAATATATACTTCTTTGTTGTATTGCCATTTGCTTCTGCATTAAATCTTCTGCATGTAAAAACATGATTTTGGTCTGAAGTAGGGCATTTTAAGTGTTGCAATGTTTGTTTCACGTCTCCAGGGTAAAAAATAAGTTTTCGAAACCTTTATTCGGTCCAGTTCCAGTGATACACACATGCATTTATACGCATTATTATAATAGTGGGATGTTGGATTCTTAGTCTATAGGTTTGCATTATTTTTATTATGATTTGTTTTACGTAGGAGTTACTTTGCATTTTCTGTTTATCAAAAAAATAGTTTTCAGTCAATAGTAGGGCATTTTAAGTGTTGCGATGTTTGTTTATAATTCGCGTCTCCAGGGTAAAAATTTTCATTATGATTAGGTAAATAGTTGGTAAATATTTAATTGACTAATCCTCTCTCTCGGTTCAACTCACATTGACTAAAACTGGTAAAAATTATTACCAGTTATATTCAATACTCTACAACATGGGCAAACTTATCATTGCCAATTCTTCATTTTTATTTTTCGTGAACTATACGCATGCTGAACAAGGGTTGACGTTAGATTTTTCATCACGGGGAACCATTGCATTGCATCTTCAATCGATACAATATATTTTACAGAGTGAAAAAAGCCACAAAGTGTGCGTATTTTTATTTTTGATGGGTTTAAGACCTTCCAAGTAAAACGACTGTTCTGCGCTCCTATATTTAAAGTTTAAAGTACTTACAGCACTGATACCCTTTCCTTTCTTTTTTTTTAAATGAGTTGCTTCCTGCAAGGCCGAAGCCACTACTAGGCAGAAAGCTACAAGATGAGAAAAGGAAGAACAGTTATAAAGACAGATGAAAGGGATGAGGAAAGGAAGAAGAGTTATAAAGACAGAGCAAGGTGGCGGTTAACCTTGGATTTAAAAGATTGCAGATCATACTCAGCAGGAAAACAACTGTGAAGGAGGAAGTCATGTGGGAGTTCATCATGATGTGATTTAATTTTTCGACACCAGGTTTGAGACGTCACTTTCAGAATTAAAACCCGTAAAAAATTTTTACACGGGATACTAGTCTATATCCTAATACGCGCTGTGCATCCGCTTTTTTCACGCTTTCACTCTCTAAAATTTCGGGTCATTTTTGCGGTCACTTATTCATGAAAATATGTCAGACCACGGTTAAACTTTTTCTACGATTAGTATTAGGAAAAGATACCTCTACATTGCATTTTCTTTTTTGATCGTTTTACGAACGTCTTAATCGGTTATAAATGTTTTGATTGATGAACAACCAATAGACAACAACGAAAGTACGAAGATTTATTAATGTTTTTAGGGTTTTAGTCCGCTTTTGAACTTTTTTGTTTGTTTTTTCTTACAGATTTTATTGACGTCACACATCCGTCCCCCAAATAATTAGACTCGAATTTTTCGTCACCCAAATGCCTGTATCGCGAACCCCAAAAAATGTCAGTTATCCCTATTGGCTATCAAGATAATTTTTCCTAAACGTCACGTTCAATTGGGGATGCAATGTATTGGATTTCCACTGACGTCGGGTACACGAAAAGAAATAACTTCCCTCTGACTCAATGGTAGATTGGTAGATTTTGCGTGAAAGACAGACAAACAGAATAACAAACAGAGAGTGGACTATTAATAAATAGACCTGTTCTGCTACGATCAACCGTTACAGAGATATCATCGTTGAAAGACTTTGATGACGTTACAGACCCGTCATAGACCCGAAAGAGTACCCATATTATAGAGCTCAAAAATCTGATTAGAAAAACGCATGGGATCATTTTGCTATGTTTAACGTTTAAGAGATATCATCAATGAAAGAATCCGCAGTATCAAGTAAAATTTAGGCTCAAAATTTTCGTCACCAAATCACCAGTATCACAGACCCCAAAACGTTAGTTATCCCTATCTGTTCTTAAGATATTTCCTCAATATCGTCGCATTCGATTGGGGATCCAATGCAATGGTTCCCCGTGATAATAAGAAAATGTGACGTCATATACCACGCTCTAATATAATAATCGTGAAAAAAATGTGTCTCTCGCCTGTACGTACTTTTACGCTGACATAAGAATAATTTGACCGTCATATTTAATTAAATGTACCACTCTCTAAAATTAAAGTATGAAACACCTCCGCGTATTAGGATATAGATTCAAAGAAGCAACATTTCTTCACGGAACTTCTAAAAATTGACTTATCAAATAAGTTTGTGAAAACAACATTATCTGACGAGACTTCAACAAAACATTCAGATTTATCAGCAAAAATAATTTAGGTGACATCCGTATGTTACAAAAACAAAAGTCGGCCAAAACCTACCTCGTATCCCCTATTACAAGTTCTAAAATAAAATCAAGAAATACCTTTAACATTTCGCACCCAAAAATTTCATTAACATCAACCTTATTGGGAGGTTTCAAATGGTTAATACCAAAAAACGAATAGTTTTCCTTAGCAGTAATACAAATATATTTTATGCTTTAATTAGAAATAACTTCTTACCTGCAACTTTTTCTGATACTTCTTCACCAAGCTGAAAACTGTCATAGCAATGCTTAGATTTAATTTGGGTATTTAGGGTTGGTTTGGTAAAAGGGAATCGTTGACTTGTCGAATGGACTTTTATGGCACCTAAATTGTTTAGTGAAGACATATCTTCAAGAGAGAATTCCACGTGATCTGAAAAGTTCTGCATATTTTGCCTAAACCATCTTCTACCAGTCACCACAAGGAAATCTTCGTTGTTTGTGGAAAATGATTTCAGCTTATTCAATATTTCCATATGCCACTCTCTTTGTGTTTTGTACTTTCTCTTTTCATCATCATATTCTTTCAAAATCTTCATCTCCATTTTGTTCATTTGATCAGCATAATTTTTCATGTTCATCATTTTCCTGATATGCAATTCTTTGCACAATTCCATTCTGAACTCATCCAACTGTTCATCTTCAGCGTTACAATCTTCATAGGTTTTAGATGATGCCAGATGTTCTAAGTAGCATCTTCTTCTTTCCTTTGCATAACCTCCTAGGTCTTCCTTTTCGTGTCCTTTATGTGTCCTGTGTTCGCAATACTTACAAATGAATTTTTCTTTACAAATAAATTTCCTGCAAATAATTCTGGCAAAAGTCTTGTGTTCTTTGCAAACTGGTAGAAAGCTTTCTGTTCCATGATCATAATCGAGGAAGTGATGTTTCTCGTTGTTACATTTATGTTTTTTCAGGCAGGAGTTGCATAATTTCACTTGAAATTCTGAACAATAGCAAACAATTGAATTTTGGCAACCTTTTCCTTCACACGTTTTTATTATCCTGGAAAAGAATCAAATGAGAAAAAAAATCAAAAAAAAAGAGAAAAGAAAAAGAATCAAAAGATAGCATTCCTGCAAAAGGAATTGTCGAAGTAATTTTAAAATTAACGTACTTTTGAATGTTCTTCTTTTTTGCATCTTCCAAAAGACTTTCAAATGCAAAATTTTTTATCAACACATCATTCAAAGTCAAGTCAGCTGGAACGTTGGTAATTTTTTCACATTTGTTTGGACAGTTCAACGTTGCACTTCCGTCATTTTTAAAAACCAGCAATGTTTCTTTACACGCTTCACAAAAGGAGTGACCACACGGTAATGGTCTTGCATCAATTTCTTGGTCCAGGCAGATTGGACATTCTAATGGTTGACATGTAGCCATGTCTTCAATGATTTGTGGATTTTACTAGTGGTGACCGCTAGTCCAAGATATTTTTAATAGCTAACAAAATAAGTAATTCAAGACTGCATTAGGGTTGTAAATTCTGAGAAATAAGTAATTATCATATCACAGTAGTTAAGCTTAGAGCATATCATATCAGGGGTTTGTTTATACGAAGAATTTTCATCCGGGGTAAAATTTCGTCTTGGTAGCGGGCTGGAAAATAAGAGAGTTTATAGGAATGCGTTCAGCGCGGCAAATGAAGATAAATGTTATAAAACAACTTTCAAAAAATTCTGACGGATTTCTTTAACTTTTTCAGTCCCCTAGTGCATCTTTTTGTATGATTTTTTTATGAAACTATATTTGTTCTGGAGTTACATTTTAATTTAGAGATGATGACTTAGTAGGTTCAAAATATATCATCTCATTCGAATAGATACTTGCCATCACTTTACTTATTTCCTTATTATTTTTTAAATTTCAATTTAGTTTTTTTTCCTCAACTAAAGCCCTAAAGTGTAAATTGCTTTCATGTAAACGCAACATTTTCATTGCAAACGTTTTAATTAAACAATGGGATTGAACTGCAGCCCAGATACACGCGGAAAATTTCATCCCGGGATGAACATTCCTCCACATAAAGGGCCCTTAAAATAGTAAAGCTTGTCTGCGTGGCTAATAAAAAACTTACATGAAGTTCTCACAATTAAAACATAATCAAGAAAAAAGCTTTACTTGTCAGTTCAAAGAAATCCGTTCTTTCCAGCGATGGTGTAGTGGTTAGTACTTTTGAGTGCGACCGCTGCGACCCGTGTTCGAGTCCAATCATGTCGCATCTCAATACACCACTCCGATGCGCTTTAAAAGCAGCGTGTCAGCCCATTAGGAGCCATCGACTGACTGCACACCGGCCTTGGGGCAAGTTAGAGCAATGCTATACGTATCTCTGGCGGTAAGTCAACTAACAGTTGCAAGTCGGCGGGCGGAAGAACCAACCATTTCGGACGGAAGCCCAAGGACTAAAAACTCCCGTTACTTACTTACTTACTTACTTCCCACTAAACACATGACGTCGGATGACGTCATTACGACGTCTTTTTCTGGTCACGAAGTTATATGACTTCTTTATGACTTTTTCATGACGTCTGTTAAAGTCATTGCCACATAAGACTAAGGTCAGATAATAAGCACTTTAGAATAAGGAATAATGGTAGTTTCATTCTGAATTTTGGTCTGCCAAACACAAGTTTCCAACTTTCGCTTTCGCTAAAAAACTTGATCAAACAAATTTATTTCGGTCATTTCTCCTCAGTCTTCTTCCCTGCATCATCTTAATTTTGTTTTGCGCATGGTATCCTCCCCTTCGCGTGCCTGGTTTGTATCGATTGTGAGTGGCTTAACGATGGGTTACTGCCAAACATTCAAAAAAATTAATCTTAGCAAATTGTTAGTTTTTGATGAGCGGAAAATGGCATTTTTGTCTACCATATTTAACGGCATTTAAAAGTCAATGTTTGAAATAACATATTTTAAAAAGGGTATATTATATAAGGTGTCTCAGAAAGACTTATCCGCAAATTTCAGTGTCTATTTCTCAACAATTATTTGTGAAAATGTTGCGAAATTTACATCACAAGGATGCCCTTTTGCAGTATTTTTGATTAATGTAAATTTTGCAAGAAAATGGTTGTTCTTCGGAAAGTTATTGAAGAAAAACACACAGATTCGCAAAACTTTTATCTGATCAACTTGCTCGGTTATAAAATTTGAGGCTTAAGGATTTCTAAAGACAGAAATTATGTTTGAACTCATCTGATTGTGTTTGTAAATTTGTTGTATTGTTAAACGGGTTATTGATCTTTAACAAGTTAATGATCTGAACCATGATATTTTCCTCAATAACTTTCGGAAGAAATATCATTTTGCTTCAAATTCTGTATTTTCAGAAAATGCTTGAAAAGAGCTTTCATATGGTACGTAAATCGCAAAAATTTAACGAATAGTTTTTCAAAAAAACGCATTGAAAGCTTGTGGATAAAAAATTCTGAGACCCACCGCATATTGAAATTGTTGGTACTTAAATTTAATCGTATAATGCCATAATAAAAAGCTTTTTCTGATGAAATAAAATTACCTTTTGTAGTACAGCGTGTTACATAATGTTGGAAACAGAAGATTTAAAGCTGTTCTTTTTAATGAACACACCAAATTTCAAAATAATTTCTGTTGGTTAGTAAATTTTTGTGGAAAAAGAAAAAGTAGTTTTTGAAAAAATAAGGAAAATGTCTTGGAAAAATGTAATTCAACTTTTTATTTTAATTTTTTAATTTAATTTTAATTTTTTAAAATTTGAATGAGTGATGTCAGGTTGCGCAGCACCCACGATGGTTCTAGTACTAGATAATTATCAAATCTTGGTAAGTTAATTTTAATGTATTTTTTATTTTGGATTTTTTGTAAGTTTTTCCTTACTGACATCTTGTTTATGATCAATAAAAGTTAATTTCAAGCGTAGTTTGCACAAGCTTTCTAAAGACATTATCTTAAAATAGCAATGTTAAGTGGTAATGTTATTTTTTCAGCAAACGCAAAAAATATCTTGTTATGGTGTATTCTTTTTTTCATTAAGAATCATTTAATTTTAGTCTGAAAGCAGAGGTGTAGCTGGAAGTTAGTGAAAATTTGTGGAGGAGAGCTTAGTCATTTAAATCAGAACAGAAAAACGTGCAAGTAACCTAATCGATACATAAAAAAAGAAATATCACAATGTTTAACTCCTCCACTTTTTTATTGACCATGAATACGCCTATGGAAAGAGTGGGCCAGTTAACCTAATATCATGGATATCACACCAAAGAACAGACGGCCCCAAAAATTGAAGTTACAAGTGGTTTCTTCCTTTTTTCATCAAAGACGAGGGAGGGAGAATTTAAGAAAATGCTTCTACTTATAATGTATCCCATTTCTTTAGACTCTTGGTTAACAAGGTCATATTTAATAACAAAATATTCTAGATAAACTTTTTCGTTGATTGAAGAAGACATAAGAATGTGTACGCAATGTTTCTGCATTTCATTTTAAGGGTAACTAATGACGGTCGGAGTGCTAATCGAGTATAGCCATAGAAAAATGAAAATTTGAAATTTTTTTAGCCATAAACGATGTTATTGTGTGTAGGTATGTATTTGTTTAATTTCATTTAACTATAACATTTTATCCATCACAAGTTTTAATTGTGGGGTTGTATACCTTTTAAGATGTCGAACCTGTGAAATGGGTACTATTAAAAGCAATGTGACTGTGTTTTGTAGACATTTTTGTTATCATTTTTTTATTTGTATTGGTTTTTCTCTCATTTAGGCAATTTGCTGACTACCCAGAAAACTACAAACATCAGTAAATAAAGCGTTAATCAATGTTTTGAAACGTGATCCCGAAAGATGAGAGGAGAAACAAACTAAAAGAAACAGTTTTCTTGTGTTGTATTTTTCCACACTCTTATACATGAATTTTATTATTATAAGGCTTTCCAATTTCAAATTTCTGTAATACAGTTTGTGCTCAAGCATTTTATCTACAACACAGTGCACATCCTCATCTGCAGCACTTTCATTTTAAATATGTGACTAGTGATATGGTTTTTATGTTTTCATCTTTTTGCCATAAACATTCAAACAACACAAAAAATTCAAACGTTCTTTTAAGATTCTGTTTGAGGATAGTTCGACTTTGCTTATTTAATTAAGTACATCCAAGGGACTGTAAAATACTGTTCCACTTAATGATATTTTTAACTAAAGGAGTTTCCACTTATCGAGAGTATACAATAAATGGAGTTGGTCTTATAAATTTAGGTCTGTTCTTCTTCTGCTTTAATCACGAAATCGATCATAATTTTTCTTAATATGACTTAACATATAGGATCAGTTAATTGTTAGTTGTTATTAATATACATGTATTTCTGTAAGGACATTCTTACGATTGGTATATATCCAGGTGTTTCAACTGAGAATATGCATTAATTTATTCCCAATTTGCTTCCCGTAAGGACAAAATTCTTGCTTTGCATCATGGGCGTTTTTAATCATTAATAATATGGTCAAGACGACGTCATATGACATCTTAGTGACGTCACAGTGACATCGTAGAAGAGTCTCTTTTAAGCACCTATGTCATATAAAGATTATTTGATGACGTCCTTTGGAAAGTGGACGCCATTTTTTATTGCTAATATTGCTAATATTAAGTTATGGTGACCTTCTCATAACGTCTTCTGAAGTCATCGTTTGACTCAATTGTGACGTCAAACAGACGTCATGGTGTTTGGTGGGTTGTAAAGTCGAAAGCCATAGAGAATTTTTATGTAATTTGGAAATGATAAATGAGAAGGTAGGAGATGAGATAGAGAAATGGACGGAAATCTCAGAAAAACTTGAATGTTAATTATTTACATTATCGAGAAAGTGGAAAATTATAATTTCGCATATTCAACTGTGTAAATCTGACAACTTCATACTATCACACGGCGTAACAAGAAGTTTTGTCATGAAAAAAATACTGAGCATCCTCTATATAAACCTGTGAAACTATAGAGAAATTCGCTGATCATAAAACCGTACACGTACATAAACTTCGAGTTGGTAAAAGTTCTTTAAAAACACAAAGTGAAAGTTTTCCACCATCGTTTTCAAACGGCAAGGAAATCATGGAAAATAATAAAATTTAGAAATAATATTTCATAACATAGTTAAAAATACTTATCTTCTCCGTTTGAAGGCATACAATTATTCTATTGCTAACAACTGTGACTGAGTATGCAATTTTTCTGGCCGCATGACGAAAACATGCTACAGGAATCAAATTGCTGGAAATGTTTATTGTAAACATGATTCAAACGCACAATGGCTTTTCAGATTTGAAGCCTCGATTGCACTGCCAAATTTTCAATTATATTTACTTTTCAAGGCTTTGTAATCAACTCAATCATCAATTGTCTCAAGGAAAAAAGTGTTTGATTGGGAAAAAAAAACTTTATTTAACTCGTATTTCTCAAAAAATGAGAGGTCTCGCACAATAATTAAATCACTGATTCTTCGGTGCTAATAAAAACCAGGTGTAAGTTTCATGTGACGAGTTTCCTCTTCGTGTTATTACTAATAACATATTTATTCAGGTTGATTTTGTCAGAAAATAAGCTTCTGCTATCAATGAAGAATCTGATGTTATTTACAAGCCAATACTCTTTTTAAACTCAAAACTAAAAACAGTTGACAAAATAAAAGGCTAGTGGTAACTCGTAAGTGTCGACAGTGCATCTAATTACCTGAAAAAGATGCATGCACATGTTCACAAGCACTGCTTTAATATCACTTAACATTAAAGTTAGCACACAGTAATCTTCGAGCGAAGAACGATAAAGTTTGTAATACCTCACCTAGAAAATATTCTATTGGATTGTTCAGATATTTACAAGGTCTTTGATTTCCTTACCATTATCATTGAAAATCAAAAAAACATTGAACCAGCGAGAGCATTAAAAAAGGGATAATGATAAAGAAAGGAATATTGTGGACTTCCTAATTTAAAATCACAAATAATATAAACAATCATCAATTAACAGCCATCTTCATGAGTCGCAATTACCCAGTACTAATGCCTGATAATGAGACAAATTCTCTTATACGTTCCTTAAAGAGTCTATTGACAGATGAAATACAATAAATAGTAAATTTAATTGTGCTTTTAAAGGTAAACAAAAAAAGTTAGCCATTTGTAAGCTGATTTTGTATTATGCAGGGATGAATAAATTGTTTAAAGGTGCAGTGCGATGGCTTAATGTCATACAAAAAAGCAAATTGCTTTGATACTGCTAAGAACGGCATAACGCATTACTAGGTGAATAAACCAAGAGTGTGAGGTGACTCAAAGGTTCCAAACGCTTTACTGATTTGGTTTTGAATAAATCAACGGTAACCATCAACATTTTTTTCGTTTTCAGTTAAGGCATTCTTTCTATTTCTGAAAAGACGCCCCGAAAAATTAAGACAGGTTTTAACAAAAAAAGAAATTAGTCCATAGGAATCGCGTTATTGGGAAGTGTTTTCTACTCTTTAGGTTAATAAGTTATTTGAAAGAAGTCTTAAGTAAAGCATAGTCAAATGTTTGAGCAATTTTCATTCAGTTCACCAAGTAGTACCTCTTTTCGGAATTTCTGTTTAAACACTGTGTTATAGCCAATCATCTATGTTTCGCCTGTTTTTCAGACTCGTAATTAGTTCTAATTATTCAACTGGAAAACTGAAAGAACGAGTAACTATTACTTACTGAGAACATTATGCAATTAAAAAACAATAAATAACATAGAAACGAGGCGAAACTTGATAACTTAGCATTAACTCGGCAGAAACTCAGAAAACAGAAATTCGGGAAAGGTGTATTGAATTCGTAATAGCTTGTATATGAATGCATATGCATAATAGACAGAAAGAATATCTGATGTTTTTGACGGCTTTCTTGGAAGATCAGTACAATAAATTCTATCAATATAATGTACTTAATGGTGATTCAATAGACCTGTCCTGATATTTTTTTCAAATGTCATAATTTTACCAAACAGTAATACTTTTGCTAGTTTCGATGAGGTTTATAGAAATTTTAAGTTCTGAAAAACCTACAAGTAATTAGTTTGTACCAATAAAATAAGATCGGTCTTGATTGCTTCACAAAATGAAAGGTGTGTGAACATACATTCGGTAAATGCATTGAAGTACTTAATTTTGTGAACGTGAGATGGAAATGGAAAATGGAAGACGTAACAAGATCAAACAAAACGCTTTGTTTTGCCACTGGGAAGAAAACTTGGATCAAAATATAAGACAAAGGTGAATACATGTCGCTTAAAGATGGTTACAAAAGGAATGACGAAGAAATACGTATGGATCTGCACATTTTCTTTTATTCCTGGTGCATCTTGTGAGCACATTTTAAGCTTCTCCAGTGACTAATTGAGTTTAGTGTGTCAAAGCATTTAGGAGCTATGGTTTGTATTTACGAAATTCTCAAAAATCTAAAAAAAAAAAATATTCTCATTTACAAATTTTCAAATGGCAATAATATCGTGAAGAGAAGAGGTACTGGAAATCCGTAACAAATGAACCTCAACCCCGGGGAAAATGTCAACTTCATCTTAAGAATGACAAATTTGCATTTTGGTAGATAGTTGATGTACCGTAGAAACGGGAACATTTCCCTAGTGCATTGAAAGTGTTATCTGACTGAATTCTACTTTTGAAATTTGATGATGAAAGAGCAAAATAGCACTTTTTGTATGACTCTGTAGGAGTTTTTTTCGAATTACGGACAAATGGCATTTGTAATTGTGCTTACCCGTTCAAGTTTTTCAGGATTCTAACAAAATAAGATCCAAAAATGAGATATAGGTGTAAGCTAATGAAAACAGGACTTTTTGAATCAGAAAAAGATGCTAGAGTTTGTTCATTGTATTTTGTTATACAGAAAGGTGACAAAATTTGAATTGAAAATTAAAACAGACAAAGTTAAATTCCCTTTTAAAAAAACACTGCACATAGACATGTTGAAAAGTTTTTGTTCAATACAAGAACATGTAAAATCTTTGGTAAATAACAAATTTCACAAAAAACCTTCAGTAAGTGTTAACACCAAAACGGGATTCACACTCTAAAAAGGTATTAAAAGTCATCAAAATGTATGGCCTTTATGCCTGATGAGGAAAATATCAAAGAAACTACTCCAGAAAGATTCAGAAGGTTATGTAGATTAAATGGAATTATGGATTGCCCAGAAATATTTATTGAAATCACGAAGAATTTGGAATTACAGGGTGCGACATGGAGTGAATAAAAACATCATAACACCACAAGAATATTGATGTAGGTTATACCAAATTCGTTCATAAGTTACATATCAGAGCCGCACTGACAATTTCAGAACTCTAAGGGAGTCATTTCAAAATGCCTGTGGTGACCCCTTTTGTGACGCTCGCGTCATGTTGATGATCTTGCCCCCGGATTTCATTAAGATACACTGAGTTTTTTTTCAGGAATTGCCTCACAGTTCTAACTCTCTCTCTCTATCTGATGGGTGTCATGGTGTGGTGAATGAATTTCATGGAACGATGAAAAATCTTGTAACCTGACATTTACAGACAGTAAGCGTTAATAATAACATATGAACAGAAAAAGATCTATTGCGTTCATATGGTAGAACTAGGAAGTTATTTGTCGTGCACTCAGGAATAATTTACAAAGTGATACTCTCAAAATTGACTTTGAAATGTACAATTTAAGGAGATATTGTACGGCTTTTGATCGCATTATTAGGGCATGAAAATCGTAATCCATGTGGGAGAAAATAACGAAGCAACAAACCTCCTCCTGAACTCAACCTGAACCACATTTTTTTGAAGACGCCTATATGTCCGTGTAAAAAATCATTCTATTGGCATATTTGTGACGAACTTCAGATTCATCCATGAAAGTGCTTCTTCAATGCAAGTTGTGTGGAGGGTGTCAAAAGTATCTCAGCTGCTTCCACTTAAAGTAGCATTAGTTTTATCATGAAAGTAGAATAATGAGGAAACTACTTAATCATAAGATTCAGATTTCTTGTGGCTAAAAAGATGTTGACAAAAGGTCTGGTTTGCCCCTGCAAGAAAAACAAACTGAAAAGTGCTTAGGAATGTAAGTTGGGAAAAAACAGGAGTTGTTATTGACAAATGCAGAAATAGAGTTCCTCTTTAAAACGCATAATATTATAGTGAATTTAGCATGGTCAAATGTTTATACATTTTTGTAATACCTGTTTCATTTGCCAATATAGTTCATGTGAAATTTTAAGACGTATTTATTTGTAGAATCATATTAACTTTTCAAAGAAGTTCCAATTACACTTAAAGTTTGTAGGTAAGATAAATTTTTACCCTCAGATGCAGTAAGTGTGCCATTTAACGTTGAAATCAGAGAAAATATAAGCTTCATCACTAATCATTTGTCACATTAACTCATTATGGTTGTTCAGCAGCTCATCCTTTGTTTCACTGTCAGGAAACCCTTCATTATTGTCAATGCGTTTTATTGAAGCAGCGAATTGACTGTGCTTATTTCTTTCTCTTTAGCCACAAGCCACTTCCTTTCCACTTATTAAATGCACTTGCATTTCAAACACACATTAAGATTAACTTGTTGAAGGTTTAGTCACGGAACCGATGGTCAGAAATGTTGCTGCGCATTACATAGCATACAATCAAGATCTGCTGTTATTCAGACTATAACGTGTTTCAATTATTGGAATGCTTGATTTTACTTGCACATAAAGATACTTCAAAAAGAAAACCCAATTTTCAAAGAACAAAAAAAACCACGAAGAGGAAGCATGTACTGAATTCAAATCGCCTGTCTGCGTTTCTTTACAAATTTAATACTCTAGACCAAAATTGGATACATAGTGTTAGGTAATTCACTCTCTAGTGGAAAGAGGAAAGGGGATTTTACAGGCAAAACTGTGTCTGAAAACGTACAATTAGCAGAAAAATGTAAAGAACGTCTTAACGCGAAAACGCATCAATTTGTTGGAAGGCCCCTATGCTTTTCACTCTCAATCTGGATGTATTGAGAATGGAAGAGAAAAATGATTTATGTCATTCAAGTCGAAATAAACATCGATGGTTTTTTAAATTTCCTTCATTCCGTTACAAGTTATTAAATAAACAACGTACAAACTTAAATATGTATGAAAAGCTGCAAAAATATTTGTCACCACCAAACTTAAAGAAGCAGCCTTGACTGTAGTAACGTTATTAACACTTCAAAATATGATAACAACGCAGGTGAATTTGATGATAATGATTGGAATGCTTCGTGTCGATTAGAATGTGATGGTGACAAGTCATAATAGTTGTTTTTCTCTTTGGAATTTTTATCATCTATAGCAATTGAATACCATAAGTCAAAAAAAGACGATTTGTTTTCTTGACTTAGTACTCAGACATTCTCAATCAATCAAGTTCAAACAACAGCTGATAGGAATTGTTTCAAAACTGAAATTTAGACGAGTTACGAACAATTTCCAACAAAAACTACGGCAAGACATCCAGAATTATAATAAACTCAAACAAGATAGATGTTCCGACAAAGCCGCAAATATGTTCAAAGGAGTAAAACAAGTTTGTAAACAAATCCATCACAAAAACTTACATGAGATTCTCGAATCACAAATCATGATTCAATTTATAAGGATACAAACACAGCACGACGTTATCAACAGAGATCGAGCGAGTGAGGGAGCTAAATGGTAACCCAAAAATAAAATGAATGAAAATAAAAAATGCGAATGCATACTCCCCAGAAGCCAACAAATGTATGCTTTGCTTGAACGAGAAATTTAAGATTGCTAGTTATCCTGGTTCCTATTTTTATAAACAAACGGATGGAAATCATATCAAAATGCCGTCATCGACGTAAGTTTGAACTTTTGCGACATAAGAGACGAGATCACATGACGTCAAATGATAACAACATAGTTTATTTTTATAACGAATTTTCTAGCGTTTTTTTATTTAGCTGAAGATTGTTCGCCTATGCGTTAATGAAACTCTGAGTATTGAGTCAATAAAACAAATCGTCTTTTCTTGACCTCTGGCATCTAGCACTCTTTGTAATTTAAACAAATATTGAACAGTGTAAATTAAAAAGAAGACAACATTTGTGTTACGCAATTGAATATATTATTTTTCCAAGAAAGGGTTAATAACAGATATACAATACAATAGAAAAAACGATCATTGTCTGCAATTAATCATACATAAAGAAGCAGGAAGTGCTCTTTACAGCGCCCTACTCAAAAAAGTTCGTCCAATGCAAACATTAATGCTGACTTACCATCGATATCTCTCACATCAATGTCACAGTTGTTTTTCAGAAGTAATTCAACACAATTTGCATGCCCTTCCTCCGATGTATGCATTAATGCTGTCTTCTCATTGTCATCCTTCATATCAACGTCACAGTTGTGTTTCAGAAGTAATTCAACACAATTTGCATGCCCTTCCCCCGATGCAAACATTAATGCTGTGACACCTCCCTTTGTGCTCTTGATATCAACGTCGCAATTGTGATGTAATAACAACGCAACGCAATCTGCATGCCCTCCCACCGATGCACTCATTAATGGTGTGAGACCGTGGACTTCACTCTTCATATTAACATCGCAGTTGTGCTTTAATAATAAGGCAACACAATCTGCGTGACCATAACCCGATGCATACAATAAAGGTGTGGCACCTTCCCCTGTGGTCTTCATATTAACCTCACAATTGTGCTGCAATAATAGCGCAACGCAATCTGCATGACCATTCTCTGACGCAAACGTTAATGCCGGTTTTTTATCATCATCTGGACCACCAAGAAAATTTATCACGTCACCATCTAATTGTAGAATTGTTTTGAGAATTGCGAATTTACCATTTTCTGCGGCGTGGATGAAAGTACGTTCCAACAATCTTTCGTCTTCTTTCTTTTCTTTATTAATTATTTCTGAAAGGATCAACAACTGTAACTCTTTCTTACTTTTTAAGTTCTTCAAATCTTTTATAAGTCTCTTTGTTTCTAAAAGTAGAATATCGAAATAAAAGTCGAAAATTGTATAGTGTATATAATTGTATTGTAACATATTCTCCTGTGAAGAATGGAACATTCTTTGACATAAACAAATTTAAGGTGTTTCCAATCAAAACTGTAGTCTTTCTTTTGATTATAGAATGTTGTTCTTGTGATTCCAAAAGATATTCTAAAATCTGTGCTCTATTCAAACTGACCTTTTGTTAACCGCGTTTAAAAAATGCATTACCTTTCCACGAATAACTTTGAATTCGTTTCAAGTTTTCAGCCAAGTCTTTGTTAAACGTTATGTTAAGTGTTTGGAAGCTAAAACAGAAATTGATTTCCTCTCTAGCGAGTCAAGATGTGAAATTTTGAACTCCTCGGACCACAAGACCTCAAGAAAACGCATTCATTGAAGGACAAAGATGATAATTCAGGATTTCGGTGATGCTAGTATAATAACCACGGAAAACAAAACAACAAAATAAAACAACTTGCCAAAAAACCTACCTTGAATCCCCTATTACCGATTCTAAAATAAAATTAAAAAATATTCTTAAAATTTCGTACTTGATAATTTCATTTTGAATTTCATCAAACAGATCAGGAAGTTTCAAATGTTAATTACTAAAACGCGTATGAGTACTTAAGCAATAACGCAAACATAAAATACACTTAAAAATAACTACTTACTTGCAACCATTTCCAAATCTTCTTCACAAAGCTCAAAATTGTCATTGCAATGTGTAGTTTTAACTCGGGTACTTAGAGTTGATTCAGTGCTAGCGAAAGTTTTATTTGTCGAATAGACTTCTATGGTACCTAATCTATTTAGTGAAGACATATCTTCAAGAGAAAACTGAATGAGATCATTATTTGAAAAGTTCTGCATATTTTGCGAAAACCATGTTCTACCAGTTGTCACAAGGAAATCTTCGTGATTTCTTGAAAAAGATTTAAGCTTATCAATTATGTCCATATCACACTTTCTTTGTAACCTGTACTTCTCTCTTTGATCATCATATTCATTCAAAATTTCCATCTCCTCTTCATTCATTTGCTGAGTATAACTCCTGATGTTTATTATTTTCCTGGCACGTAATTCCTTGCACAACTCAAACCAAAACGCTTCAAACTGCTCATCTTCTGCTTTACAATCATCATAGGTTTTTGATACTTTTCTTGAAGATGCCAGAAGGCTTGCATAATGGCTTCTTAATTCCTTTGCATATATCGCTAGCTGTTTCTTTTCATGTCCTCTATGTGTCCTGTGTTCGCAGTATTTGCAGATGGGTCTTTCGTTGCATTTGATGCAAACAATTCTGGCGAAAGTTTTGTGTTCTTCACAAATTAGTTGCAAGCTATCTGTACCAAGATCATAATCGAGAAAATGATGTTCCTTGTCATTACATTTATGTTTATTAAGGCATGAATTGCACAATTTCATTTGAGATTCTGAACAAAAGCGAACAATTGAATTTTGGCAACTTTGTGTTTCACATGTCTTTATTATCCTGGAAAAGAATCAAATGGAACTTAAGACTACTTCTACAAATCAATTATTAAAATCATTTTAAAATAAACGTACTCTTGAGTGTTCTTCTTTCTCGCATCATCCAAAAGGCTTTCAAATACGAAATTTTTTATCAACACATCATTCAAAGTCAAGTCAGCTGGAACGTTGGTAATTTTTTCACATTGGTTTGGACAGTTCAACGTTGCACTTCCGTCATTTTTAAAAACAAGCAATGTTTCTTTACATGCTTCACAAAAGGAGTGACCACAAGGAAGCTGTCTTGCATCAATTAATTGGTACAAGCAGATTGGACATTCTAGTTGTTGACATGTAGCCATGACCTCAATGATTCTACTAGTGGTGAGCGGTAGTCCAAGATATTTTTAATAGCTAACAAGAGAAATAATTCAAGACTGTGTGAGGGTTGTAAATTCTAAGAAATAAGTAATTATCATATCACATAAGTTAGCTTTATCATAAGTAAGCTTTTCGCTAATCATATTAAAGGGTTACTTATACGAAGAAATTTTATCCGGGGTTGATATTTCATCTTGGTATCGGGCTGGCAGATAAGAGCGTTCATATGGATGCGTTCAGTCCAGAAAATGAATATAAATGTTATAAAACAACATTTAAAAAATTCTGACAGATTTCTTTAATTTTTCCAGTACACTAGTGCATCTTTTTGTATAATTTCTTTTCAAACTATATTTGTTCTGGAGTTACATTTTAATTGTCAGATGATAACTTGGGTGGTACAAAATATGTACCTCATTCGAATAGATACTTTCCTTATTAATTTGTACTGTTTATACTTGTCAACATTAAAATCTTTGTTGATTGTTTAATATTCTATTGAAACAAAGCATTAAAGTGTAAATTTTATTCATGTAAATGCATCATTTTGATTGCAAGCGTTTCAAACAATGGGATTGAACTGCAGCTCAGATACACGCGGAAAATTTCATCCCTGGATGAAAATTCTCCATGTAAGTAGCCCTTAAAATAGTAAAATTGTCTGCTCGGCTAAGAAGAAACTTCCATGAAGCTCTTACAATCAAAACAAAATCAAGAAAAAACTTTACTCATCAGTTCAAAGAAATGGGTTTTTTGTGAAGTCGAAAGCCATAGAGAATTTTTCAGTAAATTGGAAACGATAAATAAGAAGGTAGGGGATGATTTTAGAAGAGTGACGGAAATTTCAAAATTTGAATGTTAATTATTTACATCAACGATGAAGTGGGAAGTTATAATTTCACATATTCAACTATGTTAATGTAACAATTTTACACCATCACACGACCTAACAAGAAATTTCGTCATGAAAAAATATTCAGCATCGTCTACATGAACATGTGCAAATATACAGAAAGTTCCTGATCATTAAACAATACATGTAGATATACTTCGACTTGGCGAAAGTTTTTTACAAACACAAAGTGAATGTTTCCAGCATCGTTTTCGAATGGCGTGAAGTTCATGGAATAGAATCTAGAAATAACATTTCATAACATGATTAGAAATACTGACCTTCTCCCTATGAAGTTAACGTTGCTAACAACTACAACAGAGTATGCAATTTTTCTGCTCGCATGACGAAAATATTTTTGTGTTACAGGAATCTAATTCCTTGAAATGTTTATTGTAAACATCAACAATGACGCATAATGACTTTTCAGATTTAAAGCCTTGATCACACTGCAAAATTTTCAATGATGTTTTCAAGCATGAATCGTCACAAAGAAAGAACTGTTTGCACAGGAAAATAAACCTTTTTAATTCGTATTTCGGAAACCGATAAATGGGAGGTCTCGCTCAATATTTAACTCACTTATTTTTCTATGCTAATAAAAACCATGTGAGGTTTCAAGTGACAGGTTTCCTATACTTGTTATTATTAATAACAGATTTATTCAGGTTGATTTTGTCAGAAAATAAGTTTCTGCTATCAGTGAAGGGTCTGATGTTATTTACAAGCTAATAACTTTTTTTAAAACTAAAAACCATAGACTGTTCACAAAATGAATGGGCTGGTAAGTGCGAAATGGTAAGTGTATGCAGATCATCTAACTACATGATAAGATGCGTGGGTATGTTTAATAAGCGCTGATTTAATAGCAATTAATATTAAAGTCAATACACAGTAATCGATAAATTTCGTAAACATTACCTAGTTTGGAAACTATTTTATTAGATTGTTCAGATACTTACATGGTTTTATTAAACCTGATGTTCTTACCATTATTAATGAAAATAAAAAAACCCCATTGAACCAACGAGAGCGGTAAAAAAAGATAATGAAAATGAAATGAATATTTTGAACTTCCTAATTGAAAATCACCAATTAACAGCCTTCTTCAGGAGCCGCAATTACCGCAATACAAATGCCTGATAATGAGATAAATTCTCTTAAACATTCCTTAAAGAATCTATTGACAGGTGAAATACTATAGAATACAGAGCGGTTTATTGTTTACTCGCTTAGTATTATAAAACCCCAGATCAATTTAAATTCTAAGTTAGTAAATCGAATGAAATCGAATCGAACGAAATATGATCTTCTTTACTCATGTTTCTTTTGCTCTGTAGAATGGTTGTCAGCAAAATTAATAAGGAGTGCCAAAAGGAAATAGGGCCCTGAAAATTGTCTTCAGGTCTTTTTGTTGATAATTATTCTAAGGATAAGCTCGCTTTGAAGAGAAACAAGAGGCCATAAGGCCTGAAGGTCAGTGCTTTTAATAAAGATGAAAAATGTTGTACTGTGAAACAAAGTGGAAAAGCATTTTTACTCCAGCAAGGTGGAAATAAGAATTCCTGAATGATAACTAAAGTGATAGTCACTAAGGGAATAAGAAGACCGGTGCCATCTCACAATTGAGTGCATATACCAGCAGGGACGGACACATATTTTGTAGGTACAGCTCAACTTTTCGGATTCCAATAAGTATTCCGATTCCCGACTTATTCGGGACAACCCGATTTCCGGGAAAATTCCGTCCGAAAATGCGGGATCATTTTGACAGATTAGAGTAGACGAAAGAATAAAAAGGAAAGCGGCCGTAAATCATTTAGTAATGATTCTCTTGACGAACTTTTACTGCAGATTGAGCTATATGAGCTGTTCCCTGCGTCCGTCACTGACCAGAATCATTGGAACAAAACTTATTCAATAAAATCTGTATATAAAAAAAGACTTTCACATACAGTTTTATCATCTTTTACCAATAAAGAAAATATGACTGTATTTGAATTAAACGCAAATCTGATTTCCAATCAATAAAAGTTTGTATTAAAGTTAAAACAAGTTAATTCTATAAAAACATTTAGAGTATACTTCACAAAGTTCCATGCAGACATTGATTCTCATGATCACAAATGGTTAAAAAGAGAACATCTTGCACACAGTACGCATATGAATTTTAAACAGAATTGACTATAGATTGAAAAAAGGACAATGCTAAAAAATTCTAAGTATTTGTGTTGGGGGCAATGCACCATTCATACCTTTTTATTTTGCTTCATTGAAAATACAAAGAGTAAACAAAACAACTGCCGATAATTCAAAATAAAGAAAATAAAATAAACTGCTTGCCCATGCAGATATGCAGAGTAAAAAATAATTGACTACAGAAAAATAAGCGTCGAAATCAAAACAAATAAATGAGAAGACTATAGATAAGAAAATGGAAGTATGGCCATATGGGTAATTTTTTCATTCAAATATTGAATGAATAGACAATATTTGGCCATGTGATGTAAGGTTTATAAGCAGTACTGTCTTCTTTGCTTGATAATTTACTGCATCAATCAACAAACACAGAATATCATCGATTAAGGCATTTTGTGAGTAATGACATATCATCACAGGTAATTAAATGCTTCATACACGTTTTCCCATTACTTGGATGACTATTAATAAACAACTAGCCGCCAAGGCGGCGTCGCTCGCCGCCCATGTCCACCTGCTTTGTATCACTGCATCAATAAACCTCAAAGTTCCTTATAAACGGCTCGTACAACTTGTGTTCAGCCAAAGCAGATTCGAAGTCACAACCTCTGGTGTGCAGTCAGTGTTACATCAGTTTTACATCAACTTTATATCAATTTTTCAGTTTTTTCATGATGTGTTACTTATTCATTTTTTAAAACCAATCGTTTATCAGTATAACAATACACTCAAAACGTAGAAAGAAACAACTTCAACTTTTTATTAGCTTTTGTTTTAAGAAAGTTACGCGCTCTAACATGGGTGTTATCAAACAGGGGGAGAATGGTTTCTTTTCTTAAAAAGTCCACACGGGAGGAGAAAAAAAAGGCATGTGCTAAATGAATAATGTGAATAAAAAACACGTTCGATCAGAAGCGCATAACAATTAAAAGAAATTAAATAATTAAAAGAATGGCACATCATTTTCATCTGTCGGGCAAGGAAAGCTTCGGTTTTTAAACATTTTGATTGCTCGAAAAAAAAGTTTCACCCGTCTCAGACAGTCGAACAAGCGTTAGGATATAACACCGGCAAACTGAACATGCTGCCATGTTATGCCACTGCTGCTTTTTGTCCAAAATGTTTAATCAGTTTCTTTGTATTTAGTTGATGTATTGTTTTCAAAGCCAAGTCAACATGGTCCTTGGAATATAAAATTGACAATAATAATAAAACAAAACGTTATCCCTATTGGTTCACCAGCCAAAAAAGTTCGATTGGAGTTGCAATGTATTTGTTTCGCACTGACTTCGCACACAAAAAAAGAAATAATTCTCTCACAACTAAATCTACCATTTTGCGTGATATTCAAACAAACAGACAAACAGAGAATCGGCTATTAATATATAGATAGCACAAAACTTTATATACACCATTATCACATTAGAGCACATTTATTTGTCATCTATTTTTGTGTGTAATTTATTCAATTTCCGAGCTTTGCGTATTAGGATATAGATTCAAAGAAGCAACATTTCTTCATTGAACTCCTAAGAATCGACTTATCAAATAAGTTTGTGAAAACAACATTATAAAATAACATCTGACGAGACTTCAACAAAACATTTACATTGATAAGCAAAAATAATTTAGGTGACATCCGTATGATACAAAAACATAAGTCGGCCAAAACCTACCTCGGATCCCCTATTAGAAGTTCTAAAATAAAATCAAGAAATACTTTTAACATTTCGCACCCAAAATCTTATTAACATCATACATATTGGGAGGTTTCAAACGGTAAATACTAAAAAACGAATAGTTTTTCTTAGCAATATTACAAATATATTTTATGCTTCAATTAGAAATAACTTCTTACCTGCAACTTTTTCTAATACTTCTTCACCAATCTGAAAACTGTCATAGCAATGCTTAGATTTAATTTGGGTATTTAGGGCTGGTTTGAAGATAACTAATGGTTGACTTGTCGAATGGACTTGTATGGCACCTAAGTTGTTTAGTGAAGACATATCTGCAAGACAGAATTCAACGTGATTTGAACAGTTCTTCATATTTTGCGAAAACCATGTTGAACCAGTTGTAATAATGAAATCTTCGTTGTTTTTTGAAAATGATTTCAGCTTATTCAATGTTTCCATATGCCGCATTCTTTGTACTTTGTACTTTTTCTTTTCATCATCATATTCTTTCAAAATTTTAATCTCCATTTTGTTCATTTGATCAGCATCATTTTTCATGTTCATCATTTTCCTGATATGCAATTCCTTGCACAATTCCAATCTGAACTCATCCAACTGATCATCTTCAGCGTTACAATCTTCATAAGTTTTAGATAATGCCAGATCTTTTAAGTAGAATCTTCTTAATTCCTTTGCATAACTTGCTAGGTCTTTTTTTTGTGTTCTCTATGTGTCCTATGTTCGCAATACTTACAAATGAATTTTCCGTTACGCGAAACTTTCTTGCAAACAATTCCGGCGAAAGTCCTGTGTTCTTTGCAAACTGGTAGAAAGCTTTCTGTTCCATGATGATAATCAAGAAAATGATGCTCCTCGTCATTACATTTATGTTTTTTCAGGCATGAGCTGCACAACTTCACTTGTAATTTGGTACAATAGCAAATAATTGAATTTTGGCAACCTTTTTCTTGACACGTTTTTATTATCCTGCAAAAGAATCAAATCAAATTAAAAAGTTTTCTGCAAAAGGAATGGTCGAAGTCATTTTAAAATAAACGTACTTTTGAGTATTATTCTTTCTTGCATCATCCAAAAGACTTTCAACTACGAAATTTTTTATCAACACATCATTCAAAGTTAAATGAGCTGGAACGTTGGTAATTTTTTCACATTTGTTTGGACAGTTCAACGTTGCACTTCCATCATTATTGAAAACAAGCAATGTTTCTTTACACGCTTCACAAAGGGATTGACCACACGGTAGCGGTCTGGCATCAATCAGTTGGTCCCGACATATTGGGCATTCAAGAACTTGCGACCGTGCATCTGCCATCCTATAAAATAATGTTGGTATGAATAAATGTATCCTAAAGTTATATTGATCCACACTAACTGTCACTGTCATAATGCTCCGGAAAGTAATCAAATACAAGTACATAGAATTAGGTTGTACTAACTTGATAAAAGCATCTCTTTAAATACAAATTCGGCAGTTGCATTCGGCGTTAGAGAACTTTTAGAAATTCTTTCATAAATATGTTATTTGAATTATTTACTTTACCATCCATATTTAACGTTGAATAGAAAGAAAATGGTTATGTCCATTTATCAATGTAGCTTCAATACACAATTCCTGTGAAATTCAATTTAAAGTTAATTGGAGGTGATGAAAATTGCCCTTCGTGAAAAACACTCACAATTGGTGCCAATGATCACATCAGAAGAGGTGTCGATCAATATTTTGAAATACCAAACAGCATATAAATCAGGAAATGTCAATGATGATATGATAAACAATAAGCTTCGAATACATTAATGCTTCGATTAAACGCCCCCCTCGAATAGACGCCCCCTTTAGAGAGGGGCGTTTATTAGAGACACACTAATTAAGGCATGTAGAACTACATTTTATTTCATTGTTTCAGCTTCAATGTTTTTATTTTGTATAAAAATAGACGCCTTTCTTTCCTTTATTAGCCAATGGCAAAAACGAAGGAGAGATCGTTTTGAGGAAGAGCAAGTAAAAAACCAGAACCTTTACTGGCTTTAAATACCATCCTTACAACAACTTTCAAGTTGGTACTTATATAGCGGAACAATATAAATTTAATTGTCAGGTTCTCGATTGGTTACCCAGTGGGCACACGTCGTCCTACGAACGTCGTGGGGACGGAAGATTTACGTCCCCTCGTCCCGGTCCACAGAGGACGTCCATAGGACCTCCACATTTGGACCAAAAATGGACGGACGTCCGGTAGACGTCCCCGTGACGTCTTATTTGGACCTCATTTTTAGAGCAGGAAACTAGGCGCCAATAGTAGTACGTACAACAGGTGGTTTGATAAGACAAAATCGCGAGTGGTTAAATCCAGTATACGCTTCGATAGTGTAGAACTCAACTTATTTCAAGTGAAAATTATTGTTTAATTTTTTGTGTGAAAAGGATTATTTTTGTTAGGGAATACTAATATTCAGTAAGAGAAGTGATTCGGACGGCAGAAACCGAAAGAAGACGGCGCTACGTGTTGTTAATTTTTGCTGATTTGTTGTGCAAGTTCTTTTTAGTTATGATTGTCTGTGTTCATTGAAGTGTAAAAAAATAAACCGAAAGTATTTCGTTCAACCATGATGGATGCTATGCTACAAAAATAACAAGAAGCTAGTAAGGAAGGTCGTACTGTGGAAACAAATAGCTTTTTCCATTGAACTTTTGAATGAATTGTTGTTGCTATTACTGATCGAAGAAGGGGGTCGTTCTTAGAACAGACGTAAAACTGGCATCCATTTTTCTGGAACAGCTAAGTTGTTTACATATTTTCGTTTCGATATCGCTTCGTGGTGTGTTTGGGTTATAGTACTGATATAGTATATAGATGAAGACAAAGATCTTTGAAGCCATGCATAAAAATTGATTGTAGCCTACCTCGATATGTATTGATCTTAAAGTCTTTAAAAGGATCATTCTTTAATAAAGAATCTCATTGCATTGTTGCTGAATGGGAAATATGAAGACATTGTGGGAATTCCTTTTGACTTTTTTGTATATAGATAGACTTTGACTGACAATGAAGGTAGCTAGATCTAAAATTTATTTCATTTTGAAGTTTTATGTCTTATTTTACAGGGTCCCTGTTGTTGTGAATTTGTTTTTGTGTGTCTTCAAACTGTAAGTATTGATTATATAAACGACGCTGGACAACCTCGTAATTTGTATGAGGGTAACAGGGTGTACGTAGGGGCCATGGTGAGTTATAGTTAGTTGTACTGGGTATGTAAGGGGATATACGGGGTATGTATGGGGGTATACAGGGTATTACGAGGGGCAAACGTGTATGCAAAAGTGACGAAAGACGGAAAGTTAAGCCAAAAGAAATCACCAATTGTTATCCATAATCCCCGTAGTTTATTTATTTTTCGAGTTTTGATTGCAGAAAAGGAAAAGTAATTGTTTTTTTCAACAAAACATCGTCACAAATAAATCCCCTCATACACCCCTGCACACTGCACTGGTACCGAGTTTAAAGAACATAGGTTAATGCGCCTCGTATTATCCTGTTACCCTGTACAAATTATGTGGGTTGTCCAGGGATGTGATTATAATACTGATTGTGGATTTTCCTTTTATTTGCAAAAGAGATTAATTTCAGCTCCTTAATGTACTGTAACAATTTTTAATCAATTTCTATTATATTATCTGATTAAATGTACTTTTCACTTTTCTTGAATGTGTGAAAAATTTTCTAATTAGCGGATTGCTCGGCCTATTTCTCTTCGTTTTGTTGATACTTCCCACATTTATAGCAAGGTTTGTTGTCGATTTTGAGACCGATTTCTTCATCTTTTGGCTCAATGTAAAGAAGATGAGGATTAACCAATGAAGTTAAAGACAAGGGAAAAGACAGAAATGTTTTTGATTTTCATAAGTAAATGTAAAATATTACATAATAGTCGTTTTGAGAAGAAAAGTAGGGCATCTCCCCCCAAGTTATGCTTTAAATTTGATTTTTTTTCAAAATTACTTTCTTCGCTTGTCCGCGAAATTAAATCCACGCAACATTTTCCAGGAAGGGCTTAACTGCAAAATTAAATCCGAAATCAAAAATTTCAGTCGACCGCGAAATCAAATCCACGCAAAATTTTATCCACTTAAGATAAGTTGTGTAAATGTCTCATCAGTCAGCAGAAATAATTTTTTTTATTATTTTTTTCTTCTCTAAAAGATGAAATTCATGGAGACAACACAGGAGGGAAGTTATTCATTATCAGCTAACACCTCTTATCGTGATGTTGAGAGTTCTAAGGAGTCAAGTGAAGAAGGAGTGCTAATTACTGAAGAAAGAAAGGAGGCTAGTTCTTGCAGTGATGTAGAGATGAAAGTTTCTTCTCCTGATGCAGATAACCATTCGGACCACCTTCTAGATGAAGCATGTTTAGGAAGTCCCTGTCAATCACCACTAGATGTTGACTCTTCTGATGAAATTGGTGATAATGAAGATGATATAGACCATGGACTAAGTGAACAGCTTAAAAATTGGGCATTGAGAAATAATTGCACACAGAGATCTGTCAATGAAATTTTATCAATTTGTAATGATTTGGAATTTTCTGTTCCAAGGGATTGTAGAACTCTTCAACTCCAATGGGCCTTGGTAACTATGTATATGTTGGAGTTGGACACTGTATTAAGAAACTGTATGATTGCAGTGGTACTTTTGATTTTCAATCAATTGATTTAGTTGTGAACATTGATGGCCTTCCTTTGTTCAAATCAAGTTCTATATCATTATGGCCAATTCTAATTCAATTTGGTCAGTTCCAGTCAATTGCAGCAGCCTTCTTTTGTGGACGTGTGAAGCCACCTTTTGATATTTTTCTGAATGATTTTGTTTCTGAGATGTCAAATCTGATTGTAAATGGAGTCTTGTTAGGTCAACAACGATATCCTTTTATAATGGTATGCTTAACCTCAGATGCACCAGCTAGAGCCTATATCAAAGGAATTGCTCAACATAGTGGTTATCATTTATGTGAACGTTGTACTCTCAGGGGAGTAAGTGTAAGGCGAAGAATTGTTTTCGACCAAGAAGAGGGGTCTAATGCTGTTTTGCGAGATGATGCAACATTCCGCTTGAATGGGTACAGCCTTAAGGATGCAGAGGGCAAATGTCACCAAAACGGCGAGTCAGCGTTTTTAGAATTGCAAATTGACTTTATCAAAGACTTTCCACTTGACTCCATGCATCTGGTATTTCTTGGAGTCACACGTCGAATTTTATATTATTTGAAAGGCTCATTCAGTAAAATAAATGACAGTAAATTATCAGCATCATTTTTGTCAGCTGTTTCAAGCCATTTAGTGCAGTTGAATGGCTGTTTCCCATCTGGATTTTCTCGTCAACCAAGAAGTTTGTCAGAACTGGATCGATGGAAAGCAACAGAGTTTAAATCCTTTTTACTCTATTCTGGGCCTGTCGTGTTACGTGGATACCTTTCACTCTCTATGTGGAAACATTTTTTAAGTCTTTCTATCAGTATTCGATTGTTGAATGAAGAAGATGATATTATCAGAAGACAAAATATAGAGCCAGCAAGACAAATGTTGCGGTATTTTGTGCACAATTCAAATCAACATTATGGTATAACGTTTTGCGTTTACAATGTTCATGGCCTTCTTCATCTGCCAGATGATGTAATCCATTTCCAAGCACCTTTGATTAGATTTTCCTGTTTCCAGTTTGAAAATCACCTTCAGCAATTAAAAAGAAAAGTTAGAGGAAAAAGTAATGCACTAAGTCAAGTAGTAAAGCGTTCTGAGGAATTAGATGGTACCTACTACAGGAAAGTTCAACAATCCATTAAAGTTGATTTTGGTCCGAAAAATTCTTGCTTTATGACAAAGTCAAGTGTTATTTTTGTCAAAAGTATTTGTCAAGATGGAGGTTTTTGGTGTGACTGTTTTAAGAAGTCTTCGTTGGTGTCTTTCTTCAATGTATTTGGCATTGATTCAAAGGACTTAGACATCTATTCGTTAAATAAGTCCTTGAAAGCAAAGAAATGTGTAAAATACAGAAGAGATTTTTTGAAAAAATGTGTTGTCATCCCATATAAAAGTGAATCCGTCATAATTCCTTTAATATCGGACAACTATGGCGAAAACTAATTTAATTTTTATGGTTCTTTTTAATGTTATATATTTAGTTTATTAAGTTATAGTTCTCTTAGGGTTCCTATATTTTTTATCTCATATTTGGATAAACAATCCTTCATAATTTTTTCTATTCTTTTTCTGTTTGTTTTTACTTTAAAGAATTCATTTGTGTTAAATCCCTAAAAAAGCTTTAGGTGCTCAAAGTGTATGGCTGTTATGACCTTTTAAGATGGGGTTTTAATGGTGAGCCAAATTTATACCCTTTCATTAGCATATGCTGTGGTTGTTGGAAATAATGCGCAGTGTTTTCTCTAGGTTTTTTCTTTCAAAATCATCATGTTGATAGATAACTTAGATTATACTAAACTATTTAATTATGTATTTTTAAAAGGTTATTCTTCAGTTATTCTGATTATATATAGTTTGTCTATAAGGTATGGTTAATTAGCTCTCAGTACCTCATTTAAATTTAGATTTCCATTTAATTCTCGCTCACTTTGCTCGCTCAGTATTTTTAGCCCCCTCAATATTGTTTAAGAAATTACAGCCCTGAATTTCGAATGTTTAAATGGAATTAACTAATTTCAATAATAATATTTAGGGAAAAGGCATATTCATTGGTGAAATTTTGGGAGAGTGGCAAGGTTGAGGAGGCAGTGGTTCCCACAAAGTGGATCCACAAGGATTTGGTGTATTGGTCCACCAGCATCAATGCTCTGCGTGATCTGAAGGAGCAGCGTCCAATTAACCCCAAGTGGCTATCATATAAATTAATAAAGGTTGTGGTCTCAGACAGTAAAATGTGTTTTTAATCTGATTCCTTTATGCAACCGACTGGTATATTTTATCTTTATCCAACTTAACAGCAACGATATTATAAAAGGCTATATATTTTTTTTATGTTTTTATGTTTTTCTTTAGATCATTACGACCTATGTTGCAAGTATGTTTTTCAACGACATCAGAAGACAGTAGCCCCGTCACAACGAAAAAGAAAGGTATGCAGCATTCTTGAAAATTATTTCCGGATTGTATTTTGTTCTAGTTTTTCTGTTAGTTTTTATAATTCTTAAACTATTCTTGGAAATGCAGCTACTCGAGTATCACACATGGAGAGTCCAGTGATTAAAAAAGAAGGCTCATCAGTGAATGTCTCAGTGACCTTGATGACGACGATGATGATGAGAATAATGACGAAGACATTATGATTGAAGTTTTTGCTGGTAGTAGCACTCCATATTTAATGGGTGCTGAAAAATTTACAAGGAAAGGTACGGTGGAAGATTTATATTTGTACTACCGAGATAGACTTACCATCAGAAATTTAGAATTTTCTTCCATCTCTTAGAGTCATCCAATATGATAATAATAATCATTTATGGAGGAAGCAAGGAGCAAAAATGGTATACAATTGTCTTAAATAGTTCATGTACATAAAAATATAAAAAATCCTCTTCGCATTCCTTATAATTTCAAATATCCCTTATGATTTCATTTTCATTTTAGCTGGCAAGGTAACAACACCTAATCAAAGCGATTTGCTGCAGATGAATAAAAACAAAAGTACGACTAATTTATTTTTCAAATATTCAAAAACATGATTAAAGTCTTTAAAAGTAAAAAGTGCTTCAATTTTGATGAAAGCACCCGTTCAGTGATCAATTGAGTTGATCAATTGAGCAATGACTCACTTTATCATCGTTGACTTCTGTTATTTTAGTCCAATTTTGTCAAAAAGTTAAAAGTGCTTCGATTTTAACAGTAATCTGACTAATAAGTGAATTACATTGAATGGTTACAGGTTAAGGCTCAAGTTTAATATTGATATAATTATGAATTCAATATGATTACGTATATCTCTTTTACCATTTAGAGTCAGATAATCCAAAGAGTAAAAAAGGTATAAATGCTCTTATGATCATATTCAAAGCACTTCTTTTTTTAACAATGTACTAAGCAGTTGAATGTTTGAATTTTGATGTTTTATTTTAAGATGAAAATGGGGTTTCAACTATCAAATATCAAAGTGGAGGAGATTCCTTCAAGGACTTACCAAATAAAAGTACGTATTTTATATTATAATTTATTTCATACTAAACTCTCACATTTGATCTCAGATCTCTTCATAAAGGTTTTATCATGTATTTTATTTAGACAAGACAAAAATTCCTCGCATGCCTTTCAATCGGAATCTTCTACGTCTTATTTGTTTACAAATTTTGTTTCTCTTAGAGTTCCAGTACATTATGATGATGGAGCTAAAAAAGATTCAGGAAAACCAAGAGAGAATCTTGGCTTTGTTATCGTCAGAAAATACAGAAACACTTAGCGAAGAAATTCTACCTTCAGTTCCCGCGTCGACCATCGAAGAATTTGATGCGACGGAAGAATCGCTGGAAATCAGCAAAAATAGGAAAGTGAAAGTAAGTTTATTTCCTGAAATCGGGATCTTGAAGTTTCTTACTTCGATTCCTAAATCGAACACGTTATATTAGTTTTGGATACAAAGGGAAATTCGCAAATCAACGCTTGAAATAAAATACACATGAAAAGTGTCTTAAGTCCTTAGTTAATCAATCAAATCTTTTTGCGATGATTAGAAAGTTCTGTTTGATTTCTTTTAGAGAACTCAAAGCAAGAGAATTGGCGGCAAGGACGCACGTGCCAGTGTGCGCCTCGCACTAGATTCGTTATTCAAGAGAGAGGTGCAAGTTTTGTTCTCCAAAGACGGGATGAAGGGAAAGAGGGCGTTTACTAAAACACGCCATTACAAATGTCTACTCGGTAAATATACTTAATGTTTCATATTTTCATTATTAAATTGATAGTGAGCCATGCAACATTCTTTACAATATTTCCGGCGGTGTCAGCCACAGTTCGGTTGAAAAAGACACACGTGTATTAACCGACAGGTTAATTGCTTGAACGAACTTTTCTCGAGTTGTTTTAAAAATTTCTTAATTCAATGATTATGAACATTTATGATTATTTTACTAATATTAATTCAAACTACATCTTTTTTCAGGTGCATTGGTGGAGAAGTACACCAAACAAGAGATTGATTTTTTAATTGGTGATTTGTTAAAGAGAGCGGGGAGGAAAACAACAGAAAATTAGGTTTTTTTTGGTTTTTTTGGGATTTATTATTATTATTATTTACTAATGTTTACCCAGGATTGCCTCTTCAGTTCCTTAAGGTACTGTTATCAATGAGGGTCCTGCGAAGGAAGTCCTAGAGCATTTAAAGCCCCCATTTGGGCTACAGAATCTGTAATGACAGGAACCGCTCAACTAGACAACCACCCCAGACATCATTTACTCTCTTGGTGAGTGCTAAGCAGAGAGGAGTGATTCACACTGTTATAGTCGCTGGCATGACTCGGTCGGGGATTGAACCCGCGACCTCCCAAACAGGAAGCGAGCACTCTACCACGAGTAGACTGGTAGCCAGTTGTTGTTTAAATTTCTCTCTCGTAGATTACTTAAAAAGTACATATTTTTCATCCTTATTACAGTGTGTGTATCAGAATGGTTTAGGTTATGGTTAGAATAACTACTGATATCTTTTGAGGTATTTGCAATTTATAAACTTTTTATGTCATTCGATAGAGAAATTTAAGCTCCTTTCAATGATATAACATTTATTGGAAATAAACCTACTCTTTGGTTAACTTTTTGAAAAAAATCCAACGAAAAGTTTATTGTTACATTTATAGATTGTTTTATAGCAGCCATGTTTTCTTTTGTTCTTTCTTACAAAAGTAGTGTATTTTCACAAATACGTTTTCATTTTTGGCATTCTCGAGAAAATGTAAATACCAAAAATACATAAGGACTTCACATTCCCCCGGTTATCTTCTGTTTTTACTCTTTGGATTTCTTATTTTGTCTTATATTATAGAAGTACTTGTGAGTAGTCACCACCCCTTCTCTTAGGCACCAGAGAGTATTACCGGGAAAATATATTATTTGTATTTTTTTCGATAGTTGTTGGAATTTCTTTAATTTCTTTAATTGTAAAATGTTATCTGATTGAGTATATTTTTAATTGTATATTATGAACATTGTAAATTTCAATTGTTTTCTTGCAACAAAAAACAATACTTAATTTCATACAAGTTTTGTCGTCATTCGACAATTTAGCAAACACCCTATCAATATCTCTTCTCTCATTTTCCTGTATAAAGTTACAACATTTTAAAGTCCACGCGTTGCTTCCATAAGACGCCTACACGTCTGATGGACTTCCTTGTGCATCTAAAGGTCGTCCTAAGAACGTCCTTTGGACGTCTCTTTTGGACGAAATTTGACGTCCCACTTGGACGGACGGGTTTGAATACATTTTGCACGTCCCCAGGACGTCTATCAGACGTCCACTTTGGACGTCCCGTCGTCCACTTTGGACCTCTATGGGACGTCTCGGGGACGTCTTTGTGCCCACTGGGTATTACCTTCCAAAACCACTGTATAACCACGTGCTTATCATGATAACCGCTTCGGTATTGTGTGTGCTTGCGCCAGTCTTCCACTTCGATCTCATGAATACACAAATAATGGTAATATGAAACCTGTACCAAGGAGGCTTATTGTTGATTGGATCATTAATTCTTGGCAAGCCTTACCTGCAGAAACTGTGGTCAAGTCAATGAAAGCATGTGGGCTTTCATTAGCAGTTGATGGTACCAAAGATGATTTGATTTCTTGCTTTAAGGAAGGTAACAAATGTGCAGGTGGGAGAGCTTTGCTTCAAGCCGAAATGGAAAATTTAATTGACGGGAGCGTACATGAAAATCCCTTTGATATAGCGGACGAGGATGTGATCGCTGCTGCCCCCGCATTTAACATGATCGAGGAAGATGATATTGACGATGATCTTGAAGTTTAATTTTGTATATTTTTTATCGATGTTTATATTAAGTTTATATTTACAAAAAAGAAGAGTTTCACAAAAATTAAATAGACACCCCCCTCTTTTAAACGCCCCCCTCGAATAGACGCCCCCCCCCCCCCCCCCCCCCCCCCCCCCCCCACTAAAAATTCAAAAATTTATATGTCAATACAGATATTAGGTTTCTTAAACGTAAAGGAACCATCAAGTTATGGAACATAAGACAATTCCCTTAATTCAATAGCTATTTAATAAACCTTACCATAATGGAATAAGAAGGAACGTCTCAATAGAATAGATGAGCTTCAATAAGATACTTAAAACAGCTATTTAAATAAGTGTTTAAAGTAACCTGAAAGCATTTAATCATAACATTGCATTTAAGTTGTTGCATGATGTATTAAAGAGATAACTGAATTATGGGAATGAAAAAATTCATTAGATGATTTGAATTGAACATTTCCAGAAACTTCTTAAAACGATATCCCTTTTTCGCCATTGAAAACAAAATATCTTTGAAAACTTACTTTAGGAATACTGATTGTCAGAAACAGTTCTCCTCTCAAATGCAGCCATCATTTCACTTAAGTTAAGAATATTTCATCGTTTAGATCATTTTTATGCAGCTGATGAATGTAGCCATGAAACTTTAAGTTCTGCATAAAATAAAGTTTTGAGTAAATGTATATTATACTCCTTCTTGTCGAGCTCTCTCATTCATGGTATTCAAACATATTACTCATTAATAGTTAAAAGTCATGTAATTTCGAAAAGATCCTTAATTGGTCGTCATTAAAGAAGATTAGGTTGGAAGATTGCTGATTGTTGACATTACATCTTCTTTTTCCCTGCTATTAAATGTCGGTATTCCCTTTTGTTTTAGTAACTTTTCTCTAATAACTTCGGATTTTAATGGCAAATATTCAAAGATGCAAATATCTTCAACACGTTCTAACTATTAAAATCTGAGAAGTAGTGTATCTGCTGGCTATATGTTTCTAAAGATTGTCTAGGCGAACATATAGAAAAGTGACAATATTACCTTGAGTATTTGTGTTCTAGTTGTCTAAACATTCCCATAAATAAACAGCAAGGGAATCAATGTAAAATACAAACTGTGTATCTGAGGTACATAAACTGAGAGAAAGTTTCATACCTGCAGTTGAAGAATGATGCAGACGCAGGAATGCAAATATTTCACAAACGTCTCCTTCTTTCGATTTTTAAATGTGAAAAAAAAATCAAGCGAAAGACATACATTAACATGAAATTAAAGTTGTTGATCAATGGTAAATAGTCGCTTGAATAGGTTCTTAAATTCCTTTTATCACTTTTATAAAGCTATATAGCGTGTGGATATAGGAATTTGCAATCTTGTTTTATGTATCAATACAAATGATTTTAGAAGCTATGCAATGTCGTTAATGTAAACTGCATTTATTATCTCTGTAATTGTGTGCGCGAGATATTCATGTGAAAAAGAGTTAAACTATTTCAATAACTGAAATAAACTACAACTAATGCTAAAGTCCATTTGCTTTGATTGTGCAACACACTTCCTACACTTCTATTTTCACACACCTTTCACTTTTTTATGCTTTTTTGTGAAAAGATCACACTGTCAGTATGTAAGAGGGTATTTTAAACATTCTAAAAGCCTTCATCTAAAGGACTATCTAAATCTTAAATCTGCAACTGTTTTATGTGTGTTTTTTAATGTTCCTGCGATATATTATTAATCACACTGAAGTAGTAGAAAGTGCATCTTTCTGATGAATATTACATTGACCTTTGTTAATGCACTGTTTTCTGTAAACTGGCTATTTGCATTATTAGAATTGATGAAAAACTTAGAAACCTCAACGCATTTTTCAATTATCTCCATAATATAAAACACAACTAAGAGGAGGCGTGAGATATCATCATTGTATTATCTCAATGCAAAAAATAAAAGCATTTGACAAACGAAACTAATATTCTCAATTGTCCAATAGAGAACCATCCACTGTTAGTAATCGAGCATTTATTAATGCATACACATTGTCCACACACTCCTATCATAACCCTTCATCATTTGATTATTTTTTTACTTACTTAAATAATATATTTTTAAATGAATTTATTTTTACACGTCATCTTGTCACGTGACTTAGTATATAATGTATATATACTGTGCGCATGCTTAACTAATCACACGTCGATAGAGTTGAGGATTGTCCCTCCCACCCTCCCAATGTAGGGATATATTGCAATAATTTTAAGATTTACTGGAGTTACAATTTATGTATATATGTTTGTATTTTGCTCGTAACCTTGGCGAGCTACAATCCCCCACAAAAATTATGAGACAGCCTCCCCCTCCCCCACAATTCAATGTTGTATTTGTTTAAAGCCATCCACATGCCTCCCTGACTTGTGTAGAAAACCTCTTCAACATTGAATTATGGCGGAGGGGGTGCCTTGACATGTGATTTTGAGGTTTTTCAGTTTTAATAAGGGTGTCTCAATAATTTTTGTGAATGATATCCCCCAAAAAATTATGAGACAGCCTTCCCCTCCCCCACAATTCAATGTTGTATTTGTTTAAAGCCATCCACATGCCTCCCTGACTTGTGTAGAAAACCTCTTCAACATTGAATTATGGCGGAGGGGGTGCCTTGACATGTGATTTTGAGGTTTTTCAGTTTAAACAAGGGTGTCTCAATAATTTTTGTGAATGATTATAGTAACTGCTGCATGGTTCCAAGAGTACGTTTCCTCACACGAGGGGGTTTTTCGTATCCGGCACAGTTGCGACCGTTGTTACTGTACGAGACGCTTATTTTGTGGCATTGTTTTCTGATTTTAGCATTACCTATAATGGTAGATGTATTTATTAACAAATGATGTAGATGTAAAGCTATATGACTTGTGCACTGTACACTTCTAGACTGGCTTTACTATAACAAAGTGACTGAATAATAATTAAAGTTATTTTCGTTTGAGTTTACGAATTAGAAAATGAAAACTTCTTCTTTCAATATAAAGTTTAGTAACAAATTTTAGTAACTGTAAAGCGTTGTCTTGTTTGACAGTTATTGATAAAATCCATACTATAAATTAGTAACTTTTCTTTGATGTTCGGGTTGCCGGATCTAGTCGGCTAATAGCCGCTGGTTATCTTGTAGCCACTTTCAAGATGGCGGTTGATAGGGCCGTACTAACTGCTGCGGAAATGAGATAAACAGTGACAGAAATAACAGTGGCGTAATATTGGCCATTGCTTCATATGGAAACATTCGTGGGCCTGACCATATCATGGCGTAAAAACATACAAAGACCATAACAATTTTCAACTTTTTGTAAACAGTGAGGAATGCGCAAGAGTCTAAAGAATATTCTTCATTTTCCTGACGACTGGTTTTCAAAGGCAACTATTTGTGTTTTAATTGATGTAAAAGTTTAACGGATTCACTTTGGAATTAACGTTTTTTCAGTTTATAAAGCAAGATTAAAAGGTTTTACATTAATTTTAAAGAGCTTACAAAACGTTTCAAGACTTGATACCTTTTTTGAAGACAGTTTGTATGTTTCCAATACCAGACAAAAAAACCCTAGAAAACAATGGAAAACAATGGCTTACTTGAAAAACTAATAGATACATTTATCCACATTAAAAATATAATTAGGAGGTTTTGCATAATTTACAATACTTTCGGAACTTTAAAAGTAATGGATGTGCTGAAAGTATTTCATTATGGAGCTATCTGTAACTTTCTTTTACAAACGCCATTGTTGCCCGGCGATATCCGAAAAGATTGTGGCAAAAACGGTCAAAGGAAAGTGTCATTAGTGTATCGAACGTTTGGTTTATTTTGAAAAGTACCTGTCGATTTTGATTTGGTCTTTTTGTTAGTGTATTTTTTTGTAACAATATTCTTGTCAACAAAAGGATTTCCAAAGAGAACTTGGAAATCTGTAGAAATATTCAGATGATTATGAAACTCAACCCATGTGAAAAAGACATATATTATCTTTTTGTATTAGGAGTTTGAAGTTGGTTTTTTGGAAGGATAATTTTGGGAACTAAAAAACGTGTTTACATTCATTCACCATTTGAAATAATGATAATGTTGAAATTTCTTCAAAATCCTTAATATTGGAAAGTTTGCGTCTATGGATTTCATTAGTTCAAGAAGGATCGAAGTTTTCCCTTATGCATACAACTCCATGTAAAAGATTAGGACTCAGATGAAGTTCATTTCGTCAAACATAAACAGCTTGTAGATATACCATTGTCAGCTGTCTTTCTGCTTATTGCGTAAACGTCAGCGTTATCAGTCAATTAGCCACATTCCTGACATCAACCAGCCTATTACACGAAAAAATATAATTACTGATGAGGCTCAATAATTACTATATAGTTTCGTGTAAACAAAACCAAGATTTTCTGGGATGTGGCTAATACTAGGGCAGTGTCCAAAGACACTGGTGCGACCGCTTATTTTGAGAATTGTGCAATAGGATTTAAATGAATGAACTAGCCACTGGCATTTTTATTGATGTACAGTCGACAAAACAAATTTCGCGTTTTTGTTTCAAAAAGTTTAGGCCTTTCATCATTATGGTACATTGAGCGAAGAAAGTTTTGCGGCAGCGTATAATATTCTGGTCAAGTATTTTTTCTGAATAGAGTATTCCGGAGCGTTATTGCTTCCTAGATTTTCGCAGGCGTGAAAACGAGAAAGCGAATTTTTAACAGTCAATAAAGTTTTCCATTATTTTATAAGAAAAAAATTTTTGAATAGGTTCGGTTTGTTTGGATAGTGAAACCTTACTTTCTGAGGTAGCAATCCGTCAATTAAATTCCCCTCGCGAGGTAAAATTCTGAAAATTAACCCCGTAAGGTATGGATCATACATTCATGACGTCTTAAAAAATCTCGCAATTTTAGACCCCCACTTCCCCTTGTCGGAAAAAGTCTTAAATCCTTAACCTTAAAAAGAGAAAGGTGACCTTTGGGGGTTAACTACCAGACATGCTGGTCTATTCTACAACAAATTACAGTAGTCGCAATTTTGTATGCATTGGTAAATAAAACACTAAAGGAAAAGAGAATACTAGCTACAAATACTTTTTGAGGGTGGGGTCGGTAGTTTACTTAATTTCAACGCAAAAATAACGCAAAAATCTCGCAATTTTAGACCCCCACTTCCCCTTGTCGGAAAAAGTCTTAAATCCTTAACCTTAAAAAGAGAAAGGTGACCTTTGGGGGTTAACTACCTGACATGCTGGTCTATTCTACAACAAATTACAGTAGTAGCAATTTTGTATGCATTGGTAAATAAAACACTAAAGGAAAAAAGAATACTAGCTACAAATACTTTTTGAGGGTGGGGTCGGTAGTTTACTTAATTTCAACGCAAAAATAACACGTAGGTTAACGAACTTTATTTATGTAATTTGCACTTTTAATGAAACTAATATAAATACTCTACATATAAAAGCCTCTACCAGCAAGAACACGTGCACCTTATTTTTCGCCAACTTTGTCTCTCACTGAGATCAAATTGATAGAAAAAAAAGGTTTACGTAATATGATTACATCCATGAAAAAAATATACATGGCAAAAACAAAATCTTAGTTAGTACAGTAATTCAATCACGAAGACACTTTTTGTACAGTAAGTAAAGCAAGAGATAATTCAGAGTGTATTTGAGGCCCTAAAACAGGTGCCAAGGTACTAAAACTAAATACTATAAAAACAAATGTGCATAAATAGCACTGTCCTATAAAAATAAATCTGTCCGAAAACTCTGACCGAAACAAAATTGGTCAGAGCTATACAACAACTAAACAAAACTCAATGTGATTAACAGAACATAAGAAAGAGCAACAAAATACGTCAGTTTATTCGTGTTTGGTGATACATTTGACTTTTTGACCTTTGCCAATTTCAAAATCCAATCCAGAAATATTGAATAATAGAGGCTTTAATCTTAAGTCGTCAGCAACATCATCTTTTGCGAAAATTTGGTCTAGTACCTCCTTAAAAACAGTTACGGTTGCAGCACGAGTATCATTGATTAAATCCAGGGTCCCAGTTTTTTGTAAACAGCCTTCCGCCTTTTGAAGTAATTCCACAGGATATTCCCTGGAACAATTGGAATTAAGACATATACAATAGCCAGTTCCAGGTCGTACTAAAACCTTTTTTCTGCAAGCTTTATACCTGAGGAATGTATCATTTTTGACACTTTCAACTGTTGGGCAGCAACTGTTGTCCTCTGGCTCATTATTTTCAGGGATAACCGAACGATCAAATGAGACATCTAATGACTCTGTAAGAAAGCATATAGGAGTGGATCCATTAGTAGAAAGGACGATTCTATCTTGGTAAACGCGCGATATAGCATTGAAAAATTGAAGCAATTGATCTTCTTTAACAACATCAATCAAATCCCCCCAAACGGAAATTCGAATGGTCTTGGTACCATCACTAATCAAAGCTTCACGCATTCGTTCTGTTTTTCTGCGCCACTTTTACTGTACGACTTGAAAACCTCAGGATTTGTAAATTCAACTTTACCAACTAAAGACTCGATCACGCCAGCGTCATTAATCCTACTCAATGGTGTAGCATCTGCATCGTTGATATCGAAGTCAATGGAAGTTTCAAGTATACCAACAAAAGAATAGACATTAAAATAAAAGCAATCGTTACCAGAAAGTACTTTATTGACTATAATTGGTTGTTTGTCATGAAAGGCATCAACAAACTTTTGTCGAACAACGCCCATTGCTTTATGATTACTGATCAATATTTTGCTGAATGTAGTAGGTCCTGTTTTGATGTAGGTAAAGAAGTAATATCGTGTTTTCTGCTTATTTTGTTTAGTAGCTGTGACCGAAGCTACAAAGCCGCTTATATCTGAAATGAAACAAAATAAGAAATTTTTTTTTAAAATTCATCATTCATTGTAAGACAGCAGACCTTGGTCAATTGGGATAATAGGTCAAAATTAAATATATCTACATTTTCATAATAGTGCCCACATTTTCTGAATTACTTAAAACATTGCTACAGTAACTGCTGCAGGATTGTGATGCATCACAAATTATTTGTGCCACAGAGAAAACAATGACATTCTAAAGACTCTAAATATCAAAAATAACAGAAAAGTATGAATTGAACAGTGGAATGGATCTTTATTGAATAAATATTAGATAGAGAGCAATATAATAACTGAATGTCGGTTTTAATTGAATCAGATAGACAAGGCCTGTAAATAACAGGCAGTTAATTGATCAATTTTTCATAAAATAAACGTAAGCAACAACTGGCCATTACTCATGAAGTAGTTTCTTATTTAACTTACCAACGGCATTTGATGGAGCAGAAGGTGAATATGCTTTAGGCGAAGATGCAAATAGCTTTGATGGTGCTGACGGTGATAATAGCGAGGCTGCAGGTCGTTTTCCTAAATTAAATAAAACATTTATAAAATATTGAATAGACAGAATGTTTTTTCACTCTCCTCTTCGCATCTCTGTAAAGAGAGACTTTTGAAAGGACAGATAACGGTGTGAAATTATGACAGATTGCAAGTCCAAAGCTTAACACCTGACATCATCAATGAACTTGAAGTTATACCTATCATGAATTTAATCAGATGAACATAATTTATCAAAATAAATATATAACTTGCCTGTTTTTTTCTCTGGTGTTGCTAACAGATGATCTAAAACAAGTAACCATATTAAAACTTAAACTTGAGCATTCTGAAAATGACACATGAAAACCAGCTGAGATGAATGAAATAAAAATTGCTTGACATACCTATCTCATGGTCTAGGTTCTGTGGTTTATCTAAAATGGAGAAATAAATGCAAGTTTAAGTACATTAATCCGCAAAATATTTGGTGCAACAATCTTTCGGACGAAGAAGTGTGCGAAAGCTTATTGAGTTGAAAATATCATTTTTTCCGCCTTATTCGAAAGTTTATAACACTGCAAGTTTTTTTCTATAAATGCAATTCACGAGCTTAAATCAGCATGTCAAGTATTTTTTGGATGTATTTTCGTGTGTATGAACTGTAATATTCTAGAGAATTTTGTTAACTTAAAGAATTTTAAGAAACTTTGTAACTAAGGAAAAAGCCATTTATTCATTTTCTCTTCTGCTCTGTGAACTCACAAAGTATCACTAAACAATACAATAGCAATAAAAAAGTTATCCAGATGCATGGTATATGTCATATATCCTCGCTTGATATTGTAATCGAAATTTTTTTTTAATTAAAAATTTTGAAAATTATTCCTGAAAGCTTTTTCTTTTTCTTTTGGAGATTTATGTATATTTCAGCATTTTAATTTTTATTTAGAAACCTAATGCTCAAATGGTAAAATTCAAAACATGGAAAAATATCACAAAAAATAACAAAAACGTTTAAAAGATGATAACAAATAAAGTATATATAAGTTGCATTACAAAACTAACATTATCTGACCTTTATTTGTTTTCCTTGTTCTTTTGTCTTTGGTAAAAATAGACACTAAAAAGAAAAAAATTAGTCATAATGCCATAAGATGCAATCTTTCTTCTTCTGCAAGCCTTAATTGAAAAGCCACAGATTTACTGATGCATTGTAAGCGTTGAAATGTATGAGGTTCAACGATCAGGTTTTCTAAAGCTCTTACTCTGGATAGTGCAACATAGGTCAACCCTGGGGATCTTTCAGAGTTGCCAAGGTCAATCCAAACCTTTGGTAACGTAAGTCCTTGTGACTTATGAATAGTAATGGCCCAAGCCAATTTTAGTGGAAACTGTGTTCGTTCAAAATCTGATCCAAGTGAATCTGATGGAGATGAAACTGGCGGAATAGGTACACAGGAAGGGTAGTCATTTAAAAAAGGAGGACCTTTGTAATTATCAAAGTTCACCAACACGACCAAGGGAAATAACAGGTGGTCATCATTGAAATAAATAATATTGTGAACTGTACCAATAGCTCCCTTGCATAAACCTACTTCAGTCCACAGATTTCTAATCAACATAACCACGGCGGGCTAGAATGTGGTCGCTTTTGTTCGATTAAAACCGACCGCAACTTTTAAATCGCGACAGCCGAGGCGGGCGGGAGTAAGTTTTGTCTCAATGTTAACTTTGTTCTCAATTCTAATTGACATGTTTTTTGCCATAATTTGAAACCACCTTTGTGATTTTTATGATGTTGAGGGTATGGAAAAGAATTTTAATGCATGGTTTATCTTTATTTGTTTCCCTTCTCCTGTAACATTCTGTCCAAATTTGACCAAAATTTCATTTTTCAAATATATGGTGATTTAAACGTTTAATCAAGCCTTACTGCATGAAGGTTTAGGGTAGATTTTTGTTTCAAAATACTCTTAAATATTTGTATAAAAATTCTATAAGTTTGTTTTTTTAGTTTTCCTAGCCAATAATTGGTAATCACGTGTTAAAGTTCTTCATTTTTTGACAAAATTTTGTGGCCGCCATTTTGAAATTGGTCGTTGTATTTAACTGGTGTTAGTTTTTCTTTGAAGAATGAAGAAGGAATAGCTTAAAGTCACTTTTGACCATTTTAAGGCAGCCCATACCCCAAAATAAATTCTGTTTGCAAAGTTTGGGTTCTTATTAACCTGGTATATAAAAAGAGGGGTGGTATGTATGTCCTGTGGGAATCGTTTCGAGTAGCTTTCAGTGGGGCATTTATCGTTGGTTTATATTTAATCCTGTCAGACAGTCCGAAGACAATGAAATCCTCCCAGTGCGGTGGGAAAAAATATTAGAAATTTATTCTGCTGGACAAACTGCTGAACTGATCATGGTTCACCACGGTTGTTCTGTTAAGTGTTACCCCTGTGGACGACATGGAGTTCCACGGGGTTTCAAAAATGAAATTTCGTTGGATTTCCAATACTTTACCCAAATTTCCAAAGCATTTGAAAAATCAGGTGTTGTCCATCAGGGGTTAATATTTTTTTCTAGAATGACCCTTTATAAATTTGTTAACCTAATTCCCATGTTTTAGAAATTTACTAAGTAATATGGTACAATGGCTCAACCTTTTAAACCATACGACATTTTGAAAAAGCATCATTCATCAACAAGTGAATTGCTTGAGTGGCACTTTACAAACATTGTTGAAAGCATACAACGCAAGTTAACACTACGACAAAATTTCAAAGATCCGTTTACTGTTAAAATATCAATAACCATTTTTCCAAAGTTATATTACCAAGCGTATCGAGCAATCCGAGACTACCCAACGCAGTTTGATATTGCCTGCTGTGAGACAAAAAAGAACAACAAGAAGAAGATAACGGGATACGTTGTTAAATTTTCACATATTGCGGCATTTAGATTCCATCTGAAAAAACTGTGTGATAACGAAGACATTGAACAATACTTCAGTAAAAAGTTTCCACACGGAGAAAAAGCGGAATTGAGCATCACAGAAGAAGCACCTGCTGTTTTCGACTATAAAGTATCTACAGACACCTTAAATGTAACAGTGAAGTACTCTGTCAAAAACAAATATGGCATTGAATGCAGTATTTGAGCTATAACTTCTTTTATTGTTGTTTCTTTATTGTTTGTTGAGATTTGATAATCTTATTTTTCCGTGATGGCTCCCCCTAAAGGGCGTTCAAAAGCGAAAGCAAACCAATTTAAAAAAATTGGTGAATTTTCAAAAAACACCAAAACACTCAGCCAAATGGATGTTAAGATAAATGAACAGATTGATTTGATCAGCAAGAAAAACAAGGAAATTAACAAGGCAAAGTGTAGACTTCAAAGGAAAGAGAAATATCTAGCAAAGCTTAGAAAGAACATTGAGAATAAAAGTGTTGACCTTTCTCGAGCCCAGACATACCCCAGTAATATGAGACCTGCTTTCTCAGTTTCTCTGAAAAAAGCTAAACTAAGGAAAAAAGAGCCATCGACTGCAGATACACAACATACATCAAAGGTTATTCGACGAAAAGAAACAATGGCTGCATCCTCTGCCATTCATGGCGACGAATCACCTTACGGGATGCTTGATACCTTAACCAGTCAATTCAAAGCTAAAGATTTGGTCCAACATGTTTTAAAAGCCAAACCAGCCTTTGTAAAAGAACTTGAAAAAACTATTATGGGAAGAAATGAAAAATCATACTATGACTCAGAAAGCAATCTTTTACGGTCACTAAATATTTACTATAGCCATAGTGTGATGGGAAAGGCAAAGTATCGTTGTCATCGGAAAGCAAACAAGAATAACAATAATGTACCAAATGTTGTGACTTATAAAAAACTTTCAGATCATATAAACAGTATTGATATCGGTGACTTACGCAGTGTACAAATTGATTTTGGAGATGGTTTATCCACTGAGGAATGTGGCGATGGAATGTATCGACCTCTTACTAGTTATGTGCATCGCCTTTCGCAATTCTACTTTACTGTATATCCAAATCGTAAAGAAAATCTAACAGAGTTCCCATATTTCAATAAAAAATCTGACACATCTTTTCTTTTCCTTTTGAATTTTGGTGGTGATGGAGCACCTGGCAGTAGTACTGCCTTTCTGGTATCCTTTTTAAATGTTGTAGAACGTCTGCTCAGTATCAAGGAAAATTTCATGGTTTTTGGTGCTAATTGTGACGAAAGGAGCCCTGCTGTACTGCGGTATTTAAAGCAAGTAATGGCTGATTTGAAATACTTAGAAAGTGCTGTTTTCGGTTTGAAGATCGGAGAAAATGTTATCAAAGTAGAGTATAAAATTTCTGAACTACCGAACGACATGAAAATGTTGTGTTTCCTTGCAGGGGAATTATCAAACAGTGCTTTTTACTTCACGACTTTTTTTAATGCTACTCTCGATGACTGCAGTGATTTGAAGAAAAAGATTGGCAGTGGTCCTAAAGATTGGAAGGCATTTTCGTTGGAAGACAGAAATTCAAATGGCATCAAAGCTGCAAAGAAGGCTGAAGAACTGTCCAAAACCAAACTTGCGACATCAACAAAAAGAAGTTATCTAACCTTGTATGTCAAGGAGATAAAAAGTCGACAGGAAGATGTACCATTAATGGGAGAGTATGTTCAAAGAGCCAAAGCAGAACCATTACATCTCAAGAATAATGTTGTGAAGGAGCTCTTTCTTAAACTGTTATTAATTGTCAGCTCCCAAAGTGATTTAAAGAATATCAAAAATTTTGATGAAATAGGAGAAACAACGCCATTGATTAAATTCTGTAATTTTGTGAAATCTGACATGGGTTGTAACTACCTGATCTCAAAGCTTAAACAATGGTTTAATGAAAACTCTGGTAAATTAGATAGTAATTTCAAATTCAGATTCAGAGGGAAGGAAAGTTTTGCCTTTCTTAGCAAGTTTCCACAGCTCATCAAGTTGGTTATGGACACCCTTAAACTCCAAAAATCCAAAGATAGATTGTATCAGATATTTTTACAATTTCTACATCTTAGACATGTGATTTCGTACATAAATCGCATCGAATCATTTAATGAAGATCTTCTTAAATTACTGCAAGAACACTGTGAAATTCTCTTCAAATTATGCGTTTTATATGATTTACCGAGCAAACCTAGTCCAAGCCTTTGGGTACTATGCAAAGCAACTCCGCAACATGCCAAAATCACTTTGAAAGAATACAAACTTGGACTTGGAGTAAATAGCATGGAGGGGCGAGAGCAAAAACACCAGTCCATCAAAAAGTATTCCATGAACACCACACATCAAAATAGATGGTCCTTGATTTTCCGCCATGAGTTTATACAATTGGTGTACTTACGAGAAAATGGATATGATGATAAGAATTTTATAAAACGTCGAAAAAGTTATCTGCCAGAAGATGTTGAAAATGCATGCTCTGTATGTGGTTTTGTAAATGATAGTGAAGAATGTTTTTTTTGTGATAGTCTTTCTGTTAGCAGAATATTAAATCAGATAAAGAAGCATTAATTATTTATACTGTAGCTAGTTACTTTTGCAAAAGTAGATTTCTAATAATTTCGTTTTCCATTTTAATTTTCTTTGTCTATTGGAGGGAGCCGTCATGCATAATACTTTATTGCATTAAAATTTTGTGGCATTAAAATTTTGCGGTCATTTTAATTTCTTGGTTTTCAAGGCCAAAATTGGGTTTTGTGGCATTTTAATTTCGCGGATGAGGTTAAATGAAGAAATTTGCAGCATTTTAATTTCGCGGTTTGGTGAAAACCAACCTTATTCGAACAGATTTTGAGACCCATTTAAGATCAAAATTACATGAGTTGAACTGAATACATTTTTTTGTGCATTTTTAAAGTAAACGAAATAATAAGTTATTTATTGCGGCATTTTAATTTTGCAGTTGAACGAAAAATACTTTTTTCGCTGCATTTTCATTCCATGGTTCTTTTGCTTCGGCCGCGAAACTGAGAAATTTTAATCATGCGAAATTTTAATGCAATAATGTAATGACCAAATGTGTGAGGGACCGGGGTTGCTCAAAGGGGTGGTTATTGGGCCACTTACGATATGTTTTTTAATGTCACTTGAAAATGTTTCTGGGTGAAGTGTTTATTTTAGTCTTTACGCGCACCCCTTTTATGTATTTTTCATACTTAATGAATGTTGAAAATAATATCTGGATGATTTTGCTCTAAATGTTTTCAACTGAAAAATTGTGTTCTTATTTCATTTAACTTTCAAGTCGGTTTCAAGTCATGAAGTCAAAGCAATTTTACAGATTAACAGTAATTTTTGGAAAACAACAATTTACTATATATAAGGTTAGATATTTTTGTGGAAAGAAAATTTCACACTTACAGATTTTTCGAGAAACTGTGAAATTTAGTTCTTGCAAATTACAAGAGACCTTAAGTGGATAAAATTTGGCGGGTTTTCGTGGGTTTTTTTAGTAAAATCGCATATTTAAATTCCTGAAAACCCTTCCGAAAATGATTAAATTCAAGCTCCAAACAGCGAAATTAAATCCACGCGAAATTTTATCAAATTAAGATCAATTGCAAAATTATAATTCCTACAAAGTTACATTTCCTGGGAAAATACTTTAAGATTTTTGATGCATAAACGTAGAGAAATATTTGTTTACTCCAATATCTTAAAAATGGATTTTTATTTTGTTCAATTCTATTCATAGTGCCGTATTTGGTTATAAACGCTTGGGCTTATCAACCCCACCTGGCAAATGGACTTAATTAAGAAGCATTATTATTGTAACTTTTTGTCCTGTTGTTTTTCTTACGTGATATTGAGTTACCACACAAATTCTATAGCCATTTTTGTGATTTCAGGAAAATAATCAGTTTTTCGGTTTTAAGTTTAATTGCACAGTAGAGTTTTGAATTGATTGTATTCTCTTCTGATTTTTTTGGCAGGGATAAATTCTTATAGCTAAACTAAAAAGTTACTTCAAAAAGCACTTTCTGCCATTGTTTAAATTAGTTTTAAAAATATATTTTACTTTAGGAAAAATTATAGAAGAGGAGTATACAATGTATATACATATTTAGCATATTTCTTGTTGATATTTTTTGTTCATATTTTTACTTTAGGAAAAAGATATTTGTTTATATTTGTTAATATTTTTGATAGGATTTAAAAAAGTTTAAAAAGATCTATCTATCAGCACTCATGACCGGTATATTTTCAAAGAAACCGACTCACTATTTGGAGAGTGAAAAGTTTGGCAGAAACTGATGTGATAAAAAAATGAGATAAAAAGAAAACTGTACCATCAAGCATGCCAATTGTGAAACCCCATGTGAAAAGTGAATGCCAGTTAAGTTTTAGTTTCAGATGAGTTCACATGACGGATCACAATTAGCATGTTTGATGGTACAAGGTTTTCTATAGGAGGCATATCAAAAATATTTAGAAAAATTCCCTTAAGTGGAGAAATTTTGACCCGGAAGAGATTTGGCGCAAAATGCCAAAAATCGCCAAGTAAAATTGTTTTCTCGCCTGAACCATATTTAATCTGCATCAGATTTATTTATTTATTTCTAACCTGCACCAAGTTAAATCCACATCAATTTTCATTTTCATTTTTTTCTTGCCATGCTAAATTTAACTTTTCACTGGCCCCAAAATCCATACCATATTGACTTTTTGAATGGTCATAACATTCTAGTCAATAGTCAAAATATTGTTTTTCTACGATTACCGACTCTCCAAAATTCTTACTGCGCCAAATTCAATCCATGCAAAATTTAAAGAAATTCTCGCTGTGCCAAAACAAATCCGCTCTAAATTTAAAAAACTCTACCGTGCACTACAAATCACAAATCCACCGTGCACTAAATTAAATCTGAGCCAAATTAAATTCTCAACTTAAAGTTTTCAATAACATTTTTCAGGGAACTTGTTTGACAAACACTTCTTCAACAATTCCATTTCCATTGTTTTATATTTCTGTTCTTTGTTTTCCAGACAACAGAAAGACTTGTCATACAAATAAACTGTCGATCAAATGTTTGTCAAACAAGTGAGATGCCTCCCATTTTTCTTGCCCACTCTGTCACTTTTAAGAGACTAATTTTTAACTGATATCGGTATACAGATTATTGGCTAAACAATATTGAATAATAACTATTTGTTGAATTCTAGCTAGCTTGCTGTCTGTCTTATTTCTAAAGCCAAAAACTGTGTACTTTCTGAACTACAACTTTTGACTTCATAGCTCTTGGAATTTCCTTTTAAACTACGAAAATAAACATTAGAAAGGAGACTTATAATATGCAATAGGCAATAAATAAATCCAAATAATAGCAGAAAACAAATTCCATCAATAGGAAAACGAAGTTCCCCACACTAAGCTGCTCCCAGCAGCAAAAAACGCTTTGAGTTTTTTTGCGTAGTTCTGGTTACCATCTTTAATTTTTCCCGTGAACGGAAAACTGTTTCCGCAAGGTCCGTAATCGTAACAGAACATTTTTACCTCCGATTTTGCCCGCCGTGAACTCTTGCTCAAATGCAAATAAAGAGTTTCGGTGAGAGTCCACCCATGTCATCCACAGGTAATTGTGAAGCAGCACGTTTATTATGGATAGCTATTATTTTGGCAATGGGGTTGCCTAATTCTTTTAGAGCTAACAAATTATTTTCAGCTACTTGTTTATTGCTATAAGATAATCTAAGCGCATTAGAAAACTGATTAACATCGTCACACCTGGAAGGAGTACGAGAAAGTAATAAATTCCACTCATTTTTACCTATTTGACCATGTCTCACAGTGCTTAATAGATTACGGAATTGCTCATGAACAGAATTAATACCAGATACTCTTTGGTTTGCAGTAAGCTCTATTACGGTTTCAAAACAAGAATATAAGAATGAACCTTCCATCTTTAATTCAGTGTTTGGACTCTTATCATATAAGACTTTTCCACTGACTGGAGGTAACTGACCTAAATCACCAACTAAAATGACATTGAGACCACAAAATAAAGTTTCGGTAAAACCTGTTGCTTGTTTGCATCTTTTACTTAATCCAAGCTAAATCACGTTGACTAATAACTGAATACTCATCTATAATCAAATATTTTATACCTTCAAAGGATTGTTGCAGTTGCAACAGAGGGGCACCATTTAAATTGTAGTTCCTCTTTTCTCTGATGGGCAATTTTAACATATAATGCAATGTTTTACCACTTATATTATAAGCAGCAATACCAAATAACGCACTATTGACACATTGACTTCCCAAAGCATATCGTAGTCTATCAATAAAAAAACTTTTTCCACTACCAGCTTTTCCTGTAACTAAAAGTAGAAGTTGCTTATTCTCATTTGATCTTAATCAGTTTCTGTGTTTGGTTGATTACAAGTTAAAAACTCAGATAAAAACATCCACTCTTCTCTCTGTTCTTCTACAGAGTTATCATTTTCACCATCATTTTCCTCTTCTATACTAAAATTGTTCTCTAAGTTTTCAAGCTCAGATGCATGCTCAGGATCAACATTACGTGCTATATCTGATTGTAGAAACTCTCCCCAGGCTTGGATAAATGTTTCATTTGAGTTGTCTTGATCGTCCCACGCTGAAGATATTTGCCGCTTCCATGGTTTAAATTTAATCAAAGAATACTTGCAATGCATTGCATAATTAGCTCCATTTTTGCAAGATAAAAAATTAGGAATAGTTCGTATGATCACTTGTTTGTTTCTTTTTTTATTTTACCATTTGCTAAAAAATAGCTTGAATGGAAATTAACAAAATTAGCATTTTTGACATGTGGTTCAGAGGAAAAGTCCTCACGGTGCGCATACAAATCTAACATCTCCATTTACATTATCTACTTTCCTAGAGCCATCAAGAGACACCGTAAGCACTTCAAAGCTGGAACTGTGTAACTTTAGCCGAAGAATCTGATGACATGAGTATTCAAGAAGTATGCTTCTTGAATACTCATGTCACGCAAACCAACAGCTCTCATCATGAGCTTTTTAACAACCTTCGCAGGCTCGAAATCATCTTGTCTAACATTATTTGCCACATGTGCAAATGCATCTCTTGCAACAGAAGACAGCTTTTCTGGCTTCGATGCATACTTAGTTAAATATTCAAGACAAGAATGGTAATCAATCACAACACTTATATCACAATTTGCTCTCCATGATTGTAATTGCACACGTTGATGCCTATTAAGCCTGGGATCATTACGAGCTGTTATAATTTCTGCCCTGTACTTTAGTTTTCCATCTTTTGAATTTATCTTAGTAAAGTTCATTCTAGTCTTATGACAAATTTCAAATGGGTATTTGAAACGACAGACAAAATCATCACCTTTTTGACTCAAACAATACATAGAACTACAGACATGCTTTTGAACAGAATTAATAAGTTTTACATAGTCAGTGTCAACCAATTCCTGTCTTTCTAAGGTAAGAAAGTCTCTCTTGCATGGATGGACTTTAGGTTTAGACCACAGCGAAGGATCAATAGGATTCATAGTTGATAACAACTTGTCTACATAATTGCAAACTATTTCTTCAGAATATTTACCTACCACAAGATCGTAATCTAGCAAGGATATTTCTTCTTCTGTTAAACCATTGACACCATTTTTTCTAAGAAACTCAGAAGCTAAAAATCCTTGTAAAGCAAGGTTAGTGAGTTCTAAGAAACCAGGATCACTTTTGAGCTTTGCTAGCCCATGACAATGCACTGAACCTCTAAGAACTGTAAACTCATATCGATACCAATGCCACTCAGCACCTAAGTAATCATATAACCATGCCTTCACAAAAGCCTCTGTCCTTAAATTAAAAAAACAATCAACTGTGTGTGGGTTATTAGAGATAGCTGATTGAATTTCGCCTGATGGAGAGTTTATATCAACACCTAATATTCGCAGTAGCTCTGGCCAGTGATATTCAGCCATTGACAAGGTGAAAAATATAGTAGGGACACCAACTTGCTTAAGAGTAGCTTTTAGTTCTTAACGAACACGGTTCCAGTAAGAATTGGAACCAGTAAGTTCTTTAGTGTAATAGAATACTTTTGACATCAAAGAGTTGTTTGATGTTGATATCATTTCATTAAATTCATCTAAAATAAAATCTATATCACCAGGATTACGCTGAACATACAAATTTCCCTTACTCAAAATTCTTTTCCTATAAAGGATATTATATGCCCAATACACAAACCTTGGATGTGCAGCAAATCTGTAATACCACTTATCATTCTTAATTTCTGCATACTTAAGTAAGTGTTTCAGTTTCAAAGGAAATGCTTCAGTATCACTAGATGCTATTCCTCGCACTGTAGAGAAATTGGTGGGGTCACCCTTGCCATCTGGAAATAGAGTAGGAAAAGCCATAGTTGCTATGTATTCAGATTGAAATTCACTCAAAGATTGTTCGTCAACAAATTCTAATTCAAATGTATTGTTTACATGGTCTCGAAAAAGATCTTTCTGTTTCTTATTATTTAAATTCAAAGGCAAAAATGAACTTAGCACTTCATCTTTGACAGTGCTTCCATCTGGTCCTCTGTCAACACCAACTGGATTTTCTACACAAGGCTCTTCCTGCTGTACAAGAACTTCAGGAAGTCTACTAATGTCACCATCTTCAGGAAGATCAAGTATTCTACTTTCATCAATAATCACTGTATGATACAGAGGATTATTCCGAACCAACCAACGTAGTGCGTTTAGGACTTCTCTACGACGTACACGAAAATCCTTGGATTTGTAACTGCCATTTGCAGATACTAATCTAAATATGGGAAGATCTTCAGGGCAGTGGGGAAGTACATTTACTATGCTTTGTGTATTAGTAGGAAATGTTATCACATGTCCTTTATAAGCTCTCTGGTGGAACAGGTGATGGAATCATATCATTTTCAAGACTGAATTTACGTGGAGAAATTTTGTCTTGACTGCATCGGCGACACACTTTGTTGATATGAAACCAAGCCTCCTTACAGATTGTACACTGAGAAATTTTCAAATCATTCATGGACATATGAATTTTTTTTATGATTGAAAATGCCTTTTTAGTAAACTCACAAGCCTGTTGGTACCTGGAGGGATTATTGATTAAAATATTACTTGATATGAAACATTTTGAATAATTTAAAGAGTTTGCAATATCTTTACAATAGTCATGTTCAAATATATGTCCTGGATTGTTCTTCAGTGGAGATTTATTGAATGACCTAATAATTTTACAACCATATTGCTCAGATGCATGACATACACTAGCTGAGCTGTCACTTACATTGAAACAATTATGTTCAAAAATGTGACTTGATGAGGAATCAGTTTCAGGGCCATGTTTATTTCTATATACTAAATTCTTAATCGCACCATCACTTATATCATTATTTTTGTCTTTGCAGACTTCACGAGAGACTGAATCGATACATAAATCAATTGAGGGAAATGAAACACTCAATATATCTTGTGTCAAAGTATAGCAACAAAAGAACCACTTATCAGGGAACCTATGTAACAAGGACTCTATCGATTCAAAAAAATAAGCATTAGAGCACAAATCATTTACATAGATCCATTGTTCATGAGCAACCTTAAAAGCAGCTGTAAAGTGTAAGTTTGTGTTTCTCACAAGTCCAGACAACTTGTACCTTACTCCACCCAGAGATATTAGTGGGAGAATTGTTAATGAATCCATCAATTGGATAGAAAATTCAACAAACAATATTGTTGCAGGCGTAACAATTGAATTGTTGATGTTAACAATTCTTTCACACAAGTGACACGAAACCTCTTGCATGAAAAAATTGCTTGCGGCCAGATATTGAGGCCACTCGACATGAAAGTTTTCAGGCATGTCACTATGGCACGAAACATATTGTAGCAAAGAATAAATAGAACCTTGTACTGCAGGTGCTAAACCACAACCTGGACAGATTCCGCTATATTCGCACTGCGTAAAAAAAAACGAATTTTCAACATCATTAAGGACACCAAAAGCAGTCTCTTGAAAAATCTCAGAGAACTGAGCATTGCAATTTCTTGCACGAAACGATGGACACTTTCTCAAAATGTAATCCCAAATGGGAGCTCAAACTTCTATGGATAATAACTCAAACACAATGGTAAGATTTTGCACACCACCTGACGTATGCTGATCATATTTTTCGCACACATTGTAAATCAAACGCCAGAACATTGAGAGATTAGGACGGATATCCTTCAGGTAGGGATATATAACATGGTAACATAATTCAATAAAACTATCAATTGCACAACTAAAAACATGTGAATTTTCAATCGATGTATTCATGAGATGATAGTGAGCTGAAAGCATCTTTCACTTCGATTTGAAATAGAAAAACTTACAGAAAGGACACAAAAATTTTGAACGAACACAAACAATATCTAACTCATTTTATTCCTTGTTTGTAATTAATATCGCTATTCTTCAAATAATCCATGAGTATCATTACTTGCCCGAGCTTTCACGCTCACCGATCTCATAAAAACAAAGTTGTATATATGACATAAGTTACTTTTCACTTACTTTTAGAAAACTTCTCACTTCTGTTTCTTCTACGCCACTGACCACGTGCACGAAAAACGAATTTCTGTAGCGAGGGGGGATGGGGGTACACGCGCAGTATTGTGGAGATAAAAAAAAATACCATGTACGCAATAATATTTATAAAAACATATTACCTCCTTTATACATTGCGGATAATGAAAGGCGATGGACTTCATTACCAGATTAATTCCGAAACAAAATAGATTATTCAAAAAAACGCAAAGCGAAGTTGTTAAACATGGCACCGTAGCAGCGGTGGCTCACTGAGACCCCGTAGGTAATGCCTCACTGGGTGATGACCGCTTTCATGCGGTCGATTAAGTCTATTTGATTTTTCAACCTCTGATAGTAAATATCCATGAAGAAATTTTTGCGACCTTAATGACAGCCCTGCGCAGAAAAAACTTTGCCCTCGAATCAACGTTAGGACATATTAGCTTTAGGAAATTTTCGTAAATCAGTTAAAGAACGATTAACTATAGAAAAAAGCACAATTAATAGTTTTTGGAGAGCATATGTGAAGTTTACTGTTGACGGTGTACTATGATGGCAAAAAGATAAGCAGATTATTTCTCACATCAAATTGTGATTTTGACGATAGTTCGGGAAAACTTTTGCCTTTTTTCAGGGAAAAAGCTATTTTTTGAACCTGAAACTTTACAACTGTTTACTTTATTGGTTTTATTCAGGTAATCAAAAAATCCAATGTTCATAAAGTTGTTGAAAAGACTTTTGACAAATTAAAGTCAGCAAGTGCAAGAAAACTACGTCTTCCGACAATAGACACGTGTTCCTATTTGAGCAAAAGACGAATCCTTCAGGCCGTAAAAAAGGAGGATTTTAAACTACGACGTTTTAATGCAAAGTTTACAAACAAAGCCATTCCTCGAACTGTACGTGCAAAAGAACTGATGGATCAGTTGCAAATCTACTTTGTTGACATAAAAACCAACTACATTACAAAGTAACAGCGGTGGTGAATTTAAGAAGGAAGTAAAAAGGGTAAATCCAGTTCCAGTTCTGTATAAGAATTGAAAAGATGTCTTATTTCATACTTTCATGTCCGCCGTGGAACTTTATTTGATGATAGAAAGCATCTATCACGTCGCATTCTGAACTGTACTGTCTTTCTGTTATATTTTTCGTGACGTCAAAGGGTTTTGCTTTGGGTTCATTCAACAGTTAATTTTACAAATGGGGCCTATGCATTAATGCGTACTATGGAATCCTAACTTTTATTTTTGTTCTGTCTTTATTTTATCCTATGAAGATTTGTGTGATTGTTTTTTGAGTTGAAATTTTGCTTTAGCAAGTTTTGTTTGCATAACTGGTTTATCGTGTTTATCAATTTCTCGCCGTTTCGTGGAATTTTCCGTTGTTTTTTTAAAATATCCCTCCTCCCTTGGTTTATTTGGTTTTCTTAATGTAACAATCTCTTCATAAATGAAAGGTTAAAATATAAACAAACGTCAATATTATTAAAGGTTAAAGGGATAAATAGTGAGGTATATATAAATAGTTGTAAAAGAAATCCCTTTACAGTCCAAAGCTGCAAATGATTAAGCATTTCCTTATAAGGCTTTAAATCGTTTTGGTGTGTTCGTTAGATGAAATAAAAGATTACTTTTTTACGGAAGCGTAAGTGCCATCTTTTAATTTCTCCAGTTAGGAATTTCTATGTGAAGAAAATAAAACTTAAACATTAGTTTCACTACATAGATATTTTTATGTGGAAAAAATGTTTTGTTGCTTTTTTTCACCACATAGAATTCTATGTAAAGGAAATAAGGTTATTTTTTATATTCACCCGAAACAATTTTTATGTGAAGAAATTAAAATTCATTCTTATTTCACCTCAGTAGCGCTTGGCTTGACTTGGTGTGTAGTACTAGTTCTGATCTTACCCTTCAAGATCAGTGGGAACAAGTTGATGTATAGATTGTTTTTAAATATGGCGACCTTCACGATAGGTAAAACTTATAAAATATATAAGCATTACAGATTAAAAAATTTTACTAAATAACGCTGTTTATCCAGACATTTGTATCATTCCTTATTTCTAACACTGTAGCTATTTGAAGCTATGAGATGGATATTCTTTTTTTACCTCATAGTTGCTTTTGAGAGCCTCTACATCCTCCGTCATTTTTAAAACAAGGGAGTTTCGTATAAAAGATCTACTGAACTTTATGAACATCCACAGTTACATCCAGTGTATGTAGAAAAATAAAGAACGTTCGTATTTCTTCACTAAGAATTTCCTATGTGACGAAATTAACCAAACTTAAAAAATCTTCACATGGAAATTCTTAGGTGGCGAAATTAAAGTGTTTGAAAAAAATTTCTCCACATGCGAAATACTATGTCACGAAAAATTATATGGTACCAATACGCTTCCGTACTTTTTTAATTATCTCCTTTGTATATTTCAGCTATGCAAAAAAACTTGAAATTCATATGTTTTTGTCTCGACCGTATCGCCCCAATCACAAGGGGGTATAAGAACGATTACATCGTGAACTGCGCAATAAGTTTCGCTATGACATGGTCATGTTATCAACAAAAGGCGTTAATTGGGTGGAAAATTTGAATAACTACACCAAGGTTTTAAACGAGTAGGCAAGAATGGAGTTGGCCTGGAAAATATCTTTTGACATTTATTATGGAAGATGCTGAAACTATGTGAAAAAGTGAAGTGATTGGTCGTTCTACGTTCGAGCAAATGAGTGGCGTAAATCTGCATAAAAATTAGAGTTAAAGAAAAGATCTTTGGAAATAAAGACGTTGCGAGTAAACGCAAATAATGTAAAATTGGGACGAGCGAATGATAAAAACACATAAAAGTAAATATAGAAATCATTTCTATGAAAAATACCAACAGGGAGCTTAAGGAGGGAACGATTGTAAAAAAAGGTTCTCTATCTGTAAACTATAAGGTTCGATTTATCCAACCTGATGACAGCGAGGAAAAAACTGCGTCATTTCCAGCACACACACCGAAGTAAAAGAAAAGAAACAAAGTCACAATGTTCATATCGCTTATATCTATAACTTGAAAAATAATTCAAATGGATTTGGAATTCGACTCTTGTTTTCAAACAAGAAATAGTTAATATGAGATAACTAAAATTACTAGGATTTTGTACGTTGATGAGATACCTTTGAAAATTTTGTTTCACACAAAATCTCGATACAAATAAATTTAGTGGATATAATAAGTGCAAAATAACCTCAAAATTTGGATGAATGTTTTCAGGAGCTATCTTTAAAACATCCTGAAAACGCATGTAAAATCTGCATGTAACTTTCACGTTTTATTTTTTCGTGGATTTTATTATGATTAGATACGTTTTCAGTTTTGCTAGTTGGTCAATCGAACATACCTGTACATTCGTCAATTTCTGCGTGGTTCTATGACACACATAGGTTAGACATCCTCAATGAAGTTCACCATTTTGCACTTCACTATGTATACACACCACGTATTTATGCAGCCCTAGAAGAATTTGAACGTGACTGGCATTCCACTCCCTTTCCAGCGAAAACAATAGATCACCAAGATGGCGTTATGGAATGAGTCGGCTGTTAAATCTTGACTTCGTATCTCCTGAATATGCTGGAATTTCTGAATGGAACAAATATGGACTGAACCAAGATGCACCGTTCCCTGAAGTTGAAGCTGTGAATAACATCTGTGTTTCTGAATTTCAAATCCAACTATGTCCAATGCATCTCACTCAACTACATGATACAGGAAATATATTTTCCTTTAAATTTTTTTGTCTGCCAAATTTTTTGTCCCGAGTCATACACTGCCTCAAATAACCTTCTATTGTTGTGTATTTCATCAGTTGACATGTTTTTGATTATTTTTCTTCTCCTGTGCTCTTTCTAAGACAAAAACCAAAGCTGATCATTATAATCCCATGGGAGCTGCATATGTGAAGAATCAACACTTTTTAAATTCTAAATTTTAACACAAACTCTCTCGCGTTCTTGTTTTTCTTGGTTAAGTGGAAATAAAAACTCCTCATCTTCATTTCCTTCTTTTTTATGTGAATAACACCTCAATACTTATTACAAATCTTGAAATTCCGACACTCGACAATTAGTTTCTATTCATTCAACTATACCATTTTATAAACTTTGGTGTATCAAACAATTTACTTGTGCTTACATTGAATAATAACACGGTTTTTCTATCAAACGATAATATATTTTTCAATGAAGTTATATCCATTTAAGCCTGGTTCAGATCTGACGACAACGACGATTAAAAAATTATCAATCGTCGTAATCACCAATCGCCAGGTCTGAACACTCTCAAGTTTCTCTAAATACTAATTTTCAAAATTGTTTCAACACTAATTACAAAAGTCTTCACATTAGAGGTTTTATGACGATGACAACGATTACACTAAATTTTAATCATCGTATTTGTCGTCATCGTCAAGTCTGAACCAGGCTTTGCTGTACATAAATTACTTCATTTTGTTTAACGCTACCAATATAAACATAACCCGAATCGAACTTTTTAAAAGTTTTTAAAAGAATTGCAGTGTGCAGTGGGTATTAAGTTCCACAATGTTTCATTGTTTTCCTTGACAAAACATAAAGAGTACCACAAGGGATATTTGAAAACCGTGCAAATGATGTCTGAAGGTCTCTAGTCTATGAAATGTCCTTTATTCCTTTCGTGATCATAATCATTCATGTATTACAAATTGATGAATTCATGTAAGAACGTGTAAAACGTTAAAATCGCAAAGAAATGAACTGTGTGTGGCAAGTATATCTTTTTGTTGTTTTTTTTTAGATTGGTTATATTATTATGCTTCTATCCATATTTTCAAATATTATTATGATCTATAGTTGTTTCATGTTACTTTATGGTCGTTACATTACGTTATAGTTGTTGAACTGGAGATTTGTGATGGACTTGGTGGAGATTTTTCATCTTTCTGATTATTAAATATCTGTTCTACTGAAATTTCACAGGAATAACAAAATCACTATTCTTATTTCAATAGGCATTTTTTCTTTTTCTTTCTTTTTTGTTTCTCTTCTTACTTACTTATTTAAAAAAGGTCTTCAGTTTTCTTAGCCTATTCTCGAATAGCCTAACAAAAGGATGTAAAAGGATGACACTATTTCATCAAAGGATCTAAGCTGCTATTATGCGGTGTAATAATGTTTTATCTGCAACAGTGAGTTGGACTCAGGCATTTCCAACAATAGGCAGTTGTTGGATATCTCATTTCTCCTCCCAAAAGTGCAGCATTTTGTATGACTCGGTCATGGCCGTGTTAGCTGGTTGCATCAGTACTGCGTTTACTGGCACTTCTCTCCTGGGTGCAAAGAGGTGTCTTCGGAACGACTCTGCACGGCGAAGAAAGGGATAGCTTTGTGGAGAACGGCGTGTATCCAGGGCCCACAAGAGTGTTTCGGTGCGCAGACCTAAATATCAATTAATGTGCTGCATCAATTCATGTTGTCTTCGTTGGCTGGATTTTTGATTGCTCTTGACCTACGATTTGCTTTCTTGAAGTAGCGAGGACGGAATAGCCCCTATCGGGACGTCTTATAACCTGCTGTTCTTACGATGGTACCGCTATACACTGCCCGAAGTCAAGACTGTGAGTTAGGGGATCCAAGGCTTTCGGGATCTTTGTTCAGCAAGACGCTCTAAACATGAGGAGTTAAATATTATTTCTGTCAAAAATACATTAAGGTAAAAGGCATTAAGGGTGTTTTGTAACAGAAAGAAATCTTTCTACATCCCTCTGTTAGTCCTCCGTTCTCTTCTTTTTGTTTTGTTTCTTCCTTTATAAATTTGCTGTTTACAACTCTCCCTTTTTAATAAACTTTGCTACTTTTCTGAACAGTCATTGACATGTGATATTCCTATCAACCAATGAATCTTGCTGGTCAGATATTGCTTTGAATGGTATTTTGACGGATCGGGTTGCTTGCGCGGGTTTCCGTGTTTAGTTGAGACCGCTAGGTGTTAGTGGATTTAATCTTATTTTATGAACACATAGTCCACATTTATGGAATATAGACAAATATACGTGTCTTTATTATTTGCCATGGCTTTTGTTATTGTATGTCTTTTATTATTAACTCATTATATTTTAGTCTTGATTACTTGACTACCTTTATTACTTTATTTACTTTTACATATTATAGAATTGCTTTGGAATTTATTATGGATCTAGGGTTTTTTTTACGACCGAATACTGTTGTTATAGGAGCTGCATTCTATTTTAAATTAGCTGTTCATTATTTAAGCTTTCATGCATGTTATATCTAATGACGTAGTTTTTTTCTGATTTTGGTGCAGTTGTAACACTATCATGTTTTTCCTTAAGGTAACTACATTTTCATTTTTAGCTTTTATAGTGACTCATAACGACTAGTTGTGACAAATTTGGTACAGTGATGTGATGGTCTCCGTGATGCATCATGTCAATGCATGTGTGTCTTTGCAGCGACAACTTCTGTATCAAAAAACTCAGTTTTGTTTAAGATTTCATGTTCTCATTTTTGTGTAAACTCCAATGGAATGCTTCTTGGCGTTCCTGTGTTGTATGAATTTCATTTCAACTTCACCTGCTTTTCTTTTTAGGATAGGATAATCTAACTTGCTCTTCTTTTCAGAGATTTAATGCTTTCACTTTCAGGTTGATTTCAGGGCTAATAACATGTTTATTTTAATGATCATGTTATTTCCATTTTCTCAGAATAATCCATTTTCCATTTTTACAGGATAAACTGCTAAACTTCATTTCCAGGAAATAATGATTTCTGTTTTAGATGAGTTCATGGAACAGATGCTTACTACAATGTGTTAAGCATCAAAGTCACTGTGGCTAATTATTTTTATTTTTCATAACCTTGTTGTTTTATGCGAGTTCTTGTGTAAAATGAAATTAGCTAGGTAGTCGATTAGAGATGGAGAAGAAAAATGGATTTGCTATTTGTGCTAACAATGGTTGATGCAACATGTTTGGTCAAAACAGATCTTGGACTCCGTCACTCAACTTGAGGTAATCACCAATTAGAAGTTCTTGTTTGTTACCTCAGATTTTTTTTATTTTCAAATCTTTCTTGTGTTTCATTATAGAAATCGTGTGAATAGTGGGTAATTTCTCAAAGCTTTGGCATCGACATTGAAACTAAGGTATGGTTGATTACATGTGTTATTAATTGAAATACCGGCATTAATTCCTAATGTGTGCTTATATATTTATATTATAGATGTGAACGAAACATGGATATATACATAGCGGCCTTTCCCTCACGGTTTTCTCGACAGTAAAAAATGCCAGATTAAAGTGGCGCTGCTGTTTTGGCTCTCATGCAGTAACTGCGAGTTTTTCATCCAGAGGGTGCTGAGTTTAAAGCAAATTCTCAACAAATATATAACAAAATAATACATTGTCTCAGTTTCTTAACCCATCTTAAGTTCCCCATCTATATTGGTTCATTTACCGATAGGTTTATCAATTTTCCTTTTGAACTGTTTCAAACAAATTACAATCGAGCCCACGGCTTCGTGCCTTTTTATTTATGGACATCCTCCATGTGCCGCCCCTACATGAACAGGAGACAAACCTATGGTTCGAGGTTGACTACTAACAAAAGGTTAGGTATCGAAGTTATCACACGTTTGTTTATAAGCAACTCTTAGGAAATTTTCTTTAAAAGCGCCTTCACCCTATGTTGTCGAATTAGATACAGTAATTGGATATTAAGAACGGTACGAAACTACGACTGCAACGAAGATGACATTGCTTAAGATATTCATGGACAATCAATCACAAAACAACGAAACTTTAGCAATTAGATTAATTAGAAACTTTAGCAAATGGATTGTTTGACGAACTTAGAGAATGAATCATGAAGGAACCAAGGAGAAATAATACAAAATACTGCTACTTTCCCGTTTTTTGTTTTGCGCACGGCTTCAAAATACTAGTTTTCACGTTAGAATTTGTAAATCTCATCAAATGTTCTAATAGTATAGAGTGAAATAGAAGTACATTCTATAGCAATATGGAAAAAGAATCGTTTGTCGACGTCTTCTTTGCCATGGTAGTTTCCTAGGTCTTTGCTTTCTGAGTTGCAAACTCTGCAATTTTTGACTAGGATAACGTCAATCTTTAACCATGTTGCACGCTTTTAATATCCAATGTAACTGTAATTTCCGTTTGGTCAAATTAACTCAAATGCTCATTGAAGTGTTTAACCAACAGAGAAAAAAATTTTCCGGGTTTTCAGATAAGTTCAACAACAGAGGAGGTCAACAACAAAGATGTAAGTTCCTGAAAACCTCGAAAAAAGTTTCATGCTTTTAAAATATTATCAACAAGGGTCTTAAATTATGCCGAAAAAAACTTCTATATCAACCTGGGAATATTAATTCAAGGCGAATCTTAAAGAAACATATAACCAATGGGGTACATATTATGGAATTAGTCAATTTAGTTGAGCTTTTCCTTTCTCTTGCCGAGAAGGACAAATGCAACTTAAACAATGTAATAATATGTAATAATACCATTCTACTTCCCACCAATCTCATGTACTTACGAGGCAGAACCTTTATTAATTTACGACTTCTTGGACAGATTTTGCACACCAATTTTCATTTTTGAGTCAATTCACTGTTCCCATAAGAATACATTCTACAACTACCATAATTCAATGCGACAAAATCATTTAAAAGTCGTCAATGGAGTAATAAGCAAAGTTCTAAAACAAGGCAGAATCCCTTTCAGCTGCTTCCAATATTGCTTAAACCTTCCCAAAGCAATTCATTATAGCATTTGGTAGTTGTAGGATAGATTCAGGAGATAACAGATTAATGGAAATGAATAATTATGTTAATTATATTAAAAAGAAACATACAATATACCTTGTATCGTTCACAGTCTCGCATATCAAACATTATCCATATTTTTTCTAAAAACCTTAACATTTATTCTGTGAAAGTATTCAATATATGTTTCATTGTTTTATCTGCATCTATATGACTTCTTGCAAGAAATATGGGACATAACAGAAGTTAGTTATACCGAAGCAGTTGTTGATCCATGGGTGAATATATACAGATATGGTGGAAATTGAAAATTAATAGACGCAGTGGACAAATGTGTTGAAAAGCCACTGCCAAGGAGTGCATTACTAAAGGACTATTATACTATTTCAAAGAAAATTTTCTCTTTCGTAGAGGGTTTCACAATATTGTCCACTAAACTTTTCTCATTTTTTTTCTTTAAACATCGATATTTTGCCAAATTATACTATATCGCCATGTATCGCCATATATCCCACAGTGATTCTTAATTTAAGCAAAGCCTATCCGCTGGAGAATTTATTGAAAAACCACTGCGGAGAAGTACATTTCTATACAAGTTACACACTATTTCAATGAAAATGTTCTTTGTCACAGTGAATTTTTTAACATTTTTGTACCAACAAGGGACAAAATATTGACAAAATATTGGTGTCCAAATTTTTATGAAAAAATGTAGGAGATATTTAATAAAAAAAATTAAAATGAATACTAAAAAACTAGAGAATGCAACTTAAATGTTTGCGCTCACCTTTAATGGCGTCAGTGTTGGTGGCGCCTTCTTGGACTGTTGTCAGACAGTAGTCTTCACAGTTTGGCCGTAGATTCTAAAATACCAAACAACATGAAGAGATCCTCTGGGTTACTACATGGAAAATCAGGTCAATTGGGCGTCTTTCTACTGATCTGGGATATGCCTATTTATTTTAGTGGTCAGAACATGTATCGTGCGTCTTCGTCAGTGTGTGTGTGTGTTCGTGTGTCATCTTCTCGTGTGTAAGTTATTTACATATCTCCATCATATGTAGGATTTTTTATGCCAGTATCAGTTAGCGGACCTATAAAAAAGTGAAATTCAATACAAATGCTATTGATTTAACTGATACTTTCGTTTGACAGAAAAAAGACATAGATGTGTCCTCCTAAGTTTGAACAGTCAATCAATGACTAAACGACAAAACATCTTTCAGATCAAAAGTCTTAAAATGGGAGTTACTCCTATACATTTTCCAGTAATCTTATCTTCTTTGTAAAACACACAACGGAAAAATAGGTCATGAATCATTTTGATCGACTTTCGGTGGCTAGCTGAATGCCGAGTGAGACATTTCCGATTTATAAATGTTGTGCGGTGAGTTAAACAAAGGAAAGGAACCGTTATTTTCTCCCCTTGCAATTTGACACGGATTCATCGGGTAAATTTGAAGAATTTACTGCGGCAAAGTACATTAAGAAGTATTCACACCATTTCAAAAGAAAACATCTGAGTTACAGCGCCTTTCTGAGGTGAAAATGTAAGAGCACTTAATCTATTACAAAACTCACCCTTTTCAAAGAAATTTCCGGTTCTGTTACGTTCGTTAGAAATACTTTGATCATAGAATTCCACATAAAAAATGGAACTTAATTGGCTGGTTTAGTGGCGATTAAAGATACAGAAGTTAGTTCGAAAGCAACTACACGTAGAAACCGCGTGGTATTATTTTTTTTCTAATTTGTTCGACAGGATTGCTATTCTATAAAGCGGTACTTCCAAGACCACTTTTAATCAAAACTAGGTTAGAGATTGGTAACAATCGTTCTTTTCTTTCGAAACCAGTGACAAAATAAGTTTCTGAAATAATTGTTTGTCCAATCTCAATTACCGTCTGAATTTAAAACTTTAGTTATGCATAGTCAGATTGCAGTGTTTACGCTATTTTACAAGAGAAAACCGCGATGATGGAAAATAATGAAGTGACCACGATTTTGTCTAACACTCGTGATGACTTGTTTTTCCAATTTCTTCAACATTCCCTGACAACAGCAAAGAGATTAGATATCCGTTGTTCGTAGAAAATAATGTGTAATTTAAAGACTAATGTATGTACATATTCTACATCTTGTTATTCAACACACTGATATCAAGAGTATTATTTGCCAATATGGGGCCATCAAACTTATCAGTGAATATACTCATTAAAACGTTTGAAAAACTGAGTCATAGCCGGAACCTAACCTTACTTACTGATGGTCTCAAATAGTCAGGTAAACTGTATGTCAACGTATGTTTGAATGTTTAGACAAACAGGAACATAAATAATGAAATGGAAGATATACTGATGAGATATTTCAATTCGGTATTATATCAGCCTAAAGAGATTAGTGACTTTAAGAGCAACATACTTGCTGAGACCAAACCGTGTAGCTCCAGAAAAGTAAAAGTGCACAAAAATCAAATTCGGCAGGAAGGAAGTAGTGCTGTTGAGTTGAGACCCAGTTTATTGCCAAACATTTACATCCCAGTGTGAAAAGTTGTTAAAAAATCACTGCGGGGGAGAACGCTTATATTGAACTATGATAGCGCTCTTTGACTCTGAATTTTTTGACGATCTTGCCCATCGAATTGTAATAAACACAAACTTGTCAACAGAACCGAGTAGTAACCGAATTTCATTAAAAGCGATAGGACATCATTTACATCGTCAATTTTCATAATCAACAGATTGACCTTGTTCACGTAGAAAAACGCCCATTGATTCACACGTTCACTTAAAACCTTGAAAAAACTGAAGCATGCAGTCAAGATTTGATAACATGGAAATAATATCTCTCAGTTTATTGACAAAGGTGTGAAATCCATAGTCACATTTGGGTTGTAAGGTATAATGGCATTCCATCAGGATAATAATGATTCTGGTTGTGCTCTTTCATGTAGATGAAAAAGATAGCCTTCGTTGCGGATATAGAAATTTTTATATAAATAGAAAGTATATATTTCCTTTCTAGCACGTTTTTATTGGTTTCTTTTTTTGGTTATTTTTTTGTTTTACTTTACTTTAAATGATCAAACGCTCCTGCACAAATTTAGACCAGCTATGGATAGACAGTAATCCTGGGTGTTTTTTTTGTTTTTTTTTTGTTTTTGTACTATCTTCTTCATATAAACATAAATAACCGTGTAAATTGGGCCATCAAATCAAAATCCAATGAAACGTGAAGCACAGTTCGGTCAAATTGAAAAGCTTCTTATGATGTGTTACAGCTGCTATTATATATAACTTTAAAGGCTGTGCTTTGTCAACCGCCAAAAAGCATTTCCATGGAAACACTTTGTACATTTTTATGGAAAGGTACTCCTTCGTAGTGATCTCTCATCAAATTTGTCACCTGGGTAAGTTGTAATAATGCATTACTTTTTCTCCTTCCTTCTTTTCTTTAAAAAATTCTTTCTTGAGAAGTCAGCTTTGCAAAACTATGTTTTCTTTTTCTGTCGAAACGAAGGAAGATAAATGTACTCTTATTTAAGACTTTATTTAAAAAATAAGTAGTGTAAAACAAGCTTTACTTTTCCAATGTCTTTGTGATACATTTATTTTACATTACTTCCACAGGTGTATCCAGAGCTCAGTCAAATGTTGTGGAGGAGAGTTTAGTTATTTAAAAGGGAAATAGAAAGTGTGCGAGAAAACTAATCGACAGTTTAGGCTGAAAAGAATTATCGTAATGTTGAACTTCTCCAATTTTTTTGACTGATCTTGAATAGCGCTGTGGCTTACATTGAATACTAGTATAATTTTTCTATCAAACAATGATTTTTCTTTGAAGTTATATTTAATTGGTATGATTACATGAATGAAAACAACTTTAAAATTTCCATTTCCAACATTATGAAACACACTGTATAAACAACGAGTTGTTCAAATGCTATAGTTCTTGTTTTAATTCGTCTGTGGGGTTGAGTATACGGTTAATATTGCTTCATAGAATTCTGAAGTTAATTCGACCCCAAAAATCTCCTTTAACAAGTCTTCCAGTCGTTTAAGATGTTGACTCGTGACGTCATTAATCGTTTTAGAACTTAACGCGGTTCAAAATAAGTCGTCGCATGGTTTTTGATGAAAACTTGTTTTTCAAATGATGGCGTTTTAGAATTTGAGGTTGTTAAATTCATGCTTCTCTTAATCGACGTCTTAGAATTGTGAACATCTTTGGTGATGTTGACAAGATGACATTCTTCAAGTAAATGCTCGTTCTAGGAAATAATGACGCTGCTTTTATTTTCTCACTTATATTTGACGATCGAACGAACAAGAAATTATTTTAAAAAGAGTTAGTGAGCACTGAATTGTAATTCCGTTAGATTCGTAGTGTTAGAATTTTACTTTGGTTGGATTACCAAATAGGAAATAAATCGAAAGTATCAAACAATTTGTCCACTCACGTGTGCTGACGTCAGTAATATTTACGATCAGCAAAAAAATTATATCATGATTTGTTAAAGTGTTTGGTACCATTCGGAAGACAGAAAATACTAATACAAGAATACTATTATATTGAAAAGTTATTGTTTCAAAGAGAAGCAATTGTAATTTTGGGTTAACCTTTTTTGACGCGTTGAAATTTGAAATTTGGCGGTGCTATTAGAATTAACACATTGCATATGAATCAAAATGCCAGATGAAGTGATAAAATACAAAAAAGAGAGAAGTTATTTTTAGAGAGACTTGAAGCTGATGCTTCGCGCACTATGTACTTATCCGCATTTTGTTTAATTCAAAATAACGCAAAAAATCAGACATGAGACATATCAAACTATCTTTTTTGGAAAGGGAAACTTCAAAAGCATGAAAATGTTTTCTTTGTTTTTATTTGTTTAACATTTTTTTTGTCGTGCATCACACCACATTTTTGTACGATTTTTTATGTTTACACACAATATGATGCGACCTCGTAACGTATCGTATGAAAAATCGTACCATGTAAATTGCCCTTTGAAATTTAGTCTGCTAAAGTTTTTGTTTTTGTTTACAAATTTCGGAAAAAATCGAGTTTGATGGAGTTTGATGAAGTTTGTTCTCGAACAAACTTTTCATCAAAATAATTCTGCTCATCAAACCAATATTTTCTGTTTGAAGTGTGTTTGACACATTTGAGTCGTTTGCATCAAAAGTTTCTCTTTCATCACTTTGTTGAGTGCAAAATACACGCAAGATGGAATGTTTTTCGAAAGTTCTCACATTCGATTGTTCGAATGACAACAAAACATAAACACGCGTATGAAGTGGAAATTATTTGTTTGAGTGAAAGCTTGACACGTAGAGTCATGTCTTCAAGTGAAAATGAGGATGAACTTATCAAGAATGGAGGTTGTTTAAAAAGAAAGTTAAATCTAAAAAGAAGAAGACAGAAAAGGTAAAGAAAACTCAACCAGTGAAGGCAGATCCAAAAAGATTGGACGGATGAGGAAACGACAACACTAATTGATCTCGTTGAATCGAAACCTTGTTTGTGGGACATTCACCATGCTGAGTATTCGAAACGAGACATAAAGGAAATAGCTTACACGGAAATGGCAACAGTATTGGGTACGGACATAGCTTCGATCAAACAGAAAATTTACAATTTACGTACACGCTTTGGAAAAGAATTCAAAATCAAAAGAAAGAATTACTAAAAGCGGTCAGGCTACAGATGAATTGTATATCAGCAAATGGCCGTTCTTTGATACACTAGCGTTTTTAACTCCTGTTTTTGGGGCCTCTGAAAGTATAGTGTAGGGCCTCTAAGAATGTAGATGAAAAAGAAGACAATGAAGATCATGTTACGCCATATAAGCTAAAGAAGTCCACTATTACTGAAAAGAAGCTGGATATCTTCTTAAAAAATGCACTGCCGCAATCACTGCCAATCGATCTACTCGCACCAAAATTATTCGATATGGAGATGGCAGCAGATATTCTAACGGACGAAGGAACAGTTCACTCTCCACGGAACCAATTTGCAGATAACAATTACCAAGCTATGCCTAGAATGTATCAAGCTACATCTAGAATGCAACAACCTGCACCTTTGATGACACAGTCACGTGGAGCACCTCAACAAAGAGAGACAGCTAACTTGGAAATTGGATCTCGGACAATGTTTCCTAGAATATATTAACGAGTAGTTTCATATGTTTTTGTTAATGTTTGTTATTTTCTTTAACACCTTCAAATTCGTTACACTGATGATAGGGCAGTTTAAATATTTTGTTTTAAAATACAACAACAAGAAACTTGCATGTGCATGTGGGTAATTTCATTTCTCTTCAAACTTTTTCGATACCCCGAAGACGAGATCTTGAGAAAATCTGAAGTCATCCTTTCAACAATTGCGTTGCAACAACCTTTAACAATGTACGACACAGCATTCAATTCTATCCAGCATTCAATGATATCCTGAACGGGAAGCTTAATGAATGAAAGGTTTCAACAGAAGCCAAAAAACGGAGAGTTACAGGTAGCCTTCATCTAGCCTTTCATCGCTGTCTTTCTTTTGGTTTGATCATGTCTGAGATTCTGGCCAAAACGTTTTCAGAATCACTGACATCCATTCTGAACATTTCTCGAAAACCAAAGCGATCCTTGATCCTCAATTCTTTAATGATGTTGTTAAAATAACCTTTTCACGCCTTCGCTTCACCCAAACACGAGTTGCTCCACGAGTTTGCTTTTCGTCATCAGAATCCAGTAATTCCTTTAATAATAACAAACTTGCTAGCTCCGCCATCTTGTTCGTTCTCGACTGAATGAGAAGTTTCAACATAATTATTTTGATGTTTCGATGAAATAAATTTTGATGGCAACGCAAATGCTAAATTTTCATCAAAACGTCGATTTTGATAAAAATTTCATCAAAATATCAACACCGAATTTTGATGAAAAATTTTGACGCATTTGCGCTCGTCTTTATCAATTGATTTTTTGACGCGTTATCAAATACTATCCGGAAGAAATTTGTACGGAACTTTTTTTTTGCGGAATTTATTTTTGCGGATTTCCCTCAAATCTGCAAAAATAAATAAATTCCGCAAAATTTGCGAAATTCTTTATCCACAATAAATTACTCCGCAAAATTCATGAAATTTTTTAGCCGTAAAGAATTAAGTTTGCACTTTGCTTTGCATATCACTGCAACTGAGAATGGCGGTTTTGAAGAAATTCCAAGTTTTCAGTTTCGTAGAAGTTTTTGACAGCTGATGAAATATAGTTTTTCCACTACATTCACGTACATACACGACTGGATGTCTTTCAAATTTTAATGATCGCCATCATAAATAAAGCTAACTTATATGTCTGAACTTTTAGAGTTTTCAGGAGGTTGGATACACACATCATAGATAATTCAAGAATACTAAAACATCGTGTGTATTAGGCCGGCGTCAAAAAGATGCTCAGAAAAAATATTCCGCTGTACAACTTGCAGATCACACTTTTATGATGGAATAATGTTAAGGTGTGTGTAGTGGGTCTGAAACAAAAAAGTTCCCACAAATTCCCTGGTCCGTTATGACCAGAAAATATGAAAATCAAAGTGAACAGAAGAGGGCAATAAAGATAAATCCATTTAATTCAAGTAATTAGGCAATTTCTGACGTAGGTTGCCTAATTTTCATGGCAATTCGCACGCCAATTAGCAAACACATGAAAGGAAACATTTGAGGCATAACCTTTCAATCACTGTAAACTACTAAGTGAAACGCAGATGATAGAAGATTAATAGTTCACTAATAAGCACGTATCAAATCGTCTTCGTCATAATTATCATCGTAATCATCAACGCCTATTTCTTCGTTTCTTATATTATCCGTAACATGAGTATTTTGTAAAATTTACAGACGCCTGTGGCAGGAACATCTATCGCAGGCGTTAATGTAAGGTATTAAATCCTGTCCCACTAGGTAAAATGTTTTTAACGAAATCTGTCGTTCTTAGAATAAGTTGTTCCAGGAGAAATTCCTGTTCATTCAGACAAACAAGGCTTAAACTGTACTGTTCATTACGTTACACAGATTCTTTTTTTCCCCAATACAAAGTGTGAAATGTTATTAATGGGTTCTTTCAAGAATTGCTCACTTTTCTTTACTGGTTGAAATCATTCATTTGATGCAGATTCTTCACAATTTCATTGAATTATTGTACCATTAGTCATATGTGTTGAACCTTTACCTGATCTTGTTTTTTCTGTAAGGTCAATGTCATCTCAAACAACAGTTGTGAACACAGTATATACTGTGAAATACTGATGGCAGAGTTATTTCGGAGATCATATTCATTTAAGCAAGTGCTGTTTCATGAGATCTAACAACAAAATGGGAAACACCAAAAACCAAAACCATTTAACAATCGAATTAACTTTATAGAGCCTACTATCTACCTTGTTCCCATGCTTTAAGACAGTGGTTTTTTGCCCTTTGATGATGAAAATATCATATCTTGGGTGGAAATCAAAACTTTTGGTGTAAACTCCCCCTTAATGTTCACATCTACTTGCGTGTGTAACACATTTAACTTAGAGAGTGTTTTGTTTTTGTTTTTTTAATGGTCAAAATCTTCTTAATCGTGGTCATATAGCGGCAGTTCGACCACGCAAGACACATTCACGATTAGTATAATAGCACGTGGCATCATTTGACGTCAGTTTTTTTATGATCACGGGGAATCATTGCATTGCATCCCCAATCGAACGCGACGTTTTTGGGGAAATATCTCGATAACCAATAGGGATAACTGACGTTTTTGGGGTCAGCGATACGGGTAATGGGGTGACGCAACATTTGGGTCAAAATTTTATTTGGTACTGCGGATATGACGTCATTAAAATCTTTAATCGACGATATCTCTGCAACGGTTGATCGTAGCTTAACGATCCCATATATTTTTTTGCTCAATTTTTCAAGGTCTACAACATCAGTACACTTTCCAGCCCAGATTCCGTAATTGAAATTTTCGTCACGGGATTCTCACACGGGAACGGGGGATTCTTGCACATCCGTTTCGAAATTAAAGCCGTAAAAAACTTTTACGCGAGATACTAGTCTTATTATAATAATCCGCGATTGTGCATACCACTTTTATTTTAGAGAGTGATATATTTGTTTAATTTTTACGGTCCTCGTCCTCTTTTGTGCGCGTAAAACCACGTAGAGGCGAGAGACACTTTTTTCACGATCATTCCAAAAGCACGTGGCATCATTTGACGTCAGTTTTTTTATGATCACGGGGAATCATTGCATTGCATCCCCAATCGAACGCGACGTTTTTGGGGAAATATCTCAAAAACCAATAGGGAAAACTGACGTTTTTTGGGGTCAGCGATAGAAGTGATGGGGTGACGCATCATTTGGGCCTAAATTTTATTTGGTACTGCGGATATGACGTCATCGAAATCTTTGATTGATGATATCTCTCTAACGGTTGGTCGCAGCGAAACGATCCCATACACTTATTTGCTCAGTTTTTCGAGCTCTACAACATGGTTACATTTTCCGTTTCCAATTCCTAAATTGAAATTTTCATCACGGGGATCGTTCACGGGACAGGCGATTTTGACCCATCCTTTTCGAAGTTAAGTTCGGTAAAAAGTTTTTACCCGGGATACTAGTCTACTTATACTAATCCGCAATCGTGCATCCCACTTTTATTTTAGAGAGTGCTGTGTTTTTTTAAAATTTACGGTCAAAATCTTCTTAATCGTGGTCATTTTTTCGTTAGACCATTGATAATATTGACAATTAGTATAATAGCACGCGGCGTGACGTCAGTTTCATTTTTAGCATATCACGGGGAATCATTGCATTGCATCCCCAATCGAAGGCGACGTTTTTGGGGAAATATCTCGAGAACCAATAGGGATAACTGACGTTTTTTAGGGTCGGTGACACGGGTGACGGGGTGACGCAACATTTGGGCCAAATTTAATTTGGTACTGCGGCTATGACGTCATCAAAACCTTTGATCGACCATATCTCCGCAACGGTTGGTCGTACCGAAAGAATCCCATACATTTTTTTGATCAGTTTTTCAAGCTCTACAGCATGGGTACACTTTCCATCTCCAATTCCGTAATTAAAATTTTCGTCACGGGGTACACACACGGGAAGCGTCGTATTTCTGCAGATTCTTTTCGAAATTAAAGTTGTAAAAAACTTTTACGCGAGATACTAGTCTATATACTAATCACGAGTGTGCATCTGCTTTTTTCATGCTTTCACTCTCTAAAATTTTGGGTCGTTTTTGCGGTCACTTATTCATAATGGAGTGTCAGACCACGGCGGTTAATATTAGTATAGGGGAAAACATTGCATTGCATTTAATCGTTTCAAATGTTTTGATTATTCGCGAGATCAAGAAACAATAGACGACAACGAAAGTATTGCGCGAAGATTTATTAATGTTTTTAGGGTAAGTACGCTTTAGAACTTTTTTGTTTGTTTGTTTTGTTTTTTCTTATAGTATTAATAGGGTTTCTGCGTCATTACTTTTCAAATAATACGTTATTGAAGAAATAAATATCATGGTTTTTAATCATGACGGTCTGAGTTCATAAAGAAAATGGCAATTGTTTTTAATTCACATTTCGACACTTTTACGACTTTCCCGTTTGACTTTTATTTACGTTGGGGTGTGGATTCCATGAACAGTTACAGCGGTTACAGTTACAACAGTTACATTTAATCTTTTTTGTTGTTTACCTGTACGCACAATTAATTTTTACTACTGCATAATCGTATCGTGAAAGATTTATTATGAATATTTTGATGTGTTTCAGATCTTCTGATTAAAAAGTTTTTCTGTTCATAACTCCAGTGTTGAACTAAATATGCTTTAGCCGGAATACCTAGAAATTTTTAAAATTAAAAGAGTGAAGAGTGTTTTTTTCTGTATTGATGTTAGATATTTTTAATCATGGGGAACCATTGCATTGCACCTTCAATTTATACATATGTAAAAAGTGAAAAAAGTGGACGCACAGCGCGTATTTTTTATTTTTTTTGATGAATTAAAACCCGTGTTCTACACGCTGTTCAAAACTACATTCTAAACATTCTACATTCCAAACAATTGAAGAACTTTATCATATTAAAATTTACAAATTTTTGTTTTTCTTCATTGAAACAAAACTAAAACGTAAACTAAACGACTGTTAATAATTTACGATTAAGGAAATAAAAGTACATGTTTCGGTATATCTTTTAGAATTCAGCAATACAGTTAGAACTTCCAAATTCGATCTCGCTAATTTTATGGATCGAAGTTATGGTTCCTGCACCTTCTGTTTCTTTTTCTTAAGGTTAGGGTTTAGGGAATTAAAGAGAGAGTTTACAATACTTACAACACTGATGGTCTTTCTGTTCGTTATTCTGTGATTTAATTTTTCCTAACCATTTTTTGAGACGTCATTTTCAGAATTAAAACCTGTAAAAATGTTTTACACGGGGTACTAGTATTGTCTAATGTGGGGTCATCAGAAAGATCAAGACATCAAAACAAAAAGGTTTAAAAGTTTAGGAGGATTCGAACAATCCTTTAATGTCAGCTATGATGATTTGGGTGGCCACAAACAACTCATTTCTGGAATTACTTTTACATTCTTTTTGATTTCTAAGGCTGCACTGCATGAATTTGAGGCTGGTTGACAGACTTGTTGAAATATTCTTGCAATTCACATTCACTGTCTGTGTCACTTTCACTGTTACCTTTCATTCTAGCATTTTTCAATACCAAATGACTTTTTTTCAGGTGAATCATGAAAACATAGTTTTTCTTTAAACTTTGACTTTATCTTCGGCTTGACTTTCCATCTACTATAAGTCCAGGCATTTAAACCCTTATTCTCTGTAACTATTCTGACAAACTCATCATACAATTCTTTCAGCATGACAGTCTCAATCAGTTTGATTACTCCATCAATGTAATTGAATTATAACTCAAATGACTAGTGGTACAATGTATTGTTTTTACTTTTGTGAACTGAATACACATCCATGTATAACACTTCCATGATGAACTTCCCTTATATAATTAAACATCATGGTCTCGTTTAAGTCTTGCTACATCTCTTAGCTCCCCAGCAGCTGATGTCATAGCCTTTACTAAATGTTATGTTTCCTTTCCTTCGATTCCAAAGATGTATACCCATTTCAATTGTACACACACATGAAAACTCAATTTATGAGAAAATATATTCTTTAAAACCTTTGCAGAAAATTTTGTAATAACTGACATCTAATAAATTGAAATCAATCTGTCTTAACATAGGACTTCCCTTTCCGCAAATGATGCAAACCTCTCACAAAATGCCAGATCTAGTTTTATTCTATGTGATCACTGATGACCGTCTTTATCTACCAGGAAATTTGGGTAAAGCTTTTGCTTAGAACGGCTAGGGTTGACTACTGTACTTGATAACTTTTTACTAACCTTCCTTGCTCTTTCCATTTTAGACACATCTGTGAATTTTCTGTAGCAATTGCCATGATTTCAACTGCAATCTAACTGACGATTCTGGGTAATGACTAACAAGGTACACAATGCAACCTTAAACATAGGATATATAGATAAGTAGTTTATAAAGCAGCATCTAATAAAGACTAATTCATAGGCTGATTATAATATTTTATAGGATTTCGATACAGAGAACATATTTACATTCAGTAAAATTTAGTCTTAGCCTTTAATGAAGTTACAAGATTGTTTAATTACTTACTTTTCATAACATTTTTTCTAATTATATTATATATGAAAGCTATAATATTAGTAGTTACTCTGAGAGGATTGTTTTGCATTTCTTTGGTTTGTTTCAATTACAAAGAAATCTGTGTGCCTAAACCCTCGTTAAGCAGTGCTACTGTTTAAGCTTTTGTATTTTTCGATAGTTATATTTAAACAATATTCAAAGAGAAGCCATCCTCTCTAGCAGAGAGAGAGAGAATGGATAAAAAACAAACCTGACACAACATGCTGAACCAGTTCCTGTGGTGATACTGACCACAGCTCATGTGCATTTAAAAAAGTATCAAAGGTCTTCTGCAATATTTTGTTTACTGTTTCTGGAGCATTATTGTTCCCAGGAATATGAAGAAAGCATTCCATCTTAAAGCTATCCCCTAACAACGTGGTGAACAATTATTTATCATAACTAAAGTTAGCATCTTTTTTTTTTTTTACCGATATTATTTTACAGACCTGCAATATAAGCATATTTTAATAGCAAGCACCACGGAAAGAAAGTCTGTAAAATATGCACAAGAACATAACACTTACAATTGTTCACATACGAAATAAAACGATAGACCCGATAAACTGGAACTTTAGACCCAATTTGCAAACAAAGGGACCAAATTATGAGTAGGAACTTTTTTGTTTTGTTATCAGCAATATTTAACTGGACGATTTCTGCATAGAAACTGTGGTCTGACAGTTGTACAGCGGGCATGACAAGTTTTTGTGGCGCAGACGTCGGCCTATATAAGTTGTTTTAATGAAATAATAAAAACAATAGGCTTTCAAAAGGAAAAGGTTTATGGTTTAAGGTTTAAAGGACCTGTTAGACGCTAACTATTCGCTAAACTATTCCTAAAATAGAAACAGAAAATTATTCCAATAATTTAGTTTATGTTCAAATACACTGATAAACTAATCAATAAATTAATACGATAAATTATGGGTTACAAGTTTAAGGTTCATTGATTCATTGTGGAAGAAGCAGTTGAAGAAGTATTAGTTTGTTCAATTATTGCTTCTTCATGTATGGTATATAGCGAATCTTTTGAATTCCGGAAAATGAAACAGAAAATGTTGATTGAAAGATTATTTTAGAGAACGTGACCATGGAGCATTTGACTTTTCAAGCATTGAAATTAAATGATCCATACCTATGTTCACCTTTTTTTAAAGCTTCATAATTTTACCGTTAACGTTAACACGTGCATTTTTGTTCATGTACAATTGTTACTTTCTTGAGGGAATTTGTCCTAAACCCGTTGCATTTGCCTTGCACAACACGTGTTCGAATATTTAAATGTCGGTATCCTTTGAACTTTGCTAGACTATTCGGAATAAAATCAAAATGATTTGATTTTATTCGAAGCTAAATTGAACTATGCTTCTTTTAATAATTTTTAATAATTTTTGAATAGTTTACGATACAATACACGATAAATTATTTCGTAAATTATTGTATTTTTAAGTAACTTTATGCAATAGTTTAACGATTATTTTATAGTCTAACAGGGCCTTAACAAATTATGGAAAAAATAATCTTTGCTCAACTTTTCTATAAAATCATAATATTCAACCCCCGTTTTAAAGCATACTATGTTTGTATTTTTTATGTTTTTTATTTTTTAATTTATCTGCTAATGAGAAAGCTTATCAGACTGAAACTAACGATTTGGCCATGAATGTGGTGAACAGACTATAACTATCACACTTTCATCGAGTTTTACTCGAATATTAAACTCAACACAGTCATTATGCGATGTTATAAAGGTGTCCTTAAAAATAATTATAAAACAATTCCTTGTTGAAACTTTTATCAATTATTTTATTAGCGTATTCATAATGCATATTATGAATTGGAAAAAAAAACATACAAAGTGCTTAGACAAAGTGTTTATACAAAGTGCTTCCAGGTGGACCGTACTGAGGAAGATGATATTTATTCATAAAATCGCAATTCCAATTTGTTCCAACTCGATGATTAAAAAGTTGTATAAACGTTGTTGTCGAGAACAGTTCACATCACAAACCATTAAATCTTTTCGTGCTTTAATCCCTACTTTTGGTGATTTAAATGGAAACACTAACTAGAATACCACTAGGAGTTGAAATAATAAAAAAATTCAGTAGTCTGCTGGTGGCATTTCCATATTTTGGACGAGAAACGCGTTGTATGCAGTCACGTGGAGCACACTCTCAAAGAACACAGACGAGCCAATGTACCACATGCCATAGTTTCCTTGCATATCAATGATTTTCCAGAAAACTCCATCATCGACATCCTCAACAGAATGGCGAGGAAAGTACCTCCAGTACTTACAATACACAATCTTCACGCTACTTGCCGAAATGCTTCGAAAATGATTGATTAGAAGTTGGCTTAGATCTCTGGTCGTACGCTTAGGTATGTTTTCTTGGTAGGTAATATACGTAGTCACTTTTTCGTCATCTTCTTCCATGGGATATCCACTATTTTGATACTGTGTATACATATTTACTTTTCCATCACCTGATATATCCAAGTTGTAACCTACGATACTATTTGGTGCGAAACCATGTTGCTCACCTTTTGAATCCACAACACATACTCTATAATGTGTCGGTATTGTTTTGCCAAGAAGTTCTCTTTCATCAAGAATGTTGTTCATCCATCGATCCATGCTTATCTCCATCTCAGGACTCCAGATCAAAAAGTCAAACTGTTCCCACTTAGCCTGTTTCTCTCCTCTTGCCATGTACAACCATACTTTTGAATGATCATCTTCGTACTCACGATAAACTTTCTGAATATCGATGTTGAAGGCTACATCCAAGCCCTCCTTTTCAACCACAACCTCCCATAACTTCTGGTATCCAGTTTTTAGGAAAAACTTGTTAACTATAATAACAGATATCAAAAAGAAAGAAATTTCCAATTTGCATAATATCAAGAAGCAAAGATAACTGGTTCTACTGTTTGAACTCATTACCTTTAGGGTACGTGTATATTGGATGTTGAGTTATATGAACAATTCTGTTACTTTCACATCTATATATTAATAGCCGATTCTCCGTCTGTCTGTTTGTTTGTTTGTAAGTCACGCAAAATGGTAGATTGAGTTGTGAGCGAAATTATTTCTTTTTCTGTGTGCGACGTGAGTTCGAAACAAATACATTGCAACCCCAATCGAACGTGACTTTTTTTGGCTGATGAACCAATAGAAATAACGTTTTGTTTTTATTATTAATGTTAGTTTAATATTCCAAGCACCACCGTTGACTTGGCTTTGAAAACAATACATCAACTAAATACAAAGAAACAAACTGATTAAACATTTTGGACAAAAAGCAGCAGCGGCATAACGTGGCAGCATGTTTGCCAGTGTATCGTAAGGCATCCTTGCCTGACTGTCTGAGACGGGTAAACTTTTTTTTCGAGCAATCAAAATGTTTAAAAAGACCGATATGTAAAAAAAGAGTATCATGAAACAAAATATTTTTTTGCTTTTCTTTAATTTCTTTTTTTAATTGTTATGCGCTGCAGATCGAACGTTTTTTTAATTCACTTTATTCATTTAGCACGTGCCTTTTTTTCTCTCCTCCCGTGTGATCTTTTTAAGAAGAGAAACCATTTGCCCCTTACGTTTGATAGCACCCATGTTAGAGCGCGTAACTTTTTTAAAACAAAAGTTAATAAAACAAAAGTTAATAAAAAGTTTAAGTTTTCTCTCTATACGTTTTGAGTGTATTGTTGGCGGCTAGTCTATATATTAATAGCCGATTCTCTGTCTGTCTGTCTGTCTGTTTGTTTGTTTGTTTGTTTGTAAGTCACGCAAAATGGTAGATTGAGTTGTGAGCGAAATTATTTCTTTTTTTGTGTGCGACGTGAGTTTGAAGCAAATACATTGCAGCCCCAATCGAACGTGACTTTTTTTGGCTGATGAACTAATAGGAATAACGTTTTGTTTTTATCATTATTGTCAGTTTTATATTCCACGTTGACTTGGCTTTGAAAACAATACATCAACTAAATACAAAGAAACTAACTGATTAAACATTTTGGACAAAAAGCAGCAGTGGCAGAACGTAGCAGCATGTTCAGTTTGCTAATGTTGTATCCTAACGCTTGCCTGACTGTCTGAGACGGGTGAACTTTTTTTCGAGCAATCAAAATGTTTAAAAACCGATAGGTAAAAAAAGAGTATCATGAAACAAAATATTTTTTGCTTTTGTCTTAATAGTTGTCTTAATTTCTTTTAATCGATTTCTTTCAATCTATTTTAATCAGATCGAACGTTTTTTTTTTATTCACTTTATTCATTTAGCACCTGTCTTTTTTCTCTCCTCCCTTGTGATCTTTTTAAGAAGAGAAACCATTTCTCCCTTACGTTTGATAGCACCCATGTTAGAGCGCGTAACTTCTTTAAAACAAAAGTTAATAAAAAGTTGAAGTTTTCTCTCTATACGTTTTGAGTGTATTGTTACACTGATGAAAGATTGGTTTTACCAGAGGTTGTGACTTCGAATCTGCTTCTGGTTGAACACAAGTTGTACGAGCCGTTTATAATGATTTGACGTTTATTGATACAGTGATACAGAGCAGGTGGATATGGGCGGCGAGCGACGCCGCCTTGGCGGCTAGTTACGAATGTTTTACAATATTTCTAAACGTTTCCACAAAAGAACAATTGGAAAATGCTGATTTAAATTTGGCAGCATGTTTAAGGTTTGAATAAAAAAGGATAAACGTCTTAAATTTTTATGAAAGTTGAACCTTAAAATCATGTTCTATTTCTGGAATGTTTTATTATTTTTGTGATTTCCTTCAAGCCATGAAACTTCATGTCTGTTTTTCATACCCACATAAGTTACATGTCTACAGTGAAACTCAATAACTCTTATTGGACATTTTCACCTAAAATACAAGTAACTTGAATATTTAAATAGATTTTACCCCGACGTCACTCGAAATCTCAGGTTGCGGATTTTTATGTAATCTTATAAGGTAAATTCTCTTGACCATTTCCTCATTTTTAAAGGACATTTTTTGTTTTACGTTATATGGTAACTGACTTACTTTTTGCCGAGTGGATAAGTGCAGGTGGCAAAAAATTGACCATCAACGAATAAAAAGCAGGACTTATTGATTGATAACTATATCCATATAGCTCTCTGTAGAGGAGAAAGGTTGGATGAAGAATTGTCAGGTTGTTTCGCTCAAGAAATTCGTCAGCCGTTCCGCTGATCATGTCCATGTTCTAAAAATGAAACTGAATATGAATAAAAATGTAGAAAAAAAAATAGAAATTAAAATAAAAATTGTATGAAAGATTAGGTGTTAATAAAAGAGAAACAGTAATAGCGACTCGCAAAGCATTTTAAATCAATATGACTAAAATATGACTGCTGCAACTCTCAAATTCTTACTGGTTGTGCAGAAGCGACAGATCGAGACGTAGCTTATACTTAACTTGCTTAGCTAATACAAATTTACCAATCTTTTTATTTGGAAATTTAGCAAAGCTAAAGCATAATTCAGAATTTAAACGTCCTACTTGGCCCCCAAACTTATAAATCAAACAATCATTTTCTTGAGCAATACCGATTGGCGCCTGACAAAAGCTTTACTGTTTAAATCCTAATCTTCCAGCGGTAAAGAAGGTTGTTGAGAAATGAATGTTTTTTTTGCAAAGACAATTTCCTTCAACTAAGCCAGGTGTAGATCCAAAAGTCTTTAAAAGTATGGATTGAATTTTCGAGAGAATATATTAAGATAAGTTAAATGTGCATGTACGGGAAGTTATACTCAATTGTACATGTGTATATATCTCTGTATTTGCTTAAAATATTATAAAAATATTCTAGTTTCCTGATACCTTTGGTTTCGGAAGAATCGCTCCAACATATCTGCCAAACATTTCAACATGTAACTTATTATATCTGTCAGCAGCTTTGGCATACTCAGCAAGAATACTCTCATCATCCATATGTTTGTAAATACCTCCAATCTGCTGTCTGATGTAATTAATCACGAATTCAGCCTTGGTCATTTGCTTGTTAGCATACCAAACTGTTGATGCAGGGAACCTGACCAGTTCATTTGGCAAAAACTTTTTTATGAGTTCCATAACATAAACGTATTCTTCAGTTATTATTAATGCACCCATGTTTAGAACGATATTTCGATGATACTTGGTGTACACCTTCCCACCAATTCTCGAAGACTTTTCCAAGATATGAACATTTGTGAAGCCTTTTTGTTTGAGTAAGTAAGCCATATGGACACCCGATGCTCCAGCTCCAACGATTGCAATCTTATCATGATAAGATTTCAGGCCCTTGATTTTATTGGGTAGTGTTCTCTCTGTATGTAGCATGCTCTCAACTTCTTGCGTGTACAAAAACACAAAACAAATGACGAGGATAACATATGCCTTCATTTTCAACATTTCTGTAATGTTGCCTATAGAAGTAACAATCTTTTCAGAAAATACCTTCAGAATTAAAATAATGGCAGAAACAGAATCCTATATCCGAGTTGAATATCTTTAATTTATCAATAAAAGAATAGATAGAATGTAAAATATACTAATATAGAATCGAACGAGCGACTGTTACCTGTTGCACATTGCAAAACTTATAAGAAGTAAGCGCCTAAGCTAAAACTTTATCGTTAAAAAAAAGATATATACACAGCAAATTTCAGAATGTTGCAAAAGGATATTTCAAAACTGCCACTTCAAATGAATATACTGAAAAAATAACAACCTTGCCATTTCTACTTCCTACCTTCTCAAACACTGTATGCTATTGATACAGCTTATAAACTAAAAATTGATTTCATTTTGACTAAATGTAAACTTATTGGTCTGCAAATTGACCCGTATGAATAATGTCATGTATTGATAAGTCAGTACGTCCTTATAATGCTGAAATACATTATACATTGAATGGATCAGATTACAATGTTTGAAATAAAACAAAACTTGATACATTTAACAAATTAAATAGAAAGCATCCGTGCGCAAAACCGTCATAAATAGAACGATTTAAAGCGATTTAAAGTGATTCATAAAAATGTATAATGTATTTCAGCCTTTATTGTGTGTTTCATAATGTTGGAAAAGGACGTTTTAAAGCTGTTTTTTTAAATGAACATGCCGAATTTCAAATAATTTTTACATCAATGCAAATCCATTTTCAAGTTCTTTTGGCTAGTATATTTTTGTGAAAAATGAAAAGGTGGTTTTTGTAAAAATAAGGATAATGTCTTTAAATTTTTAATTAATTTTTTAATGGTCGATTTAATAAGATGAAATTGTGATTATTTTAAAAAACATTTTGAACACTTTTGCATATCCCGTCTTATATCAAAAGTTTTTCTCAAGTGTCAGTGTGTTCTTCTGAATTATATTTGTAACACACACAAAGCGTTTTAAAAATTTAAGCTCTGCATCCCAAACCTTATTTCATGAGAATCTTCTTTGTCTTTTGTGGATAACTGAACCTCGAGACACTCAAGATTGAATTTTCTGTTCTTTTTTTACTTTTGTCTTCTCTATATACTAGTTTCTCAATGTGTCTTCAAAATAAACCACATCACAATGTTATATATTGATACAAAGATACAATCACACAATAGCACACGAATATGTATAATGAATTTTAGACCTCCCCTTTTATTATTCACGAGTTATCTGTCAAATCTATATTTTCTTTTGTGGAAGATTGAACCTCGATACACTCAAGATTGAATTCTCTATTCATTTTTATTATTATCTGCGGCGCGAAGCAACAACAGATATTGGTTTACCCGTGGATGATGATGATGATGATGAACAAAATCGGAAGCTGACATTCGCCTATTTTGTGAAACTAATGCTCGCTCGCTTACGCTCTCTGAAGGGGCAATAAATAAAATAAATAAAGTATTCTTTTTCGTTCTAAAGATTTTGGGAAGGCGTTGGGTATACAAAGTTATTAAATTGTATTAAAGAGCTTAGGGTAGCCATGGAGGTAGAAAAAATAACAGGAGATCGAACTCTTTTCTAAAGCCTATTCAATTCTATTGTAATTTCTTATTGTTTCGGCATGCTTTTGAAGAACATCCGCAATGCGTATTTCACTGGATTTCTTAAGAAACAGATTACGTAACTTTTTAACGGGCCGCTTGTTTACAATTTAAATATTAAATTTTTCCACTATTTTCCTTATAAATGTCCATAAATTCTTATTATTTCGGTTAAGTATTCGTATAAGGTATCCTAGCAACAAATTTCACCGAATATTGTCGAGCCGATATTATTTAAAACGACTTTTACTATTTAATTGACGACAACACAAGGCTACAAAAAGATTAAAATTTGCTATGAAGAACTAGCGCCTCAATTGTGCCGTGCTAAAGTTAAACTGAAAAAGTGTTAATGAAGTTTTTTGCTTTTAAATGAAAGTAAAACCTTTAGGGGATCGTAAGATATACCGACTTCAATCAACACTATTTTCAATGTTTTCGTATAATCAAAAAACACGGGTTGGCAGCCATCATGTTATTCATTCACGTTGACCATCACGATCAGTTGCCTACAAACTTAGTTTGATTTTTAATAATATTTAGCTACTTTATAAACAGTTTTTTTAAAAACTACATAATTCTTCCATGATGGAAGAAGATATACATAAAGAAATGCTGTCGACTTTGTGTAGAACTTGTGGTGGAAAAGTCGTATTAAAGACAGGGTATAAAAATCCTAAGTCTGTGATGGAATCCGAAATTATTGAACGTATATATGGTATTAATGTGAAAAGAGAAGATGATAAAATTTACCCAAAGTTTATGTGTAGTAATTGTAGACGAAAGTTGGACATATGTAAAAAACCTACAGAGAATTCAGTAAGTTTAGAAGCCCCTGGAATTATAATTATAAAGATTGCAAGTTGTGTACTTTATGTTCATCTTGTGCTGAGACACCAGTCCTTTCTGCAAAAAATATTAGACGAGTTGATGCTGAATCAGGGGTCAATAAAAGTTCCAGTCACTCAATGATAACAAACTTAAAAGAATTTTTATGAGATTCAACAATGTAGATTTGAACAATAACTGGACACTACATTATATTATGGAAAAAATATTACAAGTGAAATAATAATTTGACTGAGTCGTTCTGTAAAGACAATGTAGAAGATGTTACCAAGATATTGTGTGGAATAGATTTTTGTGAAGCGAGCGAGCACCATTTAAATTGAAAACTACGGCCCGATTACGACTTTATAACATTAAGGTGGATTCATCCTAACCTGGACATTTTTAAAGAAACAAAATTATTTCAAGTCAGTTTTAATGTTTTTTCAAGATACTATGAAAATTAAAGCAAAAAATGTAAAAATTTCTTAAAATTCATGATGGCGGCCTCGGCTGCGACCTGATAAATAATAAAATACAACTATAGCCGGTCGGCTCATATTTTCAAAAGTATAAATGGCTCTGATTTCAAACTTTTAAGAATGATTATTTAAGGGTGGAACAATGTTCTAAAACTTCAAACAGTTGAGATATTTGAACTGTAGCGGTTAAATGGCTGTCTCTCGGTTAACTTAAATTTTTGGACGAAAAAGATGAACAAAATGTGTTACAGAGCAGAAGTAAATTAAGATTATTGCTTAACTTGAGTTTTAGAACATACTTTAGTGTTTTAAGAACATTTCCTGAAAAAATGAAGCAAATTGGACCAGCCGTTCAAAAATTATGAGCCGACCGGCTCAGATGAAATGTGAAAAAGACAAAAAAACCGTAAAAATCAATAAAGATCTAAATATATGAAAAATATTAAAAACTATCAATAAGACTTCATCTAGAATCCTCCAGCTTCATATGTAGATTTTTCCATATCAATGTTTTCATCCTGAGTTGTCTTTCTTAAATTTCTTAAAATTTTTCGCTTTTTCAGCTGCGTTGCGGACATAGGTAAGCCGAATGTCGCTATCTTAGATTATTTTGAAAAATGTAAACCTTTTCGTCATGTGTTCACCAGGCTCAATCCCTATTCCCTTCAAAATATTGTATACTGCTATGGCTCCATCATTAATCGCTGTATCTAGAACCTTGTCACTATCAATGGAAGCAGCAGTAATTACGCCATTCATAGAGGTGAAACTTCTACTGACACACCCACATCAGTCAAAGCGTCTCCACGTATAGATGAAACTGTTGTGGACATACTTTCTGGCACCATTTTGGCTGATTCCTTGAATCTATTATATAAATCTTTTCATAACTGTTAGGGAGTATGAGTGATGGCATATTTAAGAAGCAACAAAGCTTCAATGTTCATGTTCAACTCCAACTTGTCTACGTGCATAAACAGTTCTGACGTTTACGTCATAAAACTTTCGACCATCTTTGTGTTTCTTTTCGGATAATCCAAGTTGCTTTGAGGTGAAAAATGCACAAGTTCTACCTTTCAGTTGTAAGAAACTTGCTTAAACCTTCTTTTTTACATCAATGTCACTGAGTTCAAGGGATTTCACATCTTTTCATTCAGGACAGCAAAGCGAACTAAAAACATTTGCTAAAAATGGACACCACGATATCCCGATATTGATTGGCAATTTTGATAATGATTGATACAGGAGCACTTTGTATTTCAATGTCAATGATCTTTGAAGCAGAGGCTGACATAATTATGGCTTCAGATGATTTAGTAGTTTCATCATGATTATCTTTTTTGCCAAAAACAGTTTTTACATCAGCACATCATTGCTGACTTCTTCCCATGATACTTTCGCTTTTTCGAATAATATTTCTTACTGCTTGCTTTTGAACAACTGCCAGTATTTCCAGTGCCTCTTCTCCTTTGATTTGGGGTATCTTTATCCGTTCAAAACAGATAACAAAGAGTAAAAATGCAATGCAGGATGTTCACAAACTGTGCTTCCAGCTTCTTGTGGTCAGAATATCAGTCTCTTTTCCTGATATATTCGTGCTTTTTTACATGAATGCAATGTCATCAGAGCAAAGTAGACTTATTCCTTTACGGATGGACGGAAAACCGAACGGAGAAAGTCTGTCAAACTGCAGCCAAACACACTCTATAAATCTTACCCCAAACAATTTTTTCAATTTTTTTTGCTTAATTTTTTTAACGACCTTCAATAAAATCCATTTATTAGTTTGACTGTCAATATTGAGCCAAAATGAATGCCATATTCTGATTCTGCGATAAATTTTGATTAAAATAGATGTATTAGGAAGCACATTCAGAAAAAATCACATTTTTTAAAATTTTGACTTAAAATGTGATTTGAGTTAGGATGAATCCACCTTAAGTAAAAAAAAATTTTCAATTGCTACTCTAACCAATTAAATTCAAGAACAAAGACGCTATTTCAAACGCGGGTAAACTTAAAGAGACAAATTTGAATAAAGCACCCGCTTGAGCGCATCGCCGATGATTTGAATAGAAACAAAAGAGTTCAATCTCCTGTTATTTTTTCTACCTCCATGGGGTAACTTAACACACTGAATAAAGTTTGTACCTATTCAAAATATTTCATGAGAAACTTATCACAACACCACCAGCAGCAGGTGTTTGAACGAAACAAAGAGTTAATTGCTCGCTAGATCATTTCAAAATTAAAAACCGTGTCGAAAGGAAAAATTAGTTAACATTCTCTAAAATGAAAATTTTTATAAATAACAACTTGTGTTTTTGGAAAGCTCAAAACATCTTCTTTTTAATCATATTTATATTGGTGAAAATTCTAAAAATATTCCCAATATCTCGTGGACATTAATAAGTCTTAATTGATTATTATTGACTTCAGATATTTAGAAAGAACAAAACACTCCTTCCTACTGGTCATAGAAATACGAAATGAGAAATTTCCTTTGTACCATCCGTGTTGTAATTTCTGGTGGCCGTATACAAAGTTGATTTTTAAAAATTTAAAACAGACATTTCTTGAGTTTATTTTTTATCAAGCTCCGCCTCGTTTTCGCAATGGTTAATATGGTAACGAAATGTCACGGGACTCATTTCAGTAATGTGCAATAAGTGTAATTATTGTGATAGTGTTAATGATTGAGCACAAGAGATTCGGTTGTCATAGTAACGCAATTGAAAACGAGGCGGAGTGTGATAAGATGCTATGGTTATTGTCACTAAAATGGGAAAACCAGATTTGTTTTGCACTTTTACATGTAATCCCAAATGGCGAGAAATTAATGAAAACTTGGATAATGAGTCCGCATATTATCAACCTGACTTAATTGCACGTGTTTTTAATTTGAAATTATAATCACTCTAAGAGGATATTATTAAGAATGGTGTTTTGGGGAAAGCCAGTTCTCACCTGTATGTTATTGAGTTTCAGAAACGTTCTTTACCTCATGCGCATATTCTTATATATTTAGCTCAAAAGGACAAACTGCAGAATGCGGATGATATTGACAGCTTAATTTCTGCTGAAATACCAGATCCTGAACATGAACCAGAGCTACATAGCATCATCAGATCATGTATGATTCATGGTCCCTGTGGAAATGCTAATCCTAATTCAGTCTGTATGGGAGATGATGGTAACTGCACAAAGAATTTTCCAAAGCCATTCTGTGACGCAACCCAAATGAATGTAAATGGGTATCCAATGTATCGCGGACACAATGATGGCCGTACTGTCAGGGTCAAGAACGTGAAATTGGATAATCAATGGGTTGTTCCATACTGTCCATGATTGTCAAACAATACAATGCTCATATAAATTTAGAAGCATGTACCACGATAAGAAATGTGAAATATCTCTTCAAATACGTTTACAAAAGACATGATTGTGCCAATGTTGAGATTGATGAACGTCTGGAGCATGACGAAATTAAAAAATTTCTGAATGCTCGATATGTCAGTGCACCCAAAGCATTGTGGAGAATTTTCGAGTTCTCCATGAATGATAAATCCCACACTATCAAACGCTTAGCTGTTCATTTACCTAATTATCAATAGGTTTATTTTAGAACCGGCGAGGAAGAGGCAGCTGCTGAATGGGCATTAAAAAAATAGTCACCTAACAGCATAGTTGAAGCTGAATGTAGATGATCCTGGCTCGACAGTTTCTTTACTCAGATATTCCATATGATTATGTCTTCTATGATAAAAAGAAAAAATTGCAGAAACGAAAATAAACATTGAAATCTATAGTGGTTCAGTTATACAATGCCCGGCCGACAGAAGGAGAACGTTTCTTTCTTCAAGTTTTGTGTTGCACGTTCCAGGTACTACATCACTCGAGTATCTACGCACATTTGGTAGAATAGTTTACGTCACATTTCGTGAAGCGTGTATTGCAAGACATTTTCTCCAAGATGACGAACAGTGGCACAATACATTGGAAGAGGCATTAACATTTCAAATTTGACATTATGAGTCACTGCCAGCCCTCAAATCCACTTGAGTTGTGGAATATATTCAAGGAGCATCTGTGTGAGGACTACACTCGAACTATAGCTGTTTCTCAAGCAGAGCAGAGAGCTGAGGGTGATATTGTTAATGTCCTGAAACAATTTGATATGTCATTAATACAATTTAATCTTCCAGAGTTGCTTCAGCAAATACCTGAGGAAGAAGTCTATGTGAATGTTTACATTGACAGGGCCCTTCAGGTAAGGCCTCAGCTTAAGGAACAGCAGTTAGTTGTTGCCGATTCGATTTTGTCTGCTGTTTCAAATGTGCGCAATGGTTTAGGACAACTTGAAGCATTGTTTTATCTGGATGGACCAGCTGCAAAAGTAAAACTTTTACATATAAATATGTTATATAAGCATGTATAGGCAGATGTTGTAAAGTTGCTACTGCTGTATATACATGTATTGCAGCCACTCTACTTTCTGGTGGGTGTATATTGCATTCATTATTTCGTTAACCTGTTCCTGTTTTAGAAAACAGTGTTTGTAATATAGTCTCAACGTTAAAACATGCTGAATACTTGCGCAGTGTGGACCTATTTCTCATCAATGGAGCAACAATGGTTGCCACCTATATTTTTGATGCCAACGATCGATTACTTCGTGATGTTTGCAACAACGATACTTCTTTTAGTGGCAAAGTAATGTTATGGGGCCAAGACTTCCGTCAATGCTTACCTGTTGTTAAGAAAACAAAACCCACTGATGTTATTGAGGTGTGCTTAACCAGTTCTGCATTGTGGGCTTCAGTGTCAAAATTCACATTAACTCAAAACATGAGAGGTAGACCTGAGGAACAACAAATTTGTCAGTGGCTGCTACAATTGGGTAATGGGGAACTACCATTAAAACAAGCAGATCCTGCTAAAGGTGGCATTGAAATTCCAGATTGCTGTGTCGTGTCTGAAAACACATCGCTTACTTCAGTCATGTTTGTCGGCCTGGAACCTCATCAATATGCTTCAACTGCTATTTTTATACCTACAAATGAGCAGTCATTAATAATAAATATTGAGGAAACATTGCCTGGTGATCCAGTTTGCTATTATAGTGCTGATGAAGTTGATTGTGATGATGAGGCCAAGCGACAAAATTATCCGATTGATTTTTTAAATAGCATCACACCATCCAGTGTGCCTCCACATTGTTTGAAACTTAAAGTTGGAGCAATAATTATTTTGCCGACTCATTTGGCTTATTCTTTCACTATTAATAAGAGTCAAGGTCAAACATTTAAAAAATTAGTTTGTTTTTTCAACGATCGCGCTTTTCGCATGCTCAGCCATATGTAGCCGGTTCTAGGGCAAAGGCATTTGATAAAGTTTAAGTCAAAGTTACTGCCACAGGTAAAGAAGGTTACATTAATGGGAAGTTGTATACACAGAATGTTATCTTTTCACAAGTTTTACAGTAAATTATTTATTGATTTGTTTGTTGTGCAGTTTTTCTTTATTTGCAATAACCTGTGCCTTTTTGTTAGTTCAGTAACATGTGTATTATTGTGAACGATGTGATGGATGATTGTTACACTGTGCATGGTTTCCCTCTCTGTAATTTGACCAGTGTGATATTTATTCTATCCATTAGGTGGTTAGTTAATGCTGTTTATAGTAGAACTACTGCCTCTGTTTTTCACGATGACTGTTCCTTAAGGTGCCAGCTGTTAACTGATATTTAACACTGAAGAAATGTAATCAACTTATATCACATGATATGTTCATTTCTTCTTTAGGTGGAGTACAAGTTCCATTGACTTACGTTCCCGTCATATACTCTGTTACCATGAACTGCGGATAGAAAATCACGAGCTTTTAGTCAATACCAACACATCTCCATAAGCAATTCATGAACCAAAGGTCAGGGCATTTATTTTATGTATAAGAGGAACAAGATCACGAAAATATAAGGTCCCTGTCGGTGAGTTAGAGGACATTTCATTAATGAACAATGAACTAAAAATTCAACAGTAAATTATCCACATTTTTCACAATTAAATCCAAATGAATTTTTCAGATATTTCTGTGTTATATTAATTTCTAGACTATTTCCATTGTAAATGTACTTGATTTAAAGAATTCATATTGTTGTTAAAAAAAGAAGGAATCTCCATTAAAAACAAACAAACAAACAAAGAAAAAAAAGGGCATTTCTTTCAAAGAGATTTATTTGCAGTTTAGTAATGTAGTATCTTTAGCATTATTGTTGTAAGAGTTATAAATTAAAACTATGAAGTTTTTATTTCATTTTAGTAACAAAAAAATATAATGGCTGCAGCCAACAAAGACCTCAGTAACTGGGATTTTCTATTGCATTTAAGTTATTTGCTTTCTATTAAACATATCTTCCTCCTATATTTTAGTATTCGAAACAGAATGTGCTGCAAGTAAGGTTTACATTATTTACTTTCCCCGTTTTTTCATTAAAGAAGATACATTTATGGTTTTAACTGCTTTTTTTTAGAATTACAACTATATGACAAAAAGAAACCAGGTATGCAATTTAAGCATAACTACCTTTCTATGATACCTTTTGAAGACCCTGAGGGAAGCTGAAAGAAAGTAATTCATATTACAAAATCATGTTTGATACGTAATAGTTTGATTCATAAACATTTTATTATTAGTAATGAAAACGGTTAGACGGGTGCAGCCCATGCAGAAAAGCCCTTCTGGTAGGCTTTCTAAGTAATAGGTACATTATATTTTTAATATGCCTTTCATTCATATGATTTCTTCCTTCACATGTTGTGGATGTAGATATATACGCATATGACTTTTTAGATAATGCTACAACAAGCAAATATGTGAATAGTGAGTTTTCGTTATATTGTTCATGTTCATGCAGTATTGTATTGAGCAGTGATCAGTACATATAGATACGGTTATATATTTTTTCAAATCTAATGAATGTGGATGCGTCCACCGCAAATAGTAAGAGTGCAAATATTCTTATTTTTAATGAATGTATAATGTATGTTTTCTTAACACTCCTTTAACTGTTATGTTCCATATGTGTTTAGATGTTGGAAAGTCTTCATCTGTGGGAAAACCGGTAACAAGTACCAGTGCAAATAGTAAGTATATGAATAGATTTTATTTTGCACCACACATAGTTCATTTAAGTGTCTTCTTTGATCAGTCACGTGTATGATATTTTTTCAGATCTGGATGTCGAGGCTAACAGTGGAAAAAGTAAGATTTTATTTGAAGAATCTAACATCATCTTATTATATTTGCGGTAAACTATTAATTTTTATTGATTATGTTTAGAACTCACGTATGTGGATTTCACCAGTTACCGGGTAACAAACCAGGGCTCCCGATCTATGGCGGCATTAAGGGTTTGGTCCCGAAATGGTGGTCGGAACCGGCCCGAATATATTTATAATTTAAAAAAAAATAATGATAAAACAATTAAAAATCATTTATTAAAAAAAGTTTTCAATAATTGTACGCTGTAAGAAACACGGTAAAATGAAAGTATAAGTATTATGTTTCTTACAGCGTAGAATTAGTATTTTGTTGTTCGTAAAGTTTTTTATTTGTAATTGAGAATAGATGTCTGTTGTCAATCTGTTATCTTTTTTTACTTCAATTGTCACGATTCAGTAAATAGTTCTTCGTAGCCAAAGCACGTCAACCTACCATGTTCTTTGAAATCGCTCCTCTCATTCAATATTTTTTATACTGGTCTACATTCCAAACAATTGAGGAACTTTATATACTTAAATTCATTATACTAACCCTTTCTCTCTGTTCAGCTCACGGGTTACTAGTTACTAGTTTATAATAATTTGTAAAAATGTTCATGATCGTTCAAACAGAAATATCATAAGGAATTTCTATTTCAAAACATACGAGAGTCAAGTGTACTTTCGTCAATTGTCATTGTCTTCATATATATCAACATGAACTGCAAAATTTTCAATGTGAGTTTACATATTTGCTTAGTTGATCACAAAAAAGGAATGAATATGAATATTATTCTCGTCAAATCATAAAACATAAACTTATTTTTCGTTATGCTATCATCTGAATAATTCTAATAATTTTGATAATTATGCAGAAATGATAAAAAGACGTTAACTTAAGTCCCACATTTTGTAGATCTCGAGATCTCAATTACGACTTTTATTACGGGGAACAATAGACAGTAAATTTTAGATTTTTTAATTTCAAATTCGTACACGGTCACCAGTAAATATAACACGGATGTTACAAAGGAAATTTTATCGATTTTATTCTAACTCTTTTCGTATTTCCATGGTTTGATGAATGAATAGAATATTTAAAGTTATTGTTAAATCAAAGATTGAAGGCAAGCCAAGTTTTGGAAAGAGTGGTTTTCAGTGGGATTTGAAAGAAAAAAAGGTAATATGGCGAGCAGCTGTTTTTTGAAGACGGAGGATGCATTTATAATAAGTGGACTTGTGTAAGGCCCAGACTTGACAGCCATAACGAAGATGAGAAGAAAAAATAAATTGATAAACAAATAAAGACAGATTCAGGAATAAAGTGGCAGAATTTGCTCAATGCACAATTGGCTCGCCGAAGTTAAATTGAGAACTCATGGATGTGTTTTTTCCAAGAGAGATCCTTGTCAAGATATTCTCCAAGATATTTGATGTAATTACTGGGTAGAAGTTTCCTCCCACAAATCTTGATTTTGAGATTAAAGTTTAGTGGTTTAGATTTGTGTTTAAATAGAATAAACTCAGTTTCACTGGCATTCAGAGAGATTTTGTTGGCATTAAGCCAACTAGAAAGAAGTTTTAAATCAGTGTTTATCTTCTTGTTAAGTGACTTTAATGGCTTGCAAAATAGAAGAAGATTGGTATCGTCAGGAAAATGAAAGACATTAGAGTAAGAAAGAGCAATATGAAGATTAATAACATAGACTAGGGAAAGAAGAGGTCCAAAGACGGAGCCTTGTGGGACACCATGCCTTAAGGCTTTGATAGCAGTATTTTGGTTAAGAATTTTTACAAACTGTGTTCTATGGGTTAGATAAGATCTAAAACATCTGTTAGTGATACCTAGAATTCCATAATGTTTAAATTTTTAATAAGAATTTTATGAACGACAGATTCAAAAGCCTTCTGAAGATCGGCAAAGGCCCCTACACCAAACTGACCATTGTGAAGTGCATTACGAATGCCCTTTGTGATATTAATAAGGGCATCAGAAGTGGAGTGACCTTTTCTGAAACCAAACTGCCTCTTATAGTTTTTTTTCCTAATTCTGCACAGAGAGAAAATTTGGTTTCTATCTTATTATAATAATCCGCGTTGTTTCACGTCTCCAGGGTAAAAAATAATTTTACAAAACCTTTATTCAGTTTAGTTCCAGTGATACACATATAATAGTGGGATGTGGGATGTGGGATGTTGGATGTGGGATGTGGGATGTTGGATTTGGTGTATAGGTATGCATTAGTTTTATCATGATTTGTTTTACGTAGGAGTTTTTTTGCAATTTCCTTTTATCAAAAAAATAGTTGTTTGATTTTTTTTGAGTAATAAATAACAGCAATTCTTTTATGTTTGAAAATATATTTCGGATTTCACATCCATCATCAGTTCAAGTTGATATAAATGTTAAAATGTATGTTTATTCGTAAGTTTTAAAAAACACATTAAAAAGATAATTCCTATGATAATATATACAATTAAAAAAAAAAAAAAGAAAGAAAAAAAGAAACAATTCAAACTTTTATTGTAAGTTCACGACTTCTATATTCATCCTTTGTGTTTAATTGAGGTCTTATTTCTCTAATGAATAAGGCCTCTAAGGTTAATAGATGTTTACTTCCACGGTTTGTACTCGATAGAATTTTAATGTCATCATCCTTCACTGATTCACCAATATAACTCTTAAAATGGGTACGAACTGGCTTGTTTTTGATGGTTTTATGCTCTCGATAGCGAGTAATCAGATGTCGGCTACTTTGGCCAACATAGCAGGAGCGGCATCCTGGACATGTTATCTTATATACGACTCGACTTTTAAGAAGCATTTTCACGGCTGGTTTCAATGATGGCAAGCTTGTCTTAAGTTTTCGAAGTGTTAGTATCGGTTGGATTGGTGCGTTGGTATTCACCAGACTTCTAACAAAATTATCTGTCACATTACCTCGATATTGAATCATAACGCGTTGTTTAACAATCTGGTCTGATTCATTTTCAACAATCTTTTCACTTAAATTATTTTTCACAAGGAGTTTCTCTATGGTATCAGCAATAATTGGGTCGAAGAAATGCGATGGATATTGATTCGTTTCAAGAATTTCCTTCACTTTATTCAAACTCACGTGAAAAGCTTCCCATGTACTTCACGCTCTAAAAGCTCTATGAATAAAACCTTCAACTACTGATTTTTTGTAACGACGTGGTGCTAAAGCATGGTAATTCATAATTAAGCCAGTGTCTGTCGGTTTGCAATACCATGTCGAGGTTAATTTACTATCATTACGTGATATGCATAAATCAAGAAACGGGATTTTCCCCTCTTTTTCAGTTTCGAGAGTAAAAGTCAGATTTGGATGCAGACTGTTGATCTCCTCAAGTTTCTGCTCTACTTTTTCTGCTTTTATTGATCGCAGAATATCGTCCATATAGCGCTTGAATAGTTTAGCACCATCTCGTATTGTAACTTCAAACTTGGACAACCAAATATTTGCAAGTGGGGGTGCTGGAGGTGACCCCATTGCTAAACCATCTATTTGACAGTAATGGCCATCGTGAGTTTGCATGATCACATTGGTACACGCTAGCTCTGTTAACAATATAAATGTAGCCTTTTCAATAGGTGGTACCTTGTAGTTTCCTGAATAGAGTAATTCTGCTGCTACTGAAATTGCCTCTTTTACTGGTACATTCGTGTATAACGACTTCACATCAAATGATATTATCACTTCATCTTCATCAAGTACAATTTCTCTCAAATCATCAACAGTTTCTTTTGAAGAACAATTTATTTTACTTTCACGAAGTGGTTATCAGCTATAACCACTTCGTAACCTTTTCAGCAATTTTGTGATACGGTGACCCAGGCATCGATAATATAGGTCGAATTGGTGTATCAGGCTTATGTACTTGTGCTAATCCATATAATCGTGGCAGCTGACCACCAACAGATTTTACGTCCCGTAATAACTCTTCGCTGATCTTATTCGCTTTGTACAACTCATTCAAAACGGTGTTGATCCGCTCTTCCTCCTTAACACAGGTTTCTTTTGCATTTTTACGTGTGACGTTATGTTTCTTAAATTGACTGAAGTTCAATATGTCCATCAACGTTTCCTGATATAATTCCCTCTTCATTACGCACATCCCAGTGCCCTTGTCAAATGGTATTGCCAATAAGTCATGCTCTTTCAGAAACTTTTTTGTCATCATTAAATTTCTTGGAGTTAATTGCTTTTTGCAAGTTTTGATGTATTTGATAGTTGCAATATTAATATCGTTTATGATGTCACTAGATATATCTTAATTTTGAAGATTGTTGAGCAGGTTATCGATTTCGCTTAACAATTATTTCGAATTAAACGTATCCAAGACAGGATTCTTTGGACCAAGTGAAAGTGTCTCCACTATGTATTTCGGGGTGTTATGTCTATGTCAATGAATTTTACCGTATCAAATATTTTGAAAATTGGACGGTCTTGATTTTTTGAAAGTATTGCCAGTTTTCTATCGTGTGCTTTTACCGCATCTTTTCGATATTCTAGAACACTCAGTCTGTTGTATAATGCTATAGATGGCATAAGTTTTGGTGGTACCACGGCTTTGAGTGCATTTCTTTTCAACGATAGATTTCTTTCATGTTCTTCGAGATTACTCCTTGCTTTGACTTGCTCCTCTTTAAGAAGTCTTTTTTGAAAGTTGTGTACAACGGTTGGCTCAAAACATCCATTATTTGGGATTCGGAACTTTGAGAAATTCGGTATGATATCCGCTTGTCGACATTTTCCAAAAAAATAGTTTTCGGTCAATAGTAGGGCATTTTAAGTGTTGCAATATTTTGTTATAATTCGCGTCTCCAGAATAAAAATTTTCATTATGATTAGCTAAATAGTTTCGTGTGTGTTCTTCATTTCATCGTCTGAGTATAAAAAACATGGTTTTTGTCAAAAAGAGGGAATATTGAGAATTTCGATGTTCCAATCTTTATTTTTATTTTGATGTTTGATTTTCTTATGTTTCCAGGGGAAATTTAATTTTTACCAGTTATATTCAACAATCTATAAAATGGGCAAACTGATCATTGCCAATTCTTCAATTTATTTTTTGTGAATAGGACGCACGCTGAACATGGGTGGCGAGCGACGCCGCCTTGGCGGCTATCTATTTACACTAATCCGCAATCGTGCATACCACTTTTATTTTAGTGAAAAAATGCAGAACACAGTAAGGAATGGTTTTAATTTAGTTTCGAAAGATTCATTACTTTAGCTTTGAATAGACATCTTAGTAGCAGAGTTCTTATCTGTAAACAGAGTTCTTATCTGATCCACGAGAAGGTCCAGTAGCTGTTCATGATTCTTCTTCAGTTAGTCAAATAGCTACAACTTCTGCAACAGCAACTGGCTTAGACACAGGATCACCACTGTCACCCACACTTACAGTTGACACCGCAACACAAAATGCTAACACCCAGCTAACGTCAACACCAAATAGTTCTGTGTCATTTAATGACATCATGAAAGTCCCAGAAATTGTTGAAAAAGCCAAGACAAAGCGTTCTGAAGAGTCGCAAATTATTACAAGCTCACCGTACAAAGAGGCTCTCAAATTATCATTCGACAAGCAAAAAAAACAAATCCAGTCAAAAAACCGAAAAAGGATCGACCCAACATCAAAAAGAGAAAGTTGAATAAGCCATCCGAGAAAATTGATGCTATTGAACAGGAAGACTGGCAATGTCTCCTTTGTACAGGATTCTATTCAAATGCAAAACCAGGTGAAGAATGGGTTGAGTGTGTGCAGTGTAAATTATGGTTTCATGATGATTGCTGTACATCACTTGCAGCTGCTGGGACTATTTGTGATCTGTGTTTGTAAATGTTTACTAGTATTTTATTTGTAAATAGTTACTAATTTATAACAATGTTTTAACATATTTGATGGTCTTTTAACTTGTTTGGTGACCCTGTATTGAGTGTCTCATTTTGCCCCTCAGCTAAGGGGTAAAACGAGACACCTGTGACCTTCCGAATTTTGCCTGTGACGTCATGAGGACAGCTTGAATAAAAAAATAAAAACATTCGTTGTGACCTAAAAGCCTTCCTGAACAAATACAAAACTAGAAATAGTTTGATTTAAGCAGATATTTGCTATTAATTACTTGTTATTGCTTAAGTGTCTCGTTTTGCCCCACATTACGCTATATGAGTCTAAGTAATTCTTTCGTTTAGTATGTGTATATGCTGCTGAAGGAAAACGAAGACGAGAGAAATTTGTTTTGGTAACGCGCGCTATTGTTATATTTAAAATGGTTCACAGCTTTGAATGTTTTTATTTCTCATGGCGCTATGATGGGAGTGAGGAACGTGTTCTGCTGTCTAATTGTATCTATTGGCGATGCTTGATGCTTTTGTCTGCTTGCCAAAAAGTACAAAATCTACTGGAAAATACAGAAAGTTTAGCAGTTTTGCGAAACAAAGAGAGCAGTTTTATATATTTCACTAAAAAAAATGGTAGTGAAAATGTTTTGTAAATACCTATGTATGTTTGTGCTGGAAAGTAAATAAAGTATTAGTAATTTGTTTACAGGTATGAGTATAAAAGTAAAGAGTAAAGAAGTGTTTGAAAATGGCTGCAGAAGATGATCAATGCTGTTAACTAACATGTAAATTGGCAGTGAAAGGCATCCCATTTTGTTTGAAGTTAAGCTAAAGTTAAAATAGTATATATCTTTTTAGTTGTAACACAGTTAGTATGCTGGATAAATAGGAATAAAAGATTGTTTAACTGTTGTGATTTAGCCAGGGAGATTTGAAGTCAGATTAAAAATTTGCTATAAACTCCTTAGATAAGGAAATTTTTGTTTTTGATCATTATTCATAAGGTAAATGCGTTCTTGAAGTTTCTTTTAGTTTGTTTTGCTTTCTTTCAATACCGGCTTAGTATGTTTAGGTTTTTTGTATGTTAATTATCAAGTTTGTGTCTTCAGTTATTGTTTTTAAGTTTATATGTTCTTGAAGTTCTTTTTTGTTTGTTTATTTGTTTGTTTGTCATAATACGATTAGGTATTTGAACTATTATGCATTCGAAATCTTTTTTCTTTTAGATAAGCAAAATAAAATATACAGTAACGATAAAGAAATGAAACTCATGGAATAAATTATGATGTTGATTGGGTGAAGAACAGATTATCAAGTTTAAAAATTCTGTCCAATGTAACCTCGGCACGAACGAAACAAGGTATCGATTTGTTTTCAATTCACATTTCGTAATGTTATTCAATGTTTGCTTTTGTATTCTGTATTCTGTATTGCTTTTTTTACGCTAAAGTTACTTCCATTCTTCGTATAAAATATATACTTCTTTGCTGTATTGCCATTTCTTTCTGCATGTAAAAATATATTTTGGTCTGAAGTAGGGCATTTTTAGATTTCTGCGAAAGCAAGAAAGCTATTACAATCGGCTTTCGTTTTTTTTGTATTCCTGCGTAAGCAAGGAATACTTTGAAACCATTCGTGTTTTTTTGTATTCCTGCGTAAGCAAGGAAAACTTTGAAACCGCACCATGGTCATCATAGTGAAAGATGAGTGAAAAAATTTTGAAATGAAAGGCAGTGAAAGACTTAGATTGTACGACAGCACATAACCAGCCAACAAAAAAATCATAAACCTTAATTGATCACGTTGTGAGTACCATAACAGATAAAGTTATGCATCTTGATGTCATGATGTCTTGATGTACTTGTGTGTCTACATTGTTTTACGGACGACTTTTGATTCTACTGTTTTGAAAACGTTGAAAACTACTTCTTAGTTAGAAAAGGACGATCACAGTCCAAGACAATTGTGTGCTTCTTCTATAAATTTTCTTTTTAACATTAAAATATAAGTTATGTCTTAAAATATATTTAATATTGATCAAAGAAGGAGACGAGGCTACACGCTTGGATTCACATTGTTTGAAAATTAAATAGAAATATGAATGGAGATAAGGTGAGGTAAAGTTCGATGTCATTTTATCTCTTTTCGTATTTCTATGATCAAATTCTTAATAATTGGATTCCTGACCACATTTACAATGCTTTAAATTTCTTCGGTATACCTCAAAATATCAACACTGGAAGTAAATCAGCAGGTTCCCTATTTAAACCTAGTGTTAAGACTAAATTTGCATATCAATCTGTATCCTGGTAGAATTACTTTCAATCAACTTTCACCCATCGCGACCTAGCTTTCTGTCATATAACCAACTTAAAAACTTTGTCAATGACTTCTATCTTAAAAAAAATATTCATCCAATGATTAACCTTTCGCTATTGGACGACCACTTATCCTTATCTTCTTTTTTGTTTGTTTGTCTTGTTTTTTTTTGTATTTGCTTTTTATTTGTTTTTATTTCACTTAAAATTTGTATGATTCTGCTTTATGTTTTTATTATTTTATTATTATTTTATTGTTTTGCCAGTATTTGATTGTTTTGGTGGCCACCTCGCGTGTTTAGTTTTATCTATTGGAGTGGTCTCCTGTCACCACTTTATCTTGATGTATTACCTTATCTTTGTGACAAATAAATGAAAATTCTACTCTATTCTATTCCATTCTACTCTTACTTTGCTGAACGGTAAAGTGCTTTGAATACAAGTTCAACCTGTCCAATCGTTGTGGGTTGCGCTAGTCATGATATTTCAGATGAAAAGAACGTTTTGACAAACCGTACAATTTCCCTTTTTACAGTTTTTACGAATCGTTTGCTCACATATGTTGCATTTGACCGGATGTGAACCATGTCCTGGATTTTTTTTAATGTTGCCACTAAGGATTATGTCAAAGCACTTAACCGGGTTTGCATAATCTTATGAAGGTGCTTTACATCTTTTAACTTTATTGTTGCACTTGGGATTTATATTAAAAGAATTGCAGCAGGGATTTGTAACAATGAAAACGATAAAGAAAGTCAACTTTAACCACATACTGATATGGTTTCTATTTACTACGGTGTAAGAAGTTTGAAGTGATTTCTCAAAACAAAATGATATCTGTGAACTTTATCAACGGCAGTATTTCGCATAGACAAAGTATTTTCACTTGAAATTGGTACTACCATCGATCAAGAAGGTTAATGTTCTTGCACTTAATTTTCGGGTAATTAAAGCTAACGTAAGTTATTTCGTATTACTTTGATAAAAAGTACATTAAGGTGCTCTGTGTTTATTGTGTTGAGAAGAGGATTTAACCATTTAAGTGAAACAACTCGGATTTCCTGTCCGTAACATCTACAAAATTTGCGAAACCTGCGAGAACTTCACATAGAAAGCAAATTTATTCCTTGTGTAGTAATTTCCTTAGTAGGTAGTTGTAATATTTCTCGAGTTTCAAGCACTCCGCAGTTAGCATTTATTTCAACACAACTCTAAATAATATTTAGCGCAAGTTAATGAGAAAGTGATATCACCAATTTTATTTAGTTTCTACTAGTTCTCACTGTTATGAATGCTCCCGTAATAGACTGAGAATACGCAGACATGGTTGCAAAAGTTTTAAAATACAAATAATAGTGCAGATACCGAAATGAATAACAATTATCGAGCTTTATCAAAGATAAAATTCTACACATACGTTAATCAAATAAATGTAGTAAGCATTGCTGTTCGAATTCGTTCCATACTTAAGGAAATGTCCCATTGAAACGAAACTATCAAATAGATGAGTAGTTATACCTTAAATTCTTTCAGTTTGTTACTTTTCTCAAAGAACAATTACGATTTACAAAAACTCCTCATAAAGAAGCAAGAACATTTGTGTGGAGGGGTCATTTTGACAATAAAGTAGCATTTTTTATTGACAGATTGTAGCACGTCAACTGCCTTTATTACATGGCATGTCCACAAAAAGCGAGAACATAACTTTTAAGAGGTGCATCTTTTTTTTTTTGTGCTGGTTTTTTTCAGTTTTTGTACCACAACGTAAAAATTAAAAACAAGATAGAACAACATCGAACTTTAGCTCACCATGGCTCTCTTCAAATTTCTATTAAATTTTCAAACAATAAGAATCTTTGCGTGTTGCCTCGCCTTATTCTCGTTTATGCAATGATCATTATTTTTTAACTACTCGGTAAAATGTGAATTAAAAACCAAAAATCTTAAATCAAAAAAGAGTATAATTAACAAGTGTATTCGTAAAAACAAACATGCTATCCATATTACAGTTTCCAAAAGCTACTTTTTCAGAAAATCGGAACTGAATTCGTGTTTTCATTTTTATGTTATAATGAAAAAGATATTTTCGATTTTTCATTTTAAATACTCAGATGTTTGCTTCATTATCTTACGAAATAACAGCGTATTCTAGTTGTTTTCACTAGTAGGACCTTCTAAGTGATATAGAATATTGTGCTGTAATTATCGGGATCACGAATAGGTGTCCTCTTAATAATGGTTATAAATTTTGCTTGCACTTTTTTAATTGTCGGCGCATATTTATCACGCAGAAAAAATAAATCTACCAATCAACATCTTTGGTCTAGAATAACTGCGCACGTGCATAGATATATATTTTCAAGTTTGCAAAAACAATCTGTTGTTGTGAAGCGAATGAGTGAGAAAAAAGTTATATTTCTGGCAAACCAGATTATAAAAATATTCGGCTTACTTTTCTCTTCCAGAAAAAGAAGTTGAAGCATTTATACTTTATACATGGAATATATTTTTTAATTCCATTCATACATGTCATAGCAACTCTTTTAAAAATCTTTTGATATTTACGACAAAGCAGTGAAGTGGTAATATTATTCAATCCAGTGATGATCTCTGTTTCATTAAAGGGATTGCAGCTTATCCGTAGAAACAATTTATAAAAATTTGGAAAATTGTTAATGTTCGTTCAATCAGAAATAACCTAAGGAATTTCCACTTCAAAAGATACATGTTCATTACGAGAATCAAGTGTACTTTCATCAATGTCATTGTCTTCATTATCAACATCAATCTCAAAATCTTCACTATAATTTTACATATTTGCCTAGTTGATCATGGGAAAACAATGAATACGAATATTATTCTCGTCAAATCACAAACTTATTTTTCGATATGCTATCATCAGAGTAATTCTAATAATTTTGATAATTATGCAGAATTGATAAAAAAACATTACCTAAAATCTTACATATTGAATAATTAACAATAGATCTCGAGTTCTGAATTTTATTTTGATTTTATTACGGGGAACAATAGACTTCCATATATAGCGCGAAATTTTAAATTTTTAAAATTCAACTTTGTATACGGCCATCAGAAATTACTACACGGATGGTACAAGGGAAATTTCATCGATGTTATTCTATCTCTTTTCGTATTTCTATGACCAGTAGGAAGGAATGTTTTGTTCTTTCTAAATGTCTGAAATCAAATAATGATCAATTAAGGCTTATTAATATCCACGAGATACTGGGGATGTTTTTAGAATTTTCACCAATATAAATATGATTAAAAAGGAGATGTTTTGAGCTTTCCAAAAACACAAGTTGTTATTTATAAAAATCTTTATTTTAGAGAATGTTAACTAATTTTTCCTTTCGACACGGTTTTTAATTTTGAAATGATCTAGCAAGCATATAAGTCTTTGTTTCGTTCAAACGCCTGCTGGTAGTGGTGTTGTGATAAGTTTCTCATGAAATATTTTGAATAGGTACAAACTTTATTCAATTTCCCATAAGCTCTTTATTATGATTTAATCATCATCATCCAACTTTTCGTGTTACTTTTACTCGCTGGTATATTTCCCGTTTCAAAGCATGGCACTGTAAGTTGGAGACAGAATGTTTTTTCGTATCTTTCTCCTAATTTACTGCTATAATTATACTGTGTTATTTAGAAAGTTAAAAAGCTAAAACTGCTTAGACATTTTTCATATTACTTTTGTGTTATTTTCGTAAAAGTAACGACAAGGATTTTGAAGCTCAGCTTAAAATCTGAAATTTTAGCAACCATGCATTTTATTTTTGTATGTATATGATGTTTTAGCTCTTCTAATCCTTTGCTACTTTTTATTTTGAATCAAATCTTGAACCGTTGAAATGATTTCTACTAATGGATTTTTCGCTTTAATTTTTTAAGTCTTTTTTACAAAATATCTTTTTTTACAAAACGTCTTTAACAAAATCTTATTTTGATGATAAGATAAGTATCCATGGTTGCAGTCCACACATTTCATTTATTTGTAACAATACTTTCTGATATTGCTTGTAAAGCCTTATTTACACGTTTTAAAAATTATATTAGCATTTAGTCTGAGTTAGGCCTAAGAGATAACAAAAAGTAACTAAGTTTTATGCAGATTTTCAGCTGCATAAGTACATCATTTGGTTTGCATATTCCCAGTTAGTGTAGCCACCTATACACTATGGCACAAGATTACACTACTCACTAAATAATTCGTTGTTTTGTAAAACTTGAGCATTTACACTTAAATATGTGATTTTCGGCACGTTCTTTCTTCACTGCATACAGACACTTTGATCATGATTTGTATTTGAAATATCGTGTATCTTGCCATATATATATATATATATATATATATATAAGTATTATGATAAGTATTCCACTTATCAGGCCCCAAATCAACCGGAAACATTTTTACAAAAATCCTGAAATTACAAAATGTTTGGGCGGAAAGTTTTCTTTCTTAATGGATAGCTTGCTGTGTGTACAAATTGGAAAGCCTGAGCGCGGGGGCATTTTTAGCTAAAGCTACATGCTAGTTATTATTTTACAGAGGCCAGAGGGAAATTGCAGTGAACACACTGATGTAGGCCTTTACCAAGAATGTATACCTCAGGTTGTCAGGCAGAGAACTTGCACTTGCTAGACCGATTGGTGATTTTAAGCACTGGCTCATCGCATCATATCATGTACAATCTCATATAGCTTTCTGTTGCGTACATTATTAGCATTAGTGTTTATATCATACATTAGCAGTCAGTGCCCTAACCCTAACAGTGCCACTACCAACTATCACCATCGTATAACAAATCCACAATCTTACCATGTGAGCTAACTACCCTATGTGAGCTATACTTTTAAGAGGTTTTTCCAAATCTTAGTAGCTAAACAATTTTTAGAAATGAAACTTTTACGTTTCAAACTTTTAAAGAAATATTTATTTTATACGTATAAATACAGCTTTAACGTAATATTTTATATTTTAGTTATTAACTCCTGTTTAAACAAGCGTTAATTAATCGATCATTGTCGATTTAATTGCGCGGTTAAATCGATTACATAACACTAAAAAAATTTTTTTTTTCAATTTAAAAGGTCATATACAATGTTTTCCAGAATACCGGAAATTGAAATTTTAAAGAAGTTTTTTTTATTGAATATAGTGGATTATAGAATAATTTTTACACCGTTGGAAAGCCATTTTCAAGTTCTTTCGGCTGATGTATTTTTTGTGAAAAATGAAAAAGTGATGTCTGGAAAAATGAGGAAAATATCTTGGAAAGATGTAATTAAAATTTTAATGTTCCGTTTAACACGTAGTCTAATTACATCGTGCTTATTGTTCAGCGCCGGAAGGTAGCTGATCTTTCATTTCCCCGTGTCTGTCAGTCAGTCCGTGTGTAAGGTCGCAGTTTTGTACGCCCCTTTTATGCGCCCAATATTGCTAACTTTAAATTTTACAGTTGAAAAGCAGAAAGTTTAAAGCACGACGTGGATTTTTGGAAAATATATTGCTAATGTGTGACAAAGTAATATATTACACAATGCAAAAAGAGTTCTCTTCATTCGAATGAATAAATAAATTTTTTGTTTTAATGCACAGTCTTCCCGCCCTTTGATTTAGCGCGGTGCATTCTCGGAGCAAAACGCAGCTAATATTTATCGACAGGAACCAAGAAGTGGATTATTTTGGTTCTGACAGTCGGGTTAGGTTAAAAAGATAATATAATAACAATATAATCTTATATCGAAGTGTATTGAATCCAGACATTAACAGTCATGTATCCTACATAGATCAGAAGAAGGAAAAGTCAGGCAAGTTGTTGCAAGATTAAATCTCTTGTCACTCAAATTATATGTTTCCTTTTCTCCAAAACATTATGTATATTTAAAGATAAAATGCTAGCTTACATACCATACCTTAAGGGAAGACTAGGTAATTCTTGCTAAATTATTCTATTTTATTGTGTTCACGTTCAAATTTTAATTGATGAAAAGTCATTATTATTAAAAAAAAAGACCACTAGCCAGGAGACCCATCTAATCTAAGCTTGCTTACTCAACGAGCTGCATGTAGCTGTGTCTCCTGGTTAAAGGACCATAAGTTACAACCTTTTTTCTAAAACATGTTTCGACATTTCTGTTGTCATCATTAGTAGTAAAATTAAAATACTGGCTGAATCATTGATGAGTACCGTAAAGCGGGGTGATTTCGATCAATTGTGCCAATATTTTGAAAGTAACTTCCAAAATACTAAACTATTATTTCTCTGAATCTTTGGAATTATTATATTACATGTTTCTTCTATTTCAGTACAAAATTTCACATTAACTTAATTTGTAATTCCAGAGAAATAACCTGATCTTTCCGAGATAACGGCAATATCCATTATGCGGTGACTTGGATCACCTTATGCGAAGTACCAAATTACTTATAATTATATTTGACAATGTTTTTAACGCCACTACAGTGTGTCCCAGAGAATTTCGATCTGAGATTTTAACAGCCTATAACTTTTCACACATATATCAGATTTCAGCGATTTTTATACCATTCGATAGGATTTTCTTCAAAAATTTTAAAAACATATATTTTATTCTCCAAGATCTTTTATTTTGGAATGAATTAAGGATTTTGCCATGAAAGTAACACATTAACACATTTAGCAAAAAGAACTATCAAAGATCATTACCAAAAGCAATAAAAAGTAAAGCGGTTGTGAAACACAAAAATCATTAAAAATAAAAATTTTAAGCTGTCTCGACATGTACCCCGTTTCTCTGAACGCAGCGATGTGCTCTTACAGCCATTTCGTGAAAAGAACGAGAAATAAAATTTTGGTTTTGTCGAAGATCATTTGTTGCGTCAACAATTTTTCTTCTTAACTCTGGTAAATTCTGGATCTCAGTGGAGTAAACTTCTTGTTTTAAGTATCCCCACAGCAAAACAACACAAGGCGTTAAGTCTGGGGAACTGGGAGGCCACTCGATGCCAAGATGCAATGCCACAACGCGATCTTCAAGATTTTGATCCAAAAGCCGTCGCGCCAACATCTTGAATCCACCTGACACCGTCAGACGTTAACCCAAACTGATGATAAATTCTTGCTATAGCAGGAAAGACTTCACCGTAGGTACGACCATAAACATTTCGATTGCAAAAGTATGGTCCAATCATTTCTTCATTTCCACAAAGCCCAATCTAAAAGTGAAGCTTATCGCTTGAATGATGCCTTTCAAACTTGAAATATGGAGAGTTACCATTTTACGTGCTGACATGATCATTAAAAGAAAACACGACTTCATCCCCAATAACAAGCTTGCTCAGAAATCTATTGTTGCGTGCATGGCGTACAAACCAACGACAGAATCCTAACCGTCGACCATAATCTGCTGTTTCCAGCTTTTGCACTTCCTGGATCCTGTATGGATGCCACTGCAAATCATTTTTTACGATGCGATTTAAATTTGATTTTGACAAGCCAAAGTTGTTTCTCCTACATGATAGTTGCGTTGGCCAAGTAACCCTTGAACTCTTTGAACATTTTGGTTCGTACGTACTGTCTCCCTTCTACCACTTCTTCACATTGTGCTCTTTGCCGGTGGATTTCTTCCGGGAAAGGCATGGCGAAATTGTTCGTGGACGGCAAGAGAACTTCTTGTTTCGTGTTATTTGTTCACAATAAAAATACGTTGTTCTTTCATAAGCTGAGCCATGATATTTTATCTCGTAAAAAGCACTTTTAAAGCCAAATTTAGTTCTTTTAAGGCAAAATTAATTCCCCCAAGATTGTCGGTACGATTTAACCACCGTGTAACAATTTTTGATTTTTTGATGAGATAATTGCACGTGAAAAGAATAATTGCAAGTGAAAACTTATTTTTATTAACCATTAAGAAATTAATGACCGTAATGATTTAAAAAAATCTTATTTACTCCGAAGGTTTTTGACTAAATTATTTGTAATTATTTGTATTTGTAATTTTTGAAATCCTTGGATAAAATCCTATCGAATGGTGTAAAAATCACTAATGCCTGATATATGTATAAAAAGTTATAGTCTGTTGAAATTTCAGGCCGAAATTCTCTGGGACACACTGTATTACAATATTAACAGACCACCATTTGTCATCCACAGTAAATGTTCGACCGTACAGGATCAGCGAATGTTTGTAAAACAAAAGATATTTACGACGTGTACACATGTGTAACCCTCGTTAATACGAAACGAAATTAACATTGAAATTTTATTGTATCTCAAACAAAATTTTTGAGATCTATCATCATGGGGAAAGAGCACGCTTATTAAAATTTCTTCGGTTAGTGATTAAATCTACTAGAAATACCACTGCTTTTCATGAAGTTCTTGCAAAGATATAACTTATAGCGATATAAAACATTCGGTTATTTCGTGTTTTTATAAACATGGTAAGGACTAAGGAAAAGAAAAACAAAATATAGCGGTAAAGAACTAAATTTCTCTCAGACATATGATAATTTTCTTTACATTCAGCCTTACATACTTCACACATGTACCAAAAATGTCCAGGCCAAACTTTTGAATACGACGTAGAGCGATGACCAATGTGAGGGGTGAAAATTTTGATGTTTTTTTTCGTTAATTTCAGAAGAATATGATTGTTTCGCTTGGAGACGATTCTGATGATATTTTACAATACGAATCTAAATGAAAATCTTTAAAAAATGTGAAAAACGCACTTTAATTTCCGAATTTAGACAGTTTACTTTTACTGATCAAAGTCACCTCGCTGATCAAACTCAGTCCCCTTTACGGTAGTGTATATGTATAGTATATACAAAAGTTAAATAGTAATACCCTTAGTTCATGTTAAGATAGAGATAAGATAAGTTGAATATTAATAAATTTGACAAAGTGTTATAACATATGAAATGTAAATGTCTATAAACATAATTACAGTAGCAATACCACCCTCAGCATATAAAAAGACGAGACCAGAGAAAAGAACATTAAAACAGAAACACCAGCAAAAACACTTACTACCACCATATTCGTACTTATTAATGCTGACGAATTTCTTGCATCATTATTAATTAAGGGAGTTATTATTGCAATTTTGCCTCAACTCACAAAACTTTGCTTCAGCATTAATGAGTGAAGGAGAAAAAAAAATATATTTACAAATTTGTAGCACAAGTTTATCCCACAAATTCCAAGATTTTTGACAAATTCGCAAAAATAAATCCCGCATTTTGCTTGCATATATACCGTACTTCCTGTAATAAACGCCGCCCTCTAATGAACATCACCCTTCATTAAACGCTGCATTCAAAAACTAGGATTTGTAATTAATGCCGTGACATTTGTTAGAAGAAATACGGTTTTTATCCAAGCTATAAACCCAACATTTTGTTAGGTACCACTAATCCTTAAAATATTGATATTTTCATTATTGGTATGGAAGCAATCCTTTTTGAAAGAGTGTCCACCTACAAATTTCTTCCCATCTAGAAGTTTCTCTTAGCAAGACAAGTTGCTCAATTTGACCTTGTAGAATTTGATTTGCGTATTTAGGAAAATTGACATATGAAAAGCATATATTTTGTTGTTGTCATTTTCTATGTTTTTGTGCCATTATGAAAAATATTTGAAAATCAGACAAAAATCAATGCAAATTATTTCAGATTTCTTTTATAACCAAAGAAAAAGAAAAGTTTATGAATTTCCATGAACTGAATTTCACTTAATAAACTTTCATTGAGCTTCATTGACCATTATTTACACACCACTATGAAATAGAGAAATTCAGATTTCAAATTATGATACTGTAATTCAAGTTTCTAGAAAATCTGAATTTCCAAAGGTCTGTGCAGTTATACATAACTTTTTATGGTTTTTATTTAATAATCAGCAACTGCTTGGCATTACATCTTCATTAGTATCCCGGGTAAAAACATTTTACCGAACTTAACTTCGAAAACATTAGGTCAAATCCGCCATTCACGTGGTACGTACGCGTCGTTCGCCACCCATGTTCAGTATGCGTTGTGTCACAGAATTTAACTCGTGTAAAAGTTTCTTTTCAGGCATTAATTTCTTATTACATTCAGAAGATTAAAAACAGAAACAAATAGCAACATGGCTCAGAATAATATATTTATAGGCAGAAGAGAAGTAACTTTAATGTAAAAAAAAAATGGCAATATATAACACAGAACTGTTTACCCAGACATACGAAACCAAACATTACAAAATGTTAATTCAAAACAAATTGATACCTTCCAACTTTTTCTTTTGTTCCAAAGTTACTCCTCAACTGCAACCATTAATGAATTTTTGAAATGATATGTACTCTGTTCTTCCCAAAACCATCAACGTCATGATTAAAACCATGAGTTTCATTTCTTTATGATTTTTTTATTATTACCTAAAAAATTAATACTTGAATTGTAATACCGAAAACCTAATCATGCTATAACAATATTGAAATAAAAAATAAAAACAAAAAGAAAGAAAAAACAAAAAGAAAATTCAAGTACGCATTTATCCTAAAGATAACAATTAAAAACAAAATTTGGTCTCTAAAGTCAACCGATACTGTGAGTCAATACGGGTTCACTCAACACTGGAGCTGAACAGAATAAAGACTTTTACCTGGCATACACAACCAAACATCAAATTAATAAAAATAATTGAAACAACAAAATGCCCTACTTTGACCAAAACCATAATTGAATATCCAGAAGATATTAAAAGCAACAAATAAAACATAATGCTAAACTTATATACCTAGCAAGTATGTATGTAGCAATTAACATAACACAAAATAATGAATGCCGTAAACAAATATAAACTGAAGAAAAATATACCCCAGCAATGCTTCTTTTTTGTAGTACAATCGCAATGAAATACACAATCCATTCTTCTCTTAAATAACCTTCTCAACATATCATGTGTTTCATTTATACATTTATAAATTTCGTTTATAAATAGCTACACTTTTCTTTTCTGACCTAAAAGAAAAAGATTTCAGTAAAGAACGGCTACAATACTTACTACTACTGCAACCATATTTAAGCAAACCAAAACAAAAGGCATAAATGGCTGGCAGAAAGGCATGCAGACAAAGCATCAAACATCGTCAATAGATACAATTTGACAGCATAACACGTTCCTTACTTCCCCAGCCAGTCTTCGTTTTTCATCCAGCAGCATATAAGCTAATTGAAAGAACTCATATAATAAGATATCTATTCAAAGCTATAGTATTTAATCTTTCAAAACTAAATTAAAACCATTCCTTACTGTGTAAATAAACATCATTTTGTTCTGCATTTCTTCACTACACTTTCTTCTTCTGTATAGCGATATTTGATAACTAAAACGTAAACAAACATTTAAATACATTTAAATACAAATACATATACCTAACTTATTCTTTTATTAATCAAAAATAAAAGTTTTATAATAATACCTTATGGTTCGTTCGATCTTTCTGCAGCTAATTTTTAAAAACCTTAATGCCCTTCTTCTGTATACCTAAATATGATTTTTCATTGTAAACAAACAACTAACTCACTTACACGTGCTAAAGAGTAAAAGTTTAGCAATAAACACGATAATAAAACGTTTTATAATAATAACAATACCTTCGTGCATACAAACCTTTTTTTTTTTTTTTTTTTATATATTACAGATACAGACTGGATATACGATTTAATTACAAAATACAAATTATTGTTTCTCAGAACTAAAGATTTATGCTTGCGAGCTTTTCGCCAAACGCTCGGTCGATGACCTCTTCATTGTTATGGAAAATTGAGCGACTTCCTCTAAGACAGATATGTACTGATTTCACCAGATGAAAACATATGTGGCGAAGGATCCACGTCACAGTGTCTGAGTATTTCGCGTTTCGTTTTTCTGAAACCATCTCAGCCAAACGTTTGTAGAACTTTCTACATTCGCGGCCAGCTCCACCGGTTGCAGAGAAGACAAGGGGCGTGAAGGAGCCGTGTTCAACTTCTAAGATTCGTGCCTCCTTCTCGTTCAATTCGTAGCAGCGTTGTGGATTATGAGCAACATACCGTTTGGCTAATGGATTGAAAACCCTTACGTCGAAAAATGCCTGTTGGCCTGTTACCCAAAATCCCCTTGCTTTGATATCGAGTCTTGCTTCGTCAGATTTATTTGTTGACTTCATCTCAACTATATGTTCCCTCCCATCCAGTTTCTGTAGAACGGGCTCAGTTTGTACATCTCGACATACTTCTCGTAGGAGTTTTGCTGTGAAATCGCGGATGTTGTTGTGACGCATCGACACAAAGCCTCCCTTTTTACACGAGAGGGCGTGTTCCAGGTTGAAGGGTGAACCGCATTCACATGATGCAGGTGTTCTTAACAACGGCCACCCATAGCGTATACGAAGCAGATCTCGAAAACATTGTTTGTTAAAGTAAAATCCTTCAGAATCAAGAGGCAGTGCTGTTAGCCAAGATGAAGCTCCACTTTCCTGGTTCAGCTCAAGGAGGCGTAACTGGTTCAAGGATAATGTTTCTTTTAGATTAAGGATGATGGTGTTGATACTTTCGGATTTACGCTTCCTTACTAATGCTTTCTTTGTTGTAATCTGTTCATCCTTGTCGTATTGCCGATTTTGACTTTTAATGGCGCCACAAAGGTGCAAAGTTATTTCCCTTGAATTCTCGTACTCGATTTTGCACTGCGTTTCAAAGATCGGAATTCCAAGTCCACCATACTTGGGTGGAAGTGAGAGGAGAAGACGTTCTTCTTCGTTGATTCTTAAGCCACCAGTTATCGCTGGGATAAACTCTGTCAGCAAAATTTCATCTATCACTTGCAATTGATTGGAAATCCCAGGTATGGTGCGCATTAGAAACGTCAGCTTGTGTTTGAAACCACTAGTGAAACAAGTGTAAGCAGCATGTCGTTCGATTTTTGCGATCTCAGCCAAATAACTTAGTTCTTCACAGCATTTTTTGACTTTCTCATTGACGAATTCTTTTCTAAATGGGTCGGATCCGATCGCAGCTCCCAAATGACGTTTTCCTTCGGTGGTTAGTTTTATCTTGGTGTCACCGAACACTTTTTCAGCCTCGGAGAGGTGTTCCTTTTTCACTATCAACCAGCATTTACTTTCTTCGGGGTAGTATCCGAAGAGTGGACCAAGTCGTGAAAGAGTGTTCCACCATACTTTGATGTTCTGTAGTGAACCAGCATACAAACCTGCGTTTCTTCGTCAGTTCTTTCGTCGATTTGCTTCCACACTTAACGATACGTTTTTTCGCAGAAACTGCCTAAAACAATCAAATTTAAATTAAAATATTCGTATACAAAAAGAAACACGTCTTCTTCGCGAAGTTTCTTGCTCACGAAATGATCGTTGACAAATTTCGAACGAAGAAATTGCATTGCTCGCACTCCTCCAAAGACGTTTTTCAGCTGATTTCCACTTCGTGGAAATCAGCCTCTGCGTGGCTTTACGACGAAAAGGGAAAAATAAGAAGGATTTGACCGTGAGAGAAAAACCAAATATATCACTCTCTAAAATAAAAGTGTGACACACGTCCGCGTATTAGGATATAGACTAGTATCCCGGGTAAAAACTTTTTACCGAACTTAACTTCGAAAACATTAGGTCAAATACACCATTCCCGTGTATGTACCCCGTGACGAAAAAATAAATCATAGAATCGCAACTCAAAAGTGAACCCATGTTGTAGAGCTCGAAAAGCTGATCAAAAAAGTGTCTGGGATCGTTTCGCTACGACCAACCGTTGCGGAGATATCATCAATCAAAGATTTCGATGACGTCATATCCGCAGTACCAAATAAAATTTAGGCCCAAATAATGCGTCACCCCATTACCCGTATCGCTGACCCCAAAAAACGTCAGTTATCCCTATTGGTTCTTGAGATATTTCCCCAAAAACGTCGCGTTCGATTGGGGATGCAATGCAATGATTCCCCGTGATCATAAAACATCTGACGTCAAATGATGCCACGTGCTTTTGGAATGATCGTGAAAAAAGTGTCTCTCGCTTCTACGTGGTTTTACGCGCACATAAGAGGACGATGACCGTAAAATAAAACTAAATATATCACTCTCTAAAATAAAAGTGTGACACACAGCGCGGATTATTATAATAAGACTAGTATCCAGCGTAAAAGTTTTTTACGGGTTTAACAGCGAAAACAATGTGTCAAATCCTGCGTTCTCATATGTGTGTACCCCGTGACGAAAATTTTAATTACAGATTCGTGACTTAAAAGTGTACCCATGTCGTAGAGCTCGAAAAAGTGATCAAAAAAATGTATGGGATTGTTTCGCTACGACAAACAGTTAAAGAGATATCATCGATCAAAGATTGTGATGACGTCATAGCCACAGTACCAAATAAAATTTAGGCCCAAACGTTGCGTCACCACATCACCCGTGCCACCAACCCTAAAAAACGTCAGTTATCTTTATTGGTTCTCGAGATATTTCCCCAAAAACGTCGCGTTCGATTGGGGATGCAATGCAATGAATCCCCCGTGATAAGGTAAAAAAAACTGACGTCACGCCGCGTGCTATTATACTAATCGTCAATTATCAATGGTCTAACGAAAAAATGACCACGATTAAGAAGATTTTGACCGTAAATTTTAAAAAAACACAACACTGTCTAAAATAAAAGTGGGATGCACACACGCGAATTAGTATAAGTAGACTAGTATCCCGGGTAAAAACCTTTTACCGAACTTAACTTCGAAAACATTAGGTCAAATCCACCATTCCCGTGTACGTACCCCGTGACGAAAAAATAAATCATAGAATCGCAACTCAAAAGTTTACCCATGTTGTAGATCTCGAAAAGCTGATCAAAAAAGTGTATGGGATCGTTTCGCTACGACCAACCGTTGCGGAGATATCGCTGATCAAAGATTTCGATGACGTCATATCCGCAGTACCAAATAAAATTTAGGCTCAAATGATGCGTCACCCCATCACCCGTATCGGTGACCCCAAAAAACGTCAGTTATCCCTATTGGTTCTCGAGATATTTCCCCAAAAACGTCGCGTTCGATTGGTGATGCAATGCAATGATTCCCCGTGATCATAAAAAACTGACGTCAAATGATGCCACGTGCTTTTGGAATGATGTGTCTCTCGCATCTACGTGGTTTTACGCGCACATAAGAGGACGATGACCGTGAATTAAAACTAAACTAGTATCCCGGGTAAAAACTTTTTACCGAACTTAACTTCGAAAACATTAGGTCAAATCCACCATTCCCGTGTACGTACCCCGTGACGAAAAAATAAAAATAAATCATAGAATCCCAGGCGGTGTTGCTCGCCACCCATGTTCAGTATGCGTTGTGTTGTGAAATTTAACTCGTGTAAAAGTTTCTACAGGCATTAATGTTTTAATTCATTTCTTACATTCAGAAGATTAAAAACAGAAACAAATAGCAACATGGCTCAGAATAATATATTTATACGCAGAAGAAAAGTAACTTTAATGTAAAAAAAAAAAAGGCAATATATAACACAGAACTGTTTACCCAGACATACGAAACCAAACATTACAAAATGTTAATTCAAAACAAATTGATACCTTCCAACTTTTTCTTTTGTTCCAAAGTTACTACTGGACTGCAACCATTAATGAATTTTTGAAATGATATATAGTCTGTTCTTCCCAAAACCATCAACGTCATGATTAAAACCATGAGTTTCATTTCTTTATGCTTTTTTTATTATTACCTAAAAGCATAATATTTCAATTGTAATACCGAAAACCTAATCATGCTATAAGAATATTGAAATAAACAACAACAAAAAAAAAGAAAAAAAAAATTAAATTCAAGTACGCATTTATCCTAAAAACAATAACTAAGAACAAAAATTTACACCCAGAAGTCACAAATAAATAAAATCATAATGCCAAAGTTAATTACCCAGGCATAGTACGTAAACGATTACCATAACACAAAATAATGCATTAACATGAAAAAATAAAAAAATAAGAAAAATTCCATGAATTAGAATGTCGCATAAACAAATACAGGTATATACATCCACTGCTGGGGGAGCATTATCAAAAACAAATTCAAATTATGATGCTGATAATAGTCGGAACGTCAGACAGAGATACATTACACATGAAACAACAGTGAATAATTATTAGCTGGATGACGAAGAAGAACATGATCAAACTAAATACCCAAGTATTCCCAAACTCATAATATAAAGATGATACTTTCCTAAATGACGTTTATTTGTTTTTACTTTCTTTCTTGTGAAAAAGGAACAAATCTAAATGAATAAACCATGCAGAAGAAGACACTATAATCACATTTAAAAAGTAAAAATACGCTTAAATGAATAAAATCTATAAAGATCATGTATGATGTAGCTACAGCCAAAGAGCCTTTCAACAGCAACAGCTTACGCTTGCCTCATGGTCACAACTCTGGAACCATTTTTGTTTTTGTAAATAACAGAACAATATAATAATACAGAATAATAATAAGTAACATCACCTTTGCTAAGCATGCTGTTGTTAACAATAACAACGATGCTCCACCACATCCATCCAAGTTATTCGCCCCGTAAAGTTTTTCTTTCTTTTTCGTCTTTCTGTACTGATATGCTAACGAAGAAAACAATCAGTTTTTCGTATATTTATGTCCACTTCTTAATTAAATCTCTACGAAGTGGTAGCTCAACGAAAACGATAAAAAAACAAAAACATTTTACCTGAGTAAAGATCTTTCTGCAGGCATCCGTTTTTAAGTTCTAGAAACAAAAAAGGAAAGGTATTATAATAAGTAAAGTTAGTAAATAAGTAAAAGATTCTTGTACATTCTGCACTGTAAACAATAATGTATATACTCTACTTGATAAACCCGAAAAGAAAACGATCCCGAAACTTAAATTTTTTTCAGTTCTTTCGTCGATTTGCTTCCACACTTGTTAGTTCAATCTTCACAATACGTTTTTTCGCAGAAACTACCTAAAACAATCAAATTTAAATTAAAATATTCGTATACAAAAAGAAACACGTCTTCTTCGCGAAGTTTCTTGCTCACGAAATGATCGTTGACAAATTTCGAACGATTAACATTGCATTGCTCGCACTCCTCCAAAGACGTTTTTCGGCTGATTTCCACTGCGCAAGCCAAAAATAACAAAACGGAGGAGCATATACTAATCGCGAAAAATCAAAAAAATCACTCTCGCTTTGGCGTGGTTTTACGACGAAAAGGGAAAAAATAAGAAGGTTTTGACCGTGAAAAAAACCAAATATATCACTCTCTAAAATAAAAGTGGGATGCACAAAGCGAATTAGTATAATAAGATATGTCACTCTCTAAAATAAAAACCGGATGCACAATCGCGAATTAGTATAATAAGATAGTATCCCGGGTAAAAACTTTTTACCGAACTTAACTTCGAAAATATTAGGTCAAATCCACCATTCCCGTGTACGTACCCCGTGACGAAAAAATAAATCATAGAATCGCAACTCATCCCAGGCGGCGTCGCTCGCCACCCATGTTCAGTATGCGTTGTGTCGCAGAATTTAACTCTTGCAAAAGTTTCTTTTCAGCATTAATTTTTTAATTCATTTCTTACATTCAGAAAATTTAAAACAGAAACAAATAGCAACATGGCTCAGAATATATATTCATACGCAGAAGAGAAGTAACTTTAATGTAAAAATATGCAATATATAACACAGAACCGATTACTAAGACATACAAAACCAAACATTGAATAACATTACAAAAATGATACCTTCCAACTTTTTCTTTTGTTCAAAAGTTACTTCTGGACTGCAACCATTAATGAATTTTTGAAATGATATAGTTAGTTCTTCCCAAAACCATCAACATCATGATTAAAACCATGAGTTTCATTTCTTTACGCTTTTTTTATTATTGCCTAAAAGAATAATTTTTCAATTGTAATACCGAAAAAAAAAAAGAAACAAAAAAAAAAAGGAAATTCAAGTACGTATTTATCCTAAAAACAATAACTAAGAAGAAAAATTTGCACAAAAGATAAAAAGTCACAAATAAAATCATAAATTCAAAGTTATATACCTAGGCATAGTACGTAAACGATTACCATAACACAAAATATGCATAAATGCGATAAAATATAAACTTAAGAAAAATACAGCCAACAACACTTATTTTTTGTAAGATAGTTTCATTGCACAGTCATTAAGTAAGTAAATCTTAAGTAACCCTCTCGACATTATAACCCATCATGTGCTTCATTTCTATATTAACAGATCAAAACATTAAAAAAACATATACAAAAAACCTAATCATGCTATGACGAAATCTAAAGAAAAACAAAACAAAGTAAAAGAAACTTTGAAAATGTATTAACCTTAAAAATAATAATTAAAAACATTACGTTTTAATGACAGAATTAGTATAGCTGAAAAATTTTTCAACATATGAAAACATTCGTGGAGCCATTTTTTATTTCCAGTTCAAAGCTCTCTCTGCTGGAAAATTCAAAACACAACAGTAAACATCCCTCTTATCCTTTATGTATCCACTAATACTAACTGTGTTTAACTAAATAGATACTATTTTAACTTTACCTTTCAATACCAATTCACATCATCATGATAGTAAACAATATTGATCATGTTCTGTAGCCATTATCAAACACTTCTAAACTCTTTTACTTTCTGTATTTCATACCTGTAAACAAATTAATAACACTCGATTAACTTTCCAGCATACTTTCCTATTGTAAAGATACACTTTCTCTTTGCTTTCTACTGAAATTCCAATACCATTTTTATACAGTGAAAGTTATAAAATGCTTTCTTCGTAACTTCATAACTGTGGAGCCATTTTGAATTAAATAAAATAAGGAACAGCAACTTCGTTACCAAAACAAATCATTAACTGCTCGAGGGACATGCATCTTAATGATTTGATCGCTTTAACTCTGTTTTTACTCTCTTTTAACGCTGTATTTACTAAATCCGTTTGACTCATGTACTTACGTATATTACTTTATATCTTTTCCAAACAATTTCTCTCCGAAAAGAAGTAAAATCATTTTCTTCACCAATGTAAATAAACAGCATCCTTTCTGCAGCCATTTTTAAACAACTTCAACTTCATCTACACTACTCTACTGCTGCACTCCCATAACTATTTGATAACTATAAAAAGAAATACGTAAACAGCTCGTAAAATAAAAATAGACTTTCTTCATCTCGTTCTTCGTTTCGTTTTCCTCTGAAAAAACCTATATATAAAAAACAACATCTGTTTAAAAACTCACCTAAGCATGTGGTTATACCTGTTCTTTTATTAATCTAAAATAAAATCTAAAATACAATAACAATAAAAGTTTAACAATAAATTGATAACTAAAACGTAAACAAACATTTAAATACATTTAAATACTAACTTGTTCTTCTATTAATCAAACATAACAGTTTTATAATAATACCTTTTGTTCGTTCGATCTTTCTGCAGCTAATTTTTAAAAACTTCACTGCACTTCTTCTGTATATCTAAATATGATTTTTCATTGTAAACAAACAACTAACCCGTGTTCTTTTAGCAAGAAACACGATAATAAAACGTTTTGTAATAATAACAATACCTTCGTGCATACAAACCTGTGTTTCTTTGTCAGTTCTTTCGTCGATTTGCTGCCTAAAACAATCAAATTTAAATTAAAATATTCGTATACAAAAAGAAACACGTCTTCTTCGCGAAGTTTCTTGCTCACGAAATGATCGTTGACAAATTTCGAACGAAGACGTTGCATTGCTCGCACTCCTCCAAAGACGTTTTTCGGCTGATTTCCACTGCGCAAACCAAAATAACAAAACGGAGGAGCATATACTAATTGCGGAAAATCAAAAAAAAGTGTCTATCGCCTCCGCGTGGCTTTACGACAAAAAGGGAAAAAATAAGAAGGATTTGACCGCGAAAAAAAAACAAATATATCACTCTCTAAAATAAAAGTGTGACACACAACGCGAATTAGTATAATAAGATTTAAGGTCATCTGAGGACTACTTTAGTTGGTAGAAACGAAGTTCACCTTCGTGATTAACCAAACACGCAAGCCTGTAAGAACGTAAAGCCAACTTTGAAAACGAAAATTTGAAGCTTAAATAACACCGATTACAGTATCAAAATTGTTGTAGTTAGTCTTGTCTTTATGATTTCTGTTGTTGCGTATTGTATTACCGTATGTAATTTATATGCTGCCACAAAATTCTCCCTAATTAGGAAAGGGATTTAACTGATTGTTGTGGAAACGCAAGGTTTCCTTTTATAGCGTTTACCTTTTTTAAGCTGGCATCTGTTCGAAGAAAGGAACACGTAGTACGTAATTCGGCCCATACAAATTTGTGTTTTGCTTTCGATGAGATATGTTTGGATCGATTCTTAAATTAGAGGTAATAATCTGTATGCAATGTCAGGCTTCTTCTGTTATTATTCATTCGACGATTTATTCTTTTGTGAAAACACTACAGGGGCCCTTTTTATCACGAGACGTTTTTAATATGTTTTTGCTTTGGGTGAATGGATTTACATTTTCGATAAGCTGTTCATCAACCGAATGCGGACTTACCCAGATACTAATTACTGTACTTATCAGAGGAAAAAAGTGTCAGGGAAAAGTGACTAATTTAAAAATTTAGTCGGGGCGAAGTTACTAATTTCAAAAATTGGTCGGGGAAAAGTGATTAAAATTTCCTTAGGTGACTAAAATTTTCCCCGACTAGAACTTTCCCCGACTAAATTTTTACCGACTTTTTTTCCCCGATAAGGTATTTTGGAAAGCTAGTCATTTCTATTGTAAATTGATTACAATCTTTGCACTTAGCATACAGTTCGCGTTGACATTAAGGCCTATGGGCCTCTTGTTGTTTTCCACACTGCACAGTGTTTCCCAGAGAATTTCGGTCTGAGACTTTAACAAGCTGCAACTTTTTACACATATATCAGATTTTAGAAATTTTTACATCATTCGATAGCATTTCTTTCAAGAAGTTTAAAAACTTATATTTTAAATAATTTAGTCCAACACTTTTGTAGTAAAATGTATTTCTTTAAACTGGCACGTTCCTTAACTCCTTTATGGTTAATAAAAGTAAGTTTGCACTTGCGATTATTCTTTTGTTTATTAAGAACATGTTGTGGTGTTATTAAACACAGTAAAAATATAATCTCATCACAAACTTAAAAACTGTGAGACGGGGGCTTCTAAAAAATCTTTTTGACATCATATGAGCAATCTTTATTTGCTTCAAAAACCTTTCTCCACTGAGGTCCAGAGTCAATCAAAGTTGAGAAGTAAAATTGTTGATGAAGCAAATAATCTTAATTAAAATCAAAATTTTATTCGCCACTCTTTATGACAGCAAGAGCAAATCACTGTTTCCAGAGAAGCGGGGACAATTTTGAGTCACCTTAAAATTTTATTTTTAATGACTCTTGTGTTTTACAGTAACTTGACTTGTTATTGTTAATGACCTTTGAGAGCTTTTATTGAAAGATGTGTTAACCAACTACTATACAATATCAAACAGAAGGATAAATTCTGTAGTCTGTGATTTAAAAAATTTTGTGCACAACAGGGGCTTATATGACGGTATATAAGCATTGTTGTAAAAGTGTTAATCGACGATATCTCTGAAACGGCTCCTCATAGACATATTAACCTTCTCTTTTTTCGTGTTCAGAAGTTGAAGCTCTAAAAAATTGTAACATTTTCTCTTTCGGAGTAACAAAGCAAAGGCTAGATATGGACGGTGAACTTAGTCGCTTTAGCTGCTAGTATATTTAGTAGAGACAATTCACACGCTAAAAACATAGCAACGCATAAATGTCATCAACCAATTTTTTTTTTTAGAAAATTGCTTCAAATTCGACATGATTTCGCAGTTATTATCAAGAAGAATCGTCCAAAGAGGTTTTGCAGGCAGGCAACTTCATATTAGTACATCGAAAAACACTTTGCCCACAGATTTCTTTGAAAAATCTTTGCCACATCTTCCATTCCCGGATATAGATGACAGTGTTTCAATGTATCTAGAAAGAGAAAAAGCTAGATGCAATCCAGAACAATTTAAAAGCATTGAACATTTGGCGAACAAATTCTTGCAAGGAAACGGAAAAATCTTGCAAGAACAACTGGCTGATTTGTACAACATTGATAAGTTTAACTACTATGGTGGACGGCGTTACACCAACAGTGTTCTAAGAAACCGATCGTCAACCCTTGAGCAAAATAATGGAACCATTATATGGAAATCCGGGAATAAGGAACAGCTGGAACGCGCAGCAAAATTTATTTTCTCCGTTGGTAAAGTGGCGAGTTTATTACGAGATAATACATTTGAACCTGTTGTTATGAACTACAATCCGTTTTTTGAAGGAATTCTCAAGAAAACTGACGAAAAACATCGTACTCAAGTTGCTATGGCGTTGGGCATGGTTCCATTTGATATGACGAAACATCCACATTCATTTGGTAGCTGCAGAATACCTGGTATCAATGAAGATACTATGAGTAACTGTAATAATTCAACAAACTACATAATCATTCGTAATGGTCATATATTCACATTTGATTTGCTGAATGACACCGGAGATGTCATTGGATTGAACGAAATATATGGTGCATTGAAAGAGATCGAAGCAACATCTCACACACCATCAAAATTCCCTATCGCCGCGCTCACTGTTTTGGATAGAACCACTTGGGCAAAATGTCATCAGCATATTTGCGGCGATTCTTACAACAGCAAATTGTTAAAAGTCATCGAGAATTCTATTGATATCTTAACTCTAGATGGAAACAACGGAAACAGTGATCTTCAAAAGAATTTTCACATTGGAAAATGTCCTGGTGATCGTTGGTTTGACAAAAGCACTTACCACTCTATTGATGCAGAATCAGATTATGTTGGATGCAGTGGCAATAGCATTGAAGTACATGCTGTAGCTGCAGCTGACATATTCAGCAAGATTCAGCAGAGATGCAAGGAAATGGAAAAGGAATCTATCAAGGTGGCTGCACCGCCGATAACATTGAAGCGCCTAGAATTTAACATTGATGCTCATATTTGGTCAGCAATTGAACAAGCAGGGAAAGAGTTTCGAATTTACCGCGATAATTTTCAATGTAAGCCATTCTCAAGAGAGCAAGTGAACAACAGAGAATTCAAGAAACGCTTTCTCAATCCAAGCTCCATGGTCCAACTTGGTTTACAGATAGCCCTTATCAAGTATTACCAAGAACCTAAAGTGATAAGCTCGAGTTTATTGGCTCCAACCTTTATCAACGGTCATGCATTTGACATTATTGAACCGACGACAGTCATGGTTGATATCGCAAAAAGGTTTGTTGATCAAGAAAAAATCGACTTGCTTGCGCTAAAGAGTTATTCTGACCGAGCCTATTCAAACACTTTACAGATGAGAATGGGGTATAGACTCCATGAAGAACATCTGTCTGCTCTGCGTGATTTGTCGTTGCAGTTAGGTCAACAGTGTGACTTTCTGAACGGTGAAACCTTCCAACATTCGTTCCAATCTTATGTAAATGTTGTTACAGTTCCACAGAACGTCGGTACCAACATTGTGTTTAATGAGTTTCAGGGGGCAACAGCATTTACCTACCTGTTTAATGAAGAAGGAATGTCAGGTGGGTTTACGTCAAACGGTGGCGGACCATCTATCAGAGAATATTCGAAACTATTTTTTGAAGCAATGGACCAATTGATCTATTATATTTCGAAATGATGTTATTTTCATTATTTCACTTGTAGTTTTGATATCTTTAATTTTGTTAAGTTTGTTTAGTTTTTGTCATGTATTCAGTTAAGTCCTTATAATGATGGTAATTACGACAACACTGCAGAGCTAACGTAATTGTTATTCTAATAAATATGTGCATTGTAAAGATCTTTACCAATTCATTTCTAATCCTTGCTACCATTGCTTTTGCTTCAATAAGTTTATCCAGAAATGTATTCTTTACAGGCACTGAATGTATCTCCTGCGTTTAATTGTTTTCTTTGTTTATTATGTGGCTAGTGTGGTTTATTGATGGGTGAATTATGTGCACTGTATGTAAACATTGTTTTTACCACTTGTTGACTTTTGTTTATGTGTGATTTTCTGTTTGGTGCTGTAGAGGTAGTTTTTGTTGTTAGTAACGATATTTTCATTTTCTTTTTTTGATTTAATTAATGATGAATGATGAATGTACCTTATATATCTTTACATATTTTGCGTTTTCTTCATTTTTGAAAGAAGTGACTAAAAGCAAGCTTGAATGGTCTCATTCGTTGCCTATTTCCATTAAGGAGTAGATGTTTTACAATTAATGTGGGACAATGTTTATCATCTCCCACGTCGCCGATCGTACCAGTGTTATCCGTTCTGCACATCTTTTCATACGAGCATGTATCCGTTATAATACTGAGTGCATGCGGAGTTGGTATGCTGGATATTTATCTTGTATACCGACAGTTTTAAATCCTGAAGTATGCTTGTCTTTTCTCTGGATATCTGAATATCTGTTGCATAAATTGAAAGACCGTACTAAGTTCCAAATGTGCTCTAATAAATTTGATTGTCATGTGTATCCAAGGTAGTCGTACAGTTTTCCACTTTTTAGAGTTTTTATGATACTTTGTATTGCAGGTATTGACTTCATAATATTTTATGTGCATTTAAAAAAACCCGAAATGTCAACTTCGCGTATCAAATTGGGGATTCTATATACACTGATTGATTAACTTACACCTTGGCATCACTATACGTTCTAGCTTTTGATTAACTGATTGTAACTCTCAAAGAAAACATGTTGATATCACACTGCCATGGTAATAAGTAATGTCATGGTAACAAGTGATCAATGCCATGTCGGTAAAAACTCTAAATTCCGTCGAATTCATAGTAAAAAGCATCAACAATTACAGCAAACAAAAAATTCAAATAATTATAAATTTATAAATGATATAATAAGAATGATAACACTGCAAAGGATACCGTATTACTTCGAATAAACGCCCCCCTTCTTTTAAACGCCCCCTCGAATAAACGCCCCCCTTTTGGCAAAAAATATTTAATAAACGCCCCCCTCTTTTAAACGCCCCCCCCCCCCCCCACCCCCTCTAGAGGGGGCGTTCATTCGAAGCAAGACTAATTTGAGATAAAATCATACAGGGGAAAAACAAAGGACTATAAATGTATCAACAAAATCGTTTTCTATTTTTTTTTCTCAACTGTATTGACTTTTTTGTATACGGGAAATTTTCTATACAATCCTTTTTTTCTAAATTTCAATTTCAATGTCGAAAATTTCTTTTGACGTTTCAAAAGTTCTTGCTCCAAAATTTCTGCACATTGTTCATTGTATGTTTCAAAACTCAGCTTTGCAGGAACAACGAGGCCAACCTCTCGATGTCTTTTCCCAGTATTTTCAGCATTAATTTCGTTGTCAGTATTCTGTCCAAGGAAGTGAAAACATAAACAAGGACTACCAGTTGATGGGTCTAAAGATGAGGAAATTTCGTGTTTCAAGGAAGGAAAGAAATGTGAAGCAGGATCGAGTTTGCTAAAGGATGAAACTCTTTTATTAAAAAGCGGAGAATTAGATGAAAATCCTTTTGTTATAACCGACGAAGATGTTACTGATGCAGCTCCTGAATTCACTTTAATTGAGGAAGATGATATTGATATTAATGTAGAAGATATTGATGTTGAAAATAATGATATTTTAGTCATTGATTAAAGAGAAAAAGATGAGAGTTTCAAGTGAATTCATTTCTGCCTCCATTCTCAAATTATTTAATAAACGCCCCCTCGAATAAACGCGAAGAAATCTATATCATCAATTGCGTTGCATCGCCTAATTACTTGAACACTTCCAAAGAAAGGAAATTAGTTCTTGACGCAAAGATTCTTTGTAAAAGGATAAAGTTCGTTATTTGGTTTGATGACATCATAAGAAATTTTAGAATCATCAAGAAATCCCCTGTGGCGAAACAGAAAAAGAGTTTTTCATCTCTATTGTTTGGTTCCGTTGCAACAAAAGTTGTAGACTCGTCGATACTTTCACGTCAAAATGTTATCAAATGGTTATGATTGCGTCCTGAACAACTGCGTGCTATGGACATTGGAAAATTATTGAAGATCCATATAGCTGTGGGAAATCTTTGATTGCTAGATCTACCCTTGAAAACATCCTTAAGTTTGCTGAAGAACAAGTTCACCTTTACATGATAATGTTTGACGAGCTAGAAGTAATATTAAGAGACATTCCGAAGAAATGTTGAAGAACTGCAGATCTGATCTTGAGCAAAATGTTATATCAGGAAACATCAAGGATATTTACAGTGAATTGGTTGATGAGTTTCAGCAGTTGGGAAATGATAAGATAACACCACCTTTTTTATTGGAGGCTTTGTTGCTTACTACGGAAGATTACAAGAAATTTAGAAGTTTGTTGCAGCAAAACAAGAAGTTAAAGGAAAGTCACATGGTGTTTTTTCCTCGTGCGATGGAAAGAAAGAGGGAAATTGTTAGCACTGAAAGATCGTATTCTCGTCATTTGAGTTATTTTGATTTGACAACTAACACCAACATGGAAGTAATTGAGTTGACAACTTGTATGAGAAATCCAAAAAACGTTTTTGAACTCGTCCAAGTGATATCTGCAGCCATAAAGTGCGAGACAACAATACCGTTACCAGATAAAGAAAGCCAGTATAAGAATTCATCCAACAAATTAAAACCACAAAAATTAAAGTCAGCCATCGAATCAGACATCAGATATCAGACATACGCTAGTGAATCAGAGAGATTATTAGTTGAAAAAGCATTGGATCAATCACAAAAATTTTTATGATTCTTGGGAAATGAGCAATCGAAAATTTACTGTGCATAGACCTTTCCCGAATTCCCTAACCTCGTTTTTATGCAATTCATTGTTCCACTGACTTCATTACTTTAACTTAATGATAGTCTCTATTATTCCTAATTCCCGTTCCAACAATTAGAAGTAGCTAGAATATTAAAAGTGAGGTTAGACACGACAACTCAGCCACAGTCGTTTAAACATGAATTCGGGATAGGTCTATTACAAAGATCCTGATGATATTGGATCACGTACAATGTATATATCAGACCGAGAATTTAATAACTACATCAATACCACCTATAACTTCAAACAAGCTGAAATTCTTGGCCATTGTATACAAGGAGATGTACCCGCCATGGTATTTTTGAATTATACAGCGGAGCGCAACGAAGCTGCTGACAATATTCTTACAAAAAAAACACGCATAACTTACATAAAATTCTGAAAATAGTTTTTACAGAACCTGACAAAGAATCCAGGAGACTGGTTATTTGTAACAACAAAGATGAACTTCTCCTCATTGTGAATGTTATGAAAAAGTTGAGCTAAAGATTCCATCTACATTTTCCTGGTTGAAATGGAATAGATAAGCTGCAAGAAGACGACGAAAAGGAAGAAGAAGAAAAGGAAGAAGAAGAAGAAGATGATGATAAAAACGACGACATCATCACAATTACTAACCATGCAAGAACCAGAAGGAGAGAGGCAGAACTTGTCATATCATTTCTTGATGCAAAAGAACTTTATGAGCGGCCAAACATTGTGGAAGGAATCACCCGCAGCACGCACCACTTGATTCTCGTGATCCCTTCCATGTTTTGTAATAACAATGTGAATGATGATGTACGACGACGATATAAATGATAATGACAAAATGGTTGATGGTCAAAAACGTGAAACTGTTCCGGATATCATTAAGATATTGGTAAATATTTCGAAAGAAAAATGCGAGTTTTTAAATGTTGCATACTGTGAAAGCCCAGACCCTATCAAACTGCGGATGCGATTAATCCATAAAGAAATCGGTGGTGGTAGAAACCCAGATGCTGTTGAAAGGTATAATTTATTCACGGTAGCTATGCTACCATGTTTGAAATCGTCAGCGGTTGCTCCTCCGAGATTTGTCAATTGGAAATCGGTTACCGTTAATTTTTGAATGGAAAGCGTGTAGAAAACAATATGGCGCTGTGGAAGGTCGTGCTTGAAATTTGTGCTTGATCCTTTTGTCTAGAAATGTCGAAAGTTGCTTACGTACAAGCCGTTTCATAATCAAAGAACTGTATAGGATTTGTAAATAAACAGGATTATAGTTTGTCAATTACAGCCACATTTTGAGAATTTATTTCCAGTGTTTGTGGAGGGAGAGAATCATTACACTGTCAAAAGACTCATTTATTTGACGGAGAATCTCAAGATTATCTAGTCAGTTACTGCGAAATGTTTTGAATGTCACGTGGTTGCTGACATCATCATTTTTGTGCAAACAAAATAACATGACGTCAGCAATCACGTGACATTCGAGAGTGTCTCTCTCTCAGAAAAATTGTTTCTTACATTATCGGGAACATCTGTGGAAAGGTTTTTACTTCTATCACAACTTGAAGTATTGTAGCAATTTTGTGTGCTAAGCAACTCCACTAATATCAGTGTGGGTTAAAAAATTGTTATATGACGATTCTCTTCAAAACAACATCTTTTAAATTAACGTTTCATGAAATTAATATATATATATATAAAATTAACGCCACTTAAAATTAACGTATATATAAAGTTAATTTTCTAGGGTGTTATTTGCCTAGAATAAATTAATAACTTTCAGCTCCCACCGCGACAAAAGTTATTAACCTTCTGTTGGTCAAAAGTGGTGTTTTATTAACCGTGGACATGTGGCTGGAACCATGAATGAAATTCTTGAATTTTTTTGAGTTATCTTTCTGGAAGTTACTGGTCAGATTAACTTTTCATATGAATCAGTTGCAATCTTTTTTATAAAATAAAAAAAAAACATTGCTGTAGATTCTTGGTTGTTTCTTTATTATTACGGCTATTATTAATTGATTTGGTCATAAAAGTACAGTAGCCAGTGATAGGCCACTGATTTAGATTTAGATTTAGATTTAGATTTAGACCTAAATTTATCTAATTATCTAATAAACTACGAAACTCGAGATCAAAGCATTTGTTAAACTTAAACGCCCTATATTTACAGTAAGCACAAGATGATGTGTATCAACAAAATAAAAAAATCTACTTTCTTATTCACATTAATATTAACAATTGCCATTAATTAAACTTATTTTTAATGTCATCATATTTCCAGACATGTCTGGGAATTCCACCGTAAAAGCATAGCTTGGTAAAACTGACTTGGAAATGAAATTTATGTGTCTGGTACTCGACCACTCACATATATGCAAAATTTTGCCTCGTTAGCCCGATAAATAAGTTTCATAGCTTAAACCAAAATAAGTTTGCATAATCCCTTTAACCATACATTCTGATGAATTTTGGGGGAATTCTATTGAGAAGATGACGTCATTTTCAGTTCTTCAGAAACAAAAAGTAACATCATCATCAATATGTGAATTAATTAATCAAGATACTACTCAGCTATTGTTTTTTGTTTCAATCTTTCTTGACTTCTGATGGCCAAAAAACATAACTCGACCCCAACGTTTTATGAAAAAAACGATGAATTAACGATACAGTGTATTCATGGGCCGTAAACAACTTGTTAATTTGGAGTAACGGTGCTGTTTCAGCCACTCCAGAAAATCAAAATTCACACAAATTTGTTGGGTCGCTTTCATGTTTTATAAGAACCTAATTTTTCTTTTAACATAAGAACAGTTGACGATGTGAATTCTCTTGCAAATCTCTCTCAAGATACAGTTACGAAGTACATATTATTAAATTATAAAAGTACATATTGTTTTCACTTATAATTGCGTCTCTTCTCGCCTACAATACAGTGTGCGAAATATAAAATATTGAGTAAGCAACGTGATGATTTTATTGGTTCTTATAAAAAATGCATGTAGTCAGGGCCTCTAAATAGAATTCCGCTCCTGTAAGCCAACTAGCACAGCCTATCTTCTGAACAACCTCTATAGACATCTCTCTATGGTATAATGTCATAGATTCATTATTTTGTAATGAAATGAAATACATCAAATATTTTAAAGCAGAAAAAGTTGAATGTTTAGAAAAATTAAACCGTGTTATAGGATGTCAAATTCAAAATTATGTAGCTTAAACGCGAACATGCTAGCGATCAAAATGAATGAGAGTAAACATATCTGATTTCGCCATATAATGTGGTTTGACACATTTGGACACTTCAAAATATTTTTCTGTTTATGTTTCTATTTTTAAAAAAAACAAATATTCACAACGCGTCAAAGTTTCGGATAACTGGGATATGTTGGACTAAACATTTACGGAACTGTTGTCTTGTTAATTCATTATGAATATCAAAAAGCCGCCGTTGCATGTAGAAATGTTCCTGTAAGTGGCTTTAACACTGCTAAGTGAAGAATATACTTTAAAGGAGAACGGGCGCTACATATTTGTTTCATCTTTACTCTCAGTTTTCAACATTAGTAACAGCCTCCAAATGTTTTTTTTTTTTTTGCAAAGTTCATTCAATTTGGTCTCACACTAGCACTAAACAACCTTGCAAACAAACAAACCTTCGGTCATGTGACGTAAATGTTGCGGATGGTCAGAAAATCATTCTGAATATTATATGCAATGTTATCAGTGATATTAATGATGGCGGTGTGTCAACTAACTCATTTGTCTCTTTGCATGGTGCCTGCTTATTTATGAATTCAAAAAGCTAATTCCCGTTTGGCGAAGAACATTGCATACCTTCTATCCCGTAATGCTTCGAATAATTTTTTGGAAGTGTTTTGGGGGCGTCTATTCGAGGGAGGCGTTTAAAAGAGGGAAGCGTTCTTTAAATTTTAGAAAAACCGACAAAAATGTATGCTCTAAAATTCCATGACATTCTAGTGTACATTTCAAATAACAAACACAAGAAGGTCTACACAAGGTCATCTCGTATACAAAACTATAATCATCTATATCATCTTCATCAATTATATTAAATTCATGTACAGCATAAATGAAATCGTCTTCAGATATAACAAAAGGCTAATTGTTAATTTCTCCATCCTGCAATAATGCAGTTTGATGTTTGAGAAGATTAGCTCCTTCTTCCGATTTCTTTCCTTTTTTAAAGCACGTAATAACGTTTAAATAGGCGTTCAGTAAATATTCACTTGCTTAGGGGGCGTTTAAAAGAAGGGGGACGTTTATTCGAAGCTTTACGGTATATGTTTTACTGTTAGTGCTGTTTGATTTAGTTAATTTTTTCTCAAGCATTTTTTCATATTCGTGTTTATATATGTGACAAAGAAATTCAAAATTCAAGAATAGTAAGTTTGTTGATTAGCACTTAGCGCTTTTTTCACACCTTTCAAAAAAATTCTTAATTTAGTTTTGATCGTCGATAGCTTAAAACTCGACTTCCATGTTATAATTTTATTCAATTTCCAATATTTTAAGCGTAGGGAATTGTTTGGTTTTCACATTTTATCTATCTATGTATCTGTCTATCTGTGTAACAGTTTTTTAGCCGTTTTCGGAAAGTCCGTTCGGATTCTGGATTGCTTGTTTATTCGGAATAAAACAATGGCAGACCTAAAACTCTATGCTAAATGTAATACAAAAGACCACTTTCAATATTAATTCAGAAAAATATTCCCTTTTTTATGCCTTTGAAGTACTTTTAGAGGCTATTTTAGTCGTTGAATACTTCCTAATTCAATCTTTTATCAAGTCCGTAAAATATGCACACAGAGGACTTTCCAACTAATTTGTGTTATGTTTTGAGGAATTTATAGAAGTAGCTTCGAAGAAGCTTTAAAGAAGGATTTTAAGACTTCTTTCATGTCTTTATCTACTATTGCAATCGAAGTATTATTATCAGAAAGAAGATAAAGGTCTGATAATAAACAAAACAGTGATGTGAAGAAACTTTTAGTATCACAGCAATAAATGCATGAAACATTTTATTTAATAAATATTACACTGAAAGTTGAAGATATTGAAAAAAGTAAACAAATGAAATTGTCATACAGCACAAATTACTTCACTTGTGAGTGAATTGACCCATCTGTCTACATACTGATACAAACCGAATATTTAAACATCACGCGCAAGATATTGGTGAACGATAAACCTAATAAATCTGCTTTTCAGGCTCATAAACATCATAGTGAATTGCAAAGTGTTTGAGATTAAGTTTAATGAATTAAAGAAGGGAGTAATTTGGCGAATTCCAGATTGTATCAAATTATTAGTCTGTACATTGTTCGGTCAAGTTATCACTGCTTACTGTTAGTGTTAGAAACAAATCAATCAAGATTGTTTCCACAACAAACCACTTGATGGAGGCATAATGGTTTAGTTCGGGATATACATAATGTCAGGACATATAATGTTTCGGACAAGATATCATGTTTGAAGAGGGCATTGTAATACGGATTCTAACAAAGTTTTATTGTGTCAATTGTCTTTTCCTGAACATTTGTGTTATTTAGTCCATGAAAAGATTCAAGTGGTAATATGCAGACAGTGGCGGATCTAGAGGGTAGTCGTACCTCACGTAAGCAGCAATAAAAGTATGGATAATCATTCAGACATCTTGAGAACTAGGCTGAAGCAATTTCCTCTAGACCTGATGCGGAGGTTGTTCAAGCCATGAGGCTTCTAGTTGTTCTTGAAAAAAAACATTCAAATACTGTTCAACTAACATTTTTCATTTTAACTTTTTGGTGCTTCATCGCAGGCGCTTTTATCATTCAGAATACTTTCTTTTCAGATGCTGTTGTGGTTGCTGCAGGAGGGTGAAAGTGTTATTTACTAAGAATAATTTTTAAGATAAACTACCTGTGCACATATAGAATATCAGAACCGAGATGACAGAAATGCAGTAGGTTGGGACACTCCTTGCAAAATTGCACTCCACTATTGACGGCGTGATACAGCGGTGTGTGCAAGAACACACAATCGGCTAAAATTCCCATCGTCATCTTCGCTTCCGCTACCGTCAGAAGAATCACCCTCTGAATATCCACCACTGCACAGAGTCCCCATTTTGTTGCAGCTCTTCAAATAATCCGGTTCACATGAATAACTTTCAACGTATTGGCAATCATCTTCTTCATCAGAGCTGTATTCAAAATTTTCATGGTCATCCAAACACTCTTCACTACAAACCGCTCTTGCTCTTCCTTCGCAGCCATGTGCTCTCAATCTGTTGTGCCGCAACATTGACGTCATTATGCAGCATGTTTTCAAAATAAACCGTGTTAATTAGTTTCACTTTCACTTATATAAAAATAAAGAATTTGACCCCTTAGAATAAAAAAATAAAATACAAAAATCATTTCTATATTGAATAGACTTTGCTGATGCCATATCAACAGATATTAAGAAAAACTCTTTTCTGACGTTCGTTTTCCTTTAATGGAAAAATGAATGACTTATCTCTAACGCGGATTTCTTAAAGGGTGTCATGACAATCTCAATTTAATGCAGGGCCGTCGACATTACATGGATGACTACGGCAAACATTTCATTCATATTTAAAAAACATCATGCCCTACCTCAAAATCGATAAAATCGTATAACACTTATAACCCTAATCGTTATAACCCTCGTTTTGATTTAGAAAAAGTTAATAAACTTCAACTAATTGTGATTCAAATCAGAGCACAAATAATAAAAAGTTGGTTCAAACCCGTTGGACAATTTTATTAAAAAGTTACTGTGCAGGAAATCATTTCTTAAAGAATATGCACACTGTTTCAATGAAAACCATGTTGTTGCTATTAATGTTTTCACGATTTTGCCCACTAGAAATGTCATAAACACAACAGCCAAGTCTTTAAGCAAAATAGTTTGGGGGAAAACGCAAGGTACTTATCATCAACCAAACTATCCTCACTTGTAACAAGATCAGATCAGATCTTAAAAATATCCTAAAAGACATTACAACTGAATGATATCGTAATACGCAATTCTCGTAAACATAACATGAAGTCTTCATAACTTGGAATAGCTGCGCAACAACAGCAGTAAGTAAGGAGGAGCAGAATCTTGGTATTTTAAAGACATTACTCCACATGTGTGTAAATCATTGATCAATCAATCGATAAATCAAATTAGTTGCTGTCAATTTCAATCTTGATAACGAATAAAAACCCTCGTGTACAGGTGTGACTGTGTTGTTCTTGATTGCAATTCAAATCTTCATTTCTCTTCCTTTTCTTAGTATTGCGGCCAAGGTTAAAATTTTGATTAATTTTGGAACACACCTTTCCAATGCAATCTTTCCTGCAGCCACTCCCTCACTTAGTGCTAAAGGGGTGAATATGATCATGATGCTCTATTTCTCTCTGTAAAAATCCGTTGGTGGTGCGGAAGACATATTTCATATCAAGTTTCCATCGTTAATAGTGTCGGTTGCATTTTGAATTAATTCTATCAATATTTCACGGTTTTCCAAATTAATTAGCACAACACTGTGACAATACGTCATTAAAAACTAAAATATATGTCGTGTAAACGGTGCTTTATGTCGAAAAACAATTTTGAAATCATGAAAAGAGTGATTGCCCCCGCAGCGAGTGTAAGCGAGCGAGGAGACATAGTAGTTTCACGAGATAGGCGTATTTCAGTTTCCGATTTTGTTCTTCATCATCATCATCATCATCATCATCATCATCATCATCATCATCATCATCATCATCATCATCATCATCTTCATCCTCCAGCTTTCGTGTTGATGTTACACGGTGGAATACAATTATTAGGTGACTTTGCTTTTTTCCCGTTTCAAAGCATGGTACTGTAAGTGGGAAAGACAGAATGTTTTTTCGTATCTCTTTCCTAATTTATTATTATATTATACTATGTTATTTAGGAAGATCGTATGCTGAAATTGTTTAGACATTTTTAGATTTCTGCGAAAGCAAGAAAGCTACATATTACAACCGGCTTTGTTTTTCTTTTTCTGCTGTCCAAACCTAGCGGTTTTTTGTATATTTCGTGCGTTTGTTTACATGCATTCATTACGTGCATGCGTATTAAGCCATTTTTCGGTTGCACGAGGTCTCTTCCACGAAAAATTTCCAGCGACTGGTTGTAATTGGATTGCGGTAAGAAAGAAATCGAAAACTCTCTTCGCAAACTTCGGCATTTGAAACTTCTATCGTTCGGAAGGCTTTCCTTAGTGCTTATTTATCCTCCATTTGCTTTCTTGGAGGCTTATATCCGGGGGCATCATCAGAATAAAAGTGAGGTCTGTGTGAAGTTTGTCAGCAAGCCCCTAGCTGACCCTAAATGCTAGCTGACTAAAAGCAAAGCATTGAAACTTGAGAAATACCAAACTAGCTCTTGAAATACCAAACATATCACAATATACCATATTGTATACCATCTTATAATATCGTATTATATTGTCAGTTTTATATGACTGCATACAGCAACACTCGTATTACAGCAACATTCATATTATATAGATATTGTCAGTTTTATCTGACTACATACAGCAACATTCGTATTATATTATACTCAGAAATAATACCCTTAGCTAAATATTCCTGTACTTAACATTTGCATTAACATCTTATATTATCATGATTACTGTTAACCAATGGCGTGCAGCATGTGGCATTTTTTATTGTAAAGTACGTTCAGACAGTGTGTATGTAAACCACTTTGAATTGTTACTGTTAACTATGCATAACTTTTGTATTGTTACATTACGATTAATTTATTTCATTATTAATTAATTAATTAATTTATTATTATTGATTTAACCTTTCTGAAAAATATTGAACTTCTTGTTGACGGTGATGTTGAAAGTAATCCTGGCCCAACTTATAACATAGTTAAATTGACCAAGGCATCTTTCCATCAAGGAAATCCTATGTTTGGTGACAGTGCTGGTATGCAGTGCGCATGTAATACATTGTTGAGTTTGTGTTGGTCATATTTCAAACGAATGTCTTTATATCAGCATCTTAATTTGTCACGATACCTTTCAGTTGATGATTTACCTCCTCAAATCTCTATCGAAAACAATAATTACACTGTGAAATATGGAGAGAATGTTACAGCGGAAACTGCTGAAGGCAGACATAACTTTATGAAATCGTTCAAAGACTATTCTCCTGAATCTAATGGCATCCTGTTCTTTGTTAACCAAATGACGTTCAGTATAACTTGGGATACAAAATCTTTCTATTTGTTTGATTCGCACAGTCGAAATGAATTGGGCATTAGTGTTGAAGATGGTACTGGCATTTTTGTTAAAGTTTTCTAGCCTCTTGCAACTTCAAAAATATATCAGTGCAGTCCAATTACATGACCGTGGGCATGTGTTTTGTCAAATACAGTATGTTTTGATAGAAATGGAAGAAGCATTTCCTACAATTTCTAAAGGTGGTGCAGCAAAGAAAAGAAAACGTAATCTATCAAAAACGCCTGAACTTGATAACCATGAAAAGATGCAAAAGTACATTAAAATACAAGGAACTCCTAAACATGCAAATAAATTGAAAGCCATGCGAGATAAATATTTTGAAAGTAAAGACACTCCGGAACATTTAGAAAAATTAAAAGACTTGCATCATAATATAAGGAAAGTAAAGGAACTCCTGAACATTCTGAGAAATTAAAAGCCATGCGACAAAAATATATTGAAAGTAAAGGAATTCTCAAACATGCTGAGAAATTGAAAACTATGCATCGTAAATATAAAGAAAGTAAAGGAACTCATGAGCATTTGGAAAGGTTGCGACGAAAAAGAGAAAAATATTCAATGATGAATCTATCTACCTTGAAAGCTGCAAAACGAATTAAGACATTTAAAGACATGATAATTCAAGGACCTTATTACATATGTGTTGTTTGCAATCGTTGTTTATATAAAGGTTCTGTTGTATTATTCAATGAATGCAATTATGCAATTATATCTAATAGTTTTGAATTTTCACTTATGGAAAGCTTTGATGGTTACCAATACATATGCAAAAATTGTCATCTGAAGTTAAAAAGAAAGATCATTCCAATTCAAGCTGTTTGCAATAATCTGAAAATTGATAGTCTCCCGTCTGATCTTTCTGACATCAACCGATTGGAGAAGGTTTTGATAGCGAAACGAATACTTTTCAAGAAAGTTGTAATTCTACCCAAAGCAAATTTTCCAAAAGTAAAAGGAGCCATTTGTAATGTACCAGTTGAAGTTGAAGATGTCTGCAATGTTTTACCAAGACCAGCTGATAGTAATGGTTTACTTTTGTTGAAATTAAAAAGGAAGCTTATGTATCGTGGACATGTCTACTTTGAACCTGTTCGACCTGATTTAATTCTGAGATCTTTAAATTTTTTGAAAAAACACAACCCATTATACAACAATGTTATTGTTGATTTGAATGGTCTTTCTGAAGAACTGATCTGCTTTACGAATGAAGATGAAAAAATTGATATGAACTCAAGCCTTTCCCAGGAAATGGATGAAGAGGATGATAATCCATTAGACGCAGACAGAACTGCTACTAATGAAACGGTCATGGCCGCCAAAGTACCTATTCATGTCAATGAAGACACTGTCACTATTGCACCAGGTGAAGGTGTCACTTCAATTCCAATTTACGCAGATAAGTTTTGTGAAGAGATGGCTTTTACGCACCTGTTTCCTTTTGGCAGATTTGGATACAATACTGATCGGGAAATGAAAATTTCGCTTGTAAAGTACTTGCACCATAGATTGTTGAATTATACTCAAAAGTTTTCTTCCGATTCTGATTATATTTTTTTTTGCTAATTATGTCCTTCAGTTGACAAATTTAAATAGCAAGATAAATATTGCAATGAGGAAATTATCAGGTAGTAGTTAAACAGCTGGCATGTTGAGTCAAAGTTTCAGCGAAACTGTTCGGACTTTCATTGCTAATGATGAAGCATTTAACTTCATGAACCAAATTAAAGGCACCCCAGCATATTGGAAAAGATTTTTGCTTGAAATATTAGCTATGGTGAAGCAGCTTGGTGTTCCAACATTCTTCTTGACATTATCATGTGCAGATCTGAGGTGGTTCGAGTTGTCTTCTATACTATCAAAATTGTATAAAATGAATTTACAGGATGATGAAATTCGAAACATGACATACCAAGAAAGATGTGAAATGTTGAACATGAATCCTGTTTTTCTGGCAAGGCATTTTCAGCACAGAGTTGAAACGTTTTTCAAGGAAATTGTTTTAGCTGGTCCATTAGGAAAAGTTGAATATTACGTAATAAGGGTTGAATTTCAAGTGCGTGGAAGCCCGCATGTTCATGTATCCATTTGGATAAAAGACCCAACGGTATTAACAGAAGCTACTAAGGATGATTATATTTCATTTGTTGGTGGTATCGTGAGAGCTGACATGCCTGATCCCAAATTAGAACCAGAATTTTTTGAGTTGGTAAAAGCATACCAGGTACACAATCACTCAAAAACTTGTCGCAAGTACAAAAATAGTACATGCAGATTCAATTTTGGTCATTTTTTTTACAGATTGTACTATAATTTCTAGTCCACTTCCTGTTGAGGTAAGCCCTGATGACAAGGAAGCAATATTAGAAAGTAGAAAGGCACTGTTGGACACAGTGAAAAGTTATATTGATGGATATTTATGTCCTAAGAAGCATAATGTTATTGATCCATTGAAAGATAATTATGAAAATCCTGGAACTATTTCAGCTATTTTGGATAAACTTGGCATAACCGAAGAAGAATATTACACTGCGCTCTCAATTTTTAAAAATGATGACTTTGAAATTCACCTCAGACGTCCTCCTAATTCTTGTTTTGTAAATAACTATTTTACAGAAGGTTTGACTGCATGGGAAGCAAATTTGGACATTCAGCCTGTTTTCAATCACTACAAAGCCATAACATACATGTGCAAATATCTTTCAAAGGCTGAAGATGATTGTTCCAGAGCAATGAAACAAGCGTTGGATGAGGCAAAGTCCAATAACTTGAACTAATTTGAGCAAATGCTTACTATTGCAAAAGCATATTCATATAAAAGAGAATGCTCTGTGCAAGAAGCTGTTTATCATGTAATGCCTGAATTGTGGTTGCGTAAATCATTCCCAAAATAATAATAATAATAATAATAATTGTTTATATTTCAAGTTCCAAATATATTACATTGGCTCTTCTCCTGAAATAGCGTATGAAATTGTGCATGTGTGTTATATAAAAGAACATGAAAATACAAATTAACACAACATTAATTATCAATATTTTGTTTTATATAAAAGTCAATCAGCAATTGTTCTGGCAAGAGCTTTGTCGTGAAGGTATCTCTTGGATTTTCTGATGAAGTTTATAGAATTAATTTCATTACGTATGCTCAATGGTAAATCCTTGAATACTTGGCTAGTTACGTCTAGAAATGAGTTCCTGATATTTGACGTCGGCAGTTTAAAATTTCCTGCATTTCGTAGACGTTCATTTGGTTCACGAAACCGATTCTTCAGATGTTCAGGCCAGTGCTCATCGTAGATAGATTTGTATGCTATCTTTGCTGCTGAAAACTCCATTCTTTCTTTGATCGGAAGCCAGTTTAGGTTGACGGTGTTAGAAGTTCTACTATAGTGGTTGGTGACGTAACGTTGCTGCATTCTGAAGTTTTTGCAGCCGTTTCTTCAATTCTTCGGACGATTCCATGAATACGATGTTGCAGTAGTCAAGTTTAGTGAAGATCAACATTTCAGCTAAACTTTTCCTCAGGTGGAATGGCGTGAATCTTTTGATTTTTTTTTATCATTCTCAGCGTCGAATAACCGCAAGACAACAGCTTATTTATATGATCTTTCCATTGAAGTTTTTCATCAAAGATGACTCCAAGTATTTTCGTCGTCTTCTCTCGTTCTATTGTCCGGTCAAGGTGACTAATGTTATATGTGTTCGGATCACCGAGATTGTGTGCTTTGAACATGGCAGGCGTGGCAAATAACATAGATTTTGTTTTGAGTCGGCTGAAGATCAGGTTGTTCTCTGTTGACCAGCTTGCAAGGGAGTTCAAGTCGTCTTCGAGACTTTGTGCGCAATCTCTAATGTTCTTATGCTTGCAGTGCTGATAGATGTTGGTATCATCTGCATATTGAAGGCACGTACTACGGACGTGGTTGGACATACTGGTTACGTAAAGGTTAAATAACATCGGACCAAGAATGCTTCCCTGTGGTACACCATAGTTGATATCCTTGGTGGTAGACTTAATATCATCAATTTGAACAAATTGCTTACGTCCAGACAGATAACTTTCTATCAGCTTGATCGCAGAGTTGGCGAAGTTGTGTTCCTTAAGTTTGATCAATAACAGCTGATGGTGTACGGTGTCAAAGGCTTTTGAGTAGTCTGCGAGGACAGCTAAGGTGATTTCGCTTCTTTTCATCGACTTCATGATATCGTCTTTCATTCTTAGTAGCAGTGACGTTGTAGAATGACCTTTTCGGAAACCTGACTGCGTGTCCTTGTAGATGTTAAGATTTTCGATGTATTTTGTTATTTGCCGTAGGATTACCCTCTCAAAGACTTTTGAGAGAATGGGGAGAACAGATATTGGCCGGAAGTCTTGTGGTGCTTGAGGATGTTCTACCTTTGGAATTGGAGACACTCGACTGATTTTCCAATTGGATGGGAATACTGACTTGGCGATGCAGTTGTTGATGATGTTAGTGATTGGAGATGCCAGAGAATCTTTGACGGGTTTAATAAACTTGACTGGTATATTATCGTGTCCAGTCATTTTTGCCAACAGCAATGTTCCAGAAAACAGATTTAGAATTTGCAGATCTGAAGAGGAGTTAAATAATCTTCCTGATGAAAGTACGGATATTTTCAAGACAAACATCTTAGATCGTTATCTTGATCGACCTGACAGTTCTTTCAAAAATGGAAAGTTTGCATTTCTGAATGACATGTGTTTTGCTGAGTTTTTGGCACATTATTATTTGGATTGTAAGCCCGGTGACACAAACAAAAATGATAACCAGCCTAAAATTTTGAACGAATTGCTAATGGAAGAAAACCATCAGTCACCACACCCCCTGTTGTACCGTTGATGAACAGTAAATCAAAATTAAAATGCAGGAAAATCCGTGCAGTTTTGAGGTATCACATCCCGAACAGGCACAAATATCCAGAGAGATATGCTCATCATTTGTTGTTAATGTACTATCCTTTTCGATCGGAGGCGGAACTATTACACAATACATATGTTGAAAAGCTTCGTCAACCTAGTGTTCTGGACATAGTTAATGACAATAAAGCAAAGATTGAACCATACGATGAACTAGTAGATGATGCTTTCCAAAACTACAGAGCAGACCTGGATGTTAGTTACAATCCATTTGCACAACAAGAGAATCAGGCTGTTCAAGATATATTGGATGCTAACAATGACATGTCTGATGAGGAAGAATTGCAAGATACACCATGTGCAACATCAGGAATTATCCCTGAGAGGCAATATGTTTTAGATGATAATGTGTTGAATGACAAAATCAGATCACTCAATATCAAGCAGAGAGAAATTTTTGATATTGTGTTAACATGGTCACGGCAACTTGTCAAGAGGAGAAATTGTAAGGAATTCAAAGATCTAGAGCCATTGCATATTTTCTTAAAAGGCCAAGGTGGTTGCGGAAAATCACATCTATTGAAAACTATATATCATGTTGTATCAAAGGTCCTACTTCGCAAAGCCACAGATCCAGCTAAACCAAGAGTCTTATTGCTGGCACCTACAGGTGTAGCTGCTGTAAACATTGGAGGTACTACCATACATTCCGGCCTTGGTATTTATAGTAAAAATTATGCACCGTTAAGCGACAAGATGAGGACATCTCTGCGTAATAAACTTTCTGAAGTGTCTGCTGTGATAATTGATGAAATATCCATTGCTTCTGATGAACTATTACAAAATGTTCATATGCAATTATGTGAGATATTTGGTGTAAGTATTCAGATCCCTTTTGCAGGTAAAACCGTCATTGCTACAGGAGACTTTTTTCAACTACCACCAGTAATGGGAAGACCTGTTTATTCATCTCATGGTTTCGTAGAGAATTTATTAAAATTATGGGACACTTTTAAAATTGCTGAGTTAACAGAAGTGATGCGACAACAAGGAGATTCTGTATTCATTGATTTATTAAACAATGTACGTGTTGCCAATATAACAGCTGATGACGAAGACCTCCTTAAAACACGATTTATCAGTACTAATTCTTCCGAGTATCCAGCTGATGCCCTTCATCTATTTGCTGAAAATAAACCTGCTGTGAACTTTAACGAGAAAAAATTAAGAGATTTAGAAAATCCAGAAGTCTTGATAAATGCAATTGATGACTTGCCGAAAGATGTTCCTGAGCGACTCATCACTGATTCTCTCAATAGAAAACACACTGAAACTGGTGGTCTACCGACAAAGCTTGTTTTAAAAATTGGGGCTAAAGTGATGCTTACATCAAACATAGATATAGAAGACAAACTGATCAATGGCCGAATGGGCATGGTTTATTACTTGGCAACAAATGGCAGTAAGGTTTCAAAAATTTATGTTAAATTCCTTGATGAAAGTGCTGGCATTATGAAAATGACATCTGACAGATATGGTGTGACCCATAAGTGTGTTCCGATTGAACGTGCCGAGACTGATATTAATATCAACAAAAGAATAACTACATCACCTGTAATAAAAAGAACACAATTTCCCTTAGTTTTATCTTGGGCTACTTGTATTCATAAAGTACAGAGTTTGAGTGTTCCTGAAGCTGTTATTAGTTTTGATTTACAAAAACAAAGGCGATTTAATCTTGGCCAAATGTACGTTGCAATGAGCCGAGTTACAAGTCTATCTGGCTTGTTTTTAACTGGGAAGTTTGACAAAAAAGCCATAAAGGCCGACAAAAGAGCTTTCACGGAATATGAACGGATGCGAGAAGCTTGTCCACTGCCACGTTTAGTGACGTTTCAACCATTGTGTCCTAATTCTTTAAGTATCAGTTTGCTGAATACACGTTCACTGTCATTGCATGCAAAAGATATCTCTTGTGTTAGCGAATTGGTTGAGAGTGATGTTTTGTGTCTTACTGAGACACAAATGTCGCAACATGATGATTGTTCTGAAATATGTGAGCTGTTGGATTTTGAATTAACATTTTCTGTTGGAGATGATAAATACCAGAGCTTGGCAATTGGATTAAAAAATCATGACATTTATTCATACTCAACTGAATCTGGCTTTTTATATGTTAACGTTTTAAAACACAGTTTTTGCAATGATTTGGTTGGTATTGCATTACTGTACAGGAAACATGGTGAACCATTGCAACTTTTTAACGATAAGTTATCTAATTACATCCATTCTTTTGATATTGACATTCTGCTTGGTGATTTAAATATTGATCATTTCACATCTAGTGATACTCTTTCAGAAATTCTTAGTGGTTACGAGATGGTTGTACCTGAGCTGACTTATATTGATGGGTCACTACTTGATCATGTTTATATCAAAAAGAGCTTCCTTGCAAATTTCAAGTTAAAGACAATGGTAAAGTGCATTTTTTTCTCAGACCATGATGCAATCAAGGTAAAAATTTCAATTTAATTTTGTTTTGTTTTAAATCCTAATAAAATGATTAATGTTCAACAATGTTTAGGCACTTTTTGTATAATTCATATATATTTGATGTAAATTATTTAAGTTATTCAAATCATTTTCTATAGTCTATTGCCTTGTTTTATTGATGCACAAATAGCGAAGAAGGTAAAGCATATTGTCTAAGCAATGTTTGATTTGCATTCAAGGTTGTTATTTAATTAATTGGAGCTCTTTAGTTATATAAAATAATGGAGGTTGCACATGACTATGGAAAGCTATTGACAAGATCCTGTGGCTGTGTGTGTATGTGTGTGGGTGTGGTATGTATATGTTTTATGCATGTGTTTACAGCAGGGACAGATTTATGTACAACTGAGACAGATGTTTTATTTATATATGAAGTGACATGAAGGGCAGGTGGAGTCTGTTTGATCTCATTAGGTTTGGTCTCATTAAGTATGTTTGTCTGTCTCTGTTGTTTAGTTGTCTTTTGGGTTGTTTCAAATATTTTTGTGCAGTGGATTTTTCTTGAAGATTTTTGGTTACTTGCAGATGATTAAATTTGAAATTACTTTTTGTCTTATCTTTTCAGATCTACTAAGATGGCAGTACCAAATCATGTTTAATGAAATCTTTCTTATAGCTCCCAATTTCTATGATTGAATAGACTCATGCACTTACAGCTTAGTTATTATATTCGTGTAAATATTGATGTCAAAATTTGTGTTTTAAAATTTATAATATGAATTTAAGTTGGAAATCAGTTGTGAATATTGATGTCAAAAATTTGTGAAATTCATGTTTTAAGAATGTATGAATTTAAGTTGGAAATTAATTGTAAATATCTGAATTTGAATTTTATATTTTTTGATTGATATATTTTTTGAGAGGGCTGTCAGTGATTGTGTATGTGGTTGTCATAAAATGCCCCATTTTACTCAAACCAAGGGTCAATATCAATTTCAATTAATTTCGCAACGTTTCTTACTATTCTTATTTTCTGTAATTTCGCATTGTTTAAACTATAGCATTTTATGATCACATTGTGCTTGTATGCTAAACTAACGTGATGCGATCATCATTTCTCTTCTAATATACGCCCCAATAGCCAACACAGAATAGAAATAGTTTTATACTGTTGAACAATGATGATTGTTTCGCGTTGGTTTAGATGTATGTTACGCCACAGGAGGTTACCAAACAAGATAGTAGTAATGCAAGTAATCATCACAGTTAAATATACATAAAGATTTAAAATGCACTTCCAGAAAATCTACATTTTGTCTTCAGTGTTTGTTAGTGTTGTAAAAATTGTGAGTTAGTGATTGTGTGGCCCTCTCTATTTTTATTGGATAATACAGGGAATTAATTTTAACTTATCTAATCAATTTTAATATTTATTCAAAAGAATTTGTAAATTATTTAATGTCTTTGTGAGATGAAAATGTAAGCCTTCGTTGCAGTTGTAATCCGTAAAGTATAATTGGAAGAACGGATGTGTGTATGCAAATGTTGACGAACTCTGTGAGAGCATAATGTGACGTTTATTACGAAATGATATTGATGATTAAAGCATCCGTATGGTTCTATATGATATTCGAAGGGGATTCCAAAAAAGATGTCACAATGTATGTGAAAGATTAACTTTGATTGTTATTGCATATACTTTCGATATTTACTGACGGTATTTTTCCTGACGGTATTTTTCCTCTTTTAGGTGTCCGTCCTCATCCTTTTAGTTGTGTACGATAACAAGCAAATTGAAAATAACAAAATTTGACGACGTTCCACGTGCGAATTGTTCTGGATGCGCAAATCTGACTTTCGCTTGATGTTTTAAAAATGCGTACCAAATATATCCCCCGACACAGATAAACAGATAATCGACCGTGCTGTGTATATCTGCATATTAATGTAATAATGTATACTGCTGTGTGGAGCTCGTTGGTTACACACGGAACTTTGAAGACATCGATGAAGTGGTTCAAATTCCAGTATGGTTGTATTCAAGATAATTATTATGGAAGTAGTGTCAACAATCGGGAAATTATTATTTCCAAATAAAGATCCGATTCGATTTATATCTTTTCAATATAAGCCGTCAACTCGTTTTGTCTCTCGCATTTTGGAGTAAATCATGCTGTCAATCATGAAGAACTGAACTAATTTATATTTGTATCAAAAATTGACATCAAATTGTTACTTTGTTGTTTTTTCGTATCCGCTACTACATAATGCCGTTTTTTTTGAATAATTATTTGAGGGGAAAACATGGGGGACCCCATGCTATGTGCTTCAGCAATATCCACACGACGAGGTTGAATGGAGTTTTAACTTTGGCCATGTTCAGTTCAATTTACAGGTCATTAATTGGCTCTGCTACATACCAATAACTGTTCACCTATTACTGACGCATTGTAAACGTAAGGATCAGAGTTTTGTCTCGTTCTTTCATACTACTTTGTATTGTAAGGGTTGCAAGCAAAAACTTGTTGATCAGAAACACTATCAACTAGTAAAGCAGAAATCTTTCTGCCCGTTAGGGCATCTTGTTCGTGTTACTTTTGTGTTGTTTTAGTGAAGTAAACGACAAGGGTTTTGAAGCACAGCTTGAAATCCAAAATTTTGCCAACCATACACTTTATTTTTGTATATATTTTAACTCTAAATTTTTCTTTCAATAATTTTGTGTAATGCACTGACTTTTGGCGGATCTTGCCTTCAATTGGATTTCTGTGTATACATGAAAGCCATATTACAAATTGCCGTTCTTCGTGTTTTTCTTCTTTGACTGCCTTCCAAACCTAGTGTGATCATGATCAATAAAAGCTATATATATATATTTTTTTGTTTGTTTATGTAAACTTTGGCTATTTTTTGTTTTAAATCAAAGTTTGAAACGCAATGGATTTTTCGCTTTAATTTTTTTTTTGAAAAAGTTTTTTTTTTGGCTCTTACAGAATGTTTTTAACAAATCTTATTTTAATTATAGCAAGATGCCCTTGCAGGCATAAGGATTTCTGCAAAACCAGCTGAAGTATGAAAAATGAAAGACTAGTGACACTCTTGAAATTTGAACATTCTACAATTCAACATCAGATTTTTGATCACACACTCCCTGGGAATCCATGAAAGCATAACTGATATATGCTATAGATCAAAAATAGAACTACAATAGTTGGTCAACTTTTGTTCATTTCCAGGGATGATGGCAATTTATCTTTTAAAAAGTGTAAATAGAACTTAACTAAAACAAAAACAGAAGCTTTTACATACAAAGAAAAGAAATACGCATAAGGTGCGAATCGTAACCATGGATACACACTTTATATGACTGTTTTTTTTGTTTTTTTTTTTAAAAAAAGAAACGATGTAAGAGCGAAAAGAAAAAAAACAACACATACTTTTTCGAAAGAAAAAAATTAAGAAACAAAGTAAAAGCGAAAAATTCATTAGAAATACTATGTTTTAAACTAACTATGTATCTACCTAACTAAGCTAGTGCTACCAAGCATTTGAAAATATAGCTTTTAAAAAGTTTAACTATGAACGACTTTGATGATTTTTTTGGTATTTCTCAAGTTTCCCTCAATGCTTTGCTTGGTCAGCTAGGATTAGCTAGGATAAGCTGGAATAAGCTAGGAAGCTAGGATCAGCTAGGGGCTTCCTGGCAAATCTCACACAGACCTCACTTTTATTCCGATGTCCCTGGATATAATAAGCCTAAATAAAGCAAATGGTGGATAAATAAGCACTGAGGAAAGCCTACCAAAGGATAGAAGTTTCACATACCAATGTTAGAGAAGAGAGTTTTCGATTTCTTTCTTACCGCAATTACAACCAGTCACCAGAAATTTCTTGTGGAAGAGACCTCGTGCTACGAAAAAATGGCTTTTCGCATGGACGTGATGAATGCATGTAAACGCACGCACGAAATTTAAAAAAAACCGCTAGGTTTGGACAGCAGAAAAAAAAACCAAAGCCGGTTTTAATGTATTTCTTGCTTTCGCAGAAATCCAAAAATTATAAAATATGTATCCATGCTTTCAATTCACACATTTCTCTAGTTTGTAGCAAATACTTTCTGAAATTACTTGTTAAGCCTTATTTACACTTTTTGAAAGGTATATTAGCATCATTGTAACTTAGACCTAAGAGATCACAAAAAGTAGCAAATTTTTGTGCATGTTTTCATCTGTTTAAGTGTCGATCTATTTGATTTGCATATTGCAAGTTGGTTTTGAAATGCCGAAAACTGATTTTGTCGAAATATTTAAGCACGTAACTTTGCCTCATATCAGGTCCCAAATCAACCCAAACATTCTTTTTTCGACCAAAAACTTGTTTTCGTTTCCGCTGTTAATGTATAGCTTGCTGTCTGTACAAATTGGAATGCTTGAGCGCGGGAGAATTTTTAGCTAAAGCTACATGCTAGTTTACACTTGTAACACGATTGCGTATGGTTTTCAAAACAAGCGTTTGAAATACATCTCCTTTTTATCTGCGTGAATCTTTTTTGAATTTAAAGCCAGGATAAAACAAGAGAATTTTGTGAGGAAAAATTATTTGATACAACCAACATCAAAAAGATTAGTTCTGCTAAAGGTACATCGACTTCAAAACAAACCAAAACAAGACAGCTTAAAAATTGAAAGATTAATAAAACATTTTGCTTGGCTCATTTTCAATGGACTTTCAACAGGCATAAAAATCAATGAATTTCGTTTGAAAAAATTCAACAACAAAAATGTTGTTGACTAATTCTTAATAAATTTTATGGGGAAACATTCTCCATTTCAGTTATAAGATATTTAGGAGTTTAAAGGTTTCGCTTCGTTTACACAGGTCTTAATATAGTGTTTCCTAATGTTGAGAAAAATTATTTCCTCCAAAGGTAACTCAGATGTATTTGAAGACCTAATTAATATCAAAAGGAGACCAAATGAGGTGAAAATCAAGATATCACCTTCAAGGAAGATTTACTTCAGTGATTTATCGATTTATTAATGACAAATATTAATAAGGCTTTGTGTGGCTAATTATGTAAAAGGTATTTTGATGCATGAATGTGTCTATGGACGAAAGGAACTTGAACAATTTCATTGAAATCTTAACGGCTGTGATTATTGACATGATAAGATAGAAGATACAGTTAACTACTTCAAACATGATGGATCTGAAAACGAAGTTCGCTGCAAAGCGTAGAAAATACCTTTTGAGAAATGCTTATCTATATATTAATAGCCGATTCTCTGTCTGTCTGTCTGTTTGTTTGTTTGTAAGTCACGCAAAATGGTAGATTAAGTTGTGAGCGAAATTATTTCTTTTTTTGTGTGCGACGTGAGTTCGAAGCAAATACATTGCAACCCCAATCGAACGTGACTTTTTTTGGCTGATGAACTAACAGGAATAACGTTTTGTTTTTATCATTATTGTTAGTTTTATATTCCACATTGACTTGGCTTTGAAAACAGTACATCAACTAAATACAAAGTCACTAACTGATTAAATATTTTGGACAAAAAGCAGCAGTGGCAGAACGTGGCAGCATATGTTCGGTTTGCCACTAACTCTTGCCTGACTGTCTGAGACGGGTGAACTTTTTTTTTGAGCAATCAAAATGTTTAAAAACCGATAGGTAAAAAAAGAGTATCATATCAAAAAAAAATGTTTTTTTTTTTTTGCTTTTCTTTTAATAAATTAATTTCTTCTTTTAATTGTTAAGCGTTCTGATCGAACGTTTTTTTATTCTATTTATTCATTTAGCACGTGCCTTTTTTCTCTCCTCCGTGTGAACTTTTTAAGAAGAGAAACCATTTTCCCCCTGTTTGATAGCACTCATGTTAGAGCGCGTAACGTTTTTAAAACAAAAGCTAATAAAAAGTTTTTTTCTCTCTACGGTTTGAGTGCATTGTTGTACTGATCAACGATTGTTTTAAAAAATAAATAACACATGAAATTTGGGGTTTTTTGGAACCATTGTTTAAACTGATATTTGATATTTGATTTCGAATCTGCCTCTAGGATAACTGACGTTTTTTCGGGTCCGCGATACAGGCGATGGGGTGACAAAAAATTTGGGTCAAATTTTTTTGGGAGGGGTCTGTGACGTCATCAAAATCTTTGAAGAATGATATCTCTGTAATGGTTGATCGTAGCGGAACGATCCCATACATTTTTTTAATCAGTTTTTCGAGCTCTACAACATGGTAACACTTTCGGTTGCCAATTCCTTAATTTTATTTTTCGTGAAGTCAACGCATGCTGAACATGGGCGGCGAGCGACGCCGCCTTGGCGGCTAGTCTATATATTAATAGCCGATTCTCTGTCTGTCTGTTTGTTTGTCTGTCACGCAAAATGGTAGATTGAGTTGTGAGCGAAATTATTTCTTTTTTGTGTGCAACGTGAGTTCGAAGCAAATACATTGCAACCCCAATCGAACGTGACTTTTTTTGGCTGATGAACTAATAAGAATAACGTTGTGTTTTTATCATTATTGTTAGTTTTATATTCCACGTTGACTTGGCTTTGAAAACAGTACATCAACTAAATACAAAGAAACTAACTGATTAAACATTTTGGACAAAAAGCAGCAGTGGCAGAACGTGGCAGCATATGTTCGGTTTGCCACTAACTCTTGCCTGACTGTCTGAGACGGGTGAACTTTTTTTTGAGCAATCAAAATGTTTAAAAACCGATAGGTAAAAAAAGAGTATCATATCAAAACAAAATTTTTATTTTTTTTTATTATTGCTTTTCTTTTAATAAATTAATTTCTTCTTTTAATTGTTAAGCGTTCTGATCGAACGTTTTTTTATTCGATTTATTCATTTAGCACGTGCCTTTTTTTCTCTCCTCCCGTGTGATCTTTTTAAAAAGAGAAACCATTTCCCCCTTATGTTTGATAGCACCCATGTTAGAGCGCGTAACTTTTTTAAAACAAAAGCTAATAAAAAGTTGAAGTTTTCTCTCTCTACGTTTTCAGTGTATGGTTACACTGATAAAAGATTGGTTTTATCAGAGGTTATGACTTGGAACATGCTTCTGGTTGAACACAAGTTGTGTATGAGCCGTTTATAAGGAAATTTGACGTTTATTGATACAGTGATACAGAGCAGGTGGACATGGGCGGCGAGCGACGCCGCCTTGGCGGCTAGTCTATATATTAATACCCGATTCTCTGTCTGTTTGTCTGTCACGCGAAATGTTAGATCTGGCTTCCAAAGAAATGGGAGATCTGCAAAGGAGAGATCGCGGAGAACTTAAGGAAATTAGGGGGTATAGATGTCAAGCGCCTACCAAAGAAATGTAGGTGGGATATCTTTTCAGATATCTTAATCATCAACCCTCCATCGTCACGATGAGACATCATAACTTTAAAGAAACATTGAATCGAACATTGATGATGGATCTACGACTTCAATCCACTACTTTCCTGTATTGAACAGATGATGCACCTTGATGCTGATTTCAATGATGTCTATGGTGATGGATCAAACATCATGCATCACGCATGTTTGCACAACCGTGTGGATTGTTTGATGAAAGCATTTTACTCCTACACTTCATCAAGACATCCATACATGAGGCGTGATAATGTATGGAACAGAACACCTCTACACGAGGCTTGTCAGCGTGGTGGCTACGAGTGTGTGGAGTTCCTTGTGAACGTCATCATGGTGGATGTCAACGTGAAAGATAGTGATAACGAAACAGCTTTTGATGAGAGTTGTAAATTTTTGTGATTTGTAAATTTTTTGAAGACAATAAGAAGAAAATAGAAGAACTTCTTAAATAGATTATAAATATCTTTTTAAGATTAGATAATTTTATTGACGGTATTTTTTTGAATATGGGTATAGAATGAATTCCGACCTAGTTTGGAATATTTTGAGTTCTGAACTTTTGTGAAAATGTTTGCGAATCACTTTTTCAGGATGACAAATGATTTTTTGAATCCTGATCAGAATGCAAATCTTAAACAAAAATGCAATTTTCGTATGTGTTAACTATGTACACGTTAGAAAGTACTTTTTGATGCAGTTCCTGATTTTACCCTTCGCAAACTTTTTGCAGTACAGCATGTTGAATTGGCATGATCGATGTTTATAGAAAGCCATGACAGAATACTATAAAACCAAATCTAAGATCAAATACGTAAACGGAAAATAACATTTAATGAAACAATATTTACTGTATAAGAAAAAATGTGTTCCTCTCACTGTACATAAAACATCTAAAAGAAGGAACAAAAATGGAAACTGCTAGTTTTAAAGGTAATCTTTCTTTGCGAGAAAAGCCTTTAAAAAGGGCGTTACGTAGTTTTATTGTGTCTCCATTTGCCTTAAAATACCGCGTTGTCGCTGTTCGAACACTTTGGAAGTGCGGAGATGCTTTTCATAGATTGTGGGGAAAGCGAGAACAACTACAGAAGATTTTAAAATCGCAGGTTGTAGCGTTTATTAGTTGTGTTACCGCGCTGGAAAATCGGAATAGTGATGCAGCAAATCGATCTTCCGATCCTGGGTCTTCTTTCTTGATCGTATTTGACTGGCCAGAAATTAGTGGTACTGTGGTCGAAGATAGGATAGTTCAAAAGCTTTTGACAGCTGGCTTAGATGTCAGTTCTTGCAAGATTGTGAGAGGAAGAGGTTTGTTACGTTGAGAAATATTAAACAGTCCTTTCGTAAATGTCCCTTTCAAGAAGTCAAATTGCTTTTCTACTTTGTTTATATCCATGTAGGTGAAAGTAATCTATCAGCTGAATATGCATATGCAAGTAGCCTGTACATCACATTGAAAGACCACAAGTGTCAGGAGGCTCTGCAAGCACTTGTTCTCAGTAAAACGCGTCTAGTCAGGAGTGTCGCTCAAGAGGAGGGTTACGAAATGAATTTCGTGGCTGTGGAAGAAGATACAGTCAAGCCAGTGCAATTATATTTGCTGTCCACGCTTGATGACTGCGTACGTGAAGTTGTTCTTAACGCCGTCGAAAAAATCAAATTTACCGGTATCTCGTTGCAGGTCATCAATGAAAAGTCTCACGGTATGTCGTAACTTTACCATTAGTTCTTACTGTAAAATAGTGAAATGATAAAATTGCACATGTGATTTTATTTACAGGCGCTGGTGAATTGTCGATACCCGATCGGCTTTGATCAAAAATCGGTCAGGCCATTGACGTGATCCGGCGTGTGATGTCAGAGAAAGGGTACATCATATGTAATGGTGGCATCAACTTTTCTAGTTACACGTTGTTACATGTTGTTACATGTTGTTACACCTTGTTACAAGTTCTGAGAGAGTAAAGTGACGCATTACGTCACTTTCTGTGACGTCATTGCAACACTGGATTGTCAGCTGATGCAAAGGTCAGCTGAGATCGCGCAAATGACGACATAGCCGGGAATGACGCAATTCTATGCTTTATTGGTCAAAAGCATGTAATAAGATGTAACTAGATGTAACAAGGTGTAACTACGTGTAACTAATATCAGCTGATTAGGGAGTCAAATGACGTTAGTAGAAGAAGTGACGTAGATTGAACTTTTCCTTTGTGTGGAACTGTAACAAGATGTAACTAGATGTAACAAGGTGTAACTGCCTGTAACTAATATCAGCTGATTCTGGAGTCAAATGACGTCAGTAAAAGAAGTGACGTAGATTGAACTTTTCCTTTGTGTGGAACTGTAACAACACGTAACTAGATGTAACAAGGTGTAACTACATGTAAGTAAAATCAAATGATTTGAAAGCCAATAGAGTCTTTCTCACAAAGGAAGAATGACAAGCTTGAGAGTAGAAGACAATATAACTGGAGATGGAAGGTGGGGCAGTGGGGATTTTAATTAGTCCTTGTTTACGTACTATCTTTGTATTTGTTTCCAAATAATTTTCTACAACTGTTTTGCCTTGATCTAATGACAATCATAAATGTCGTGTCTTTATGTAAAAACAGCTTAAGACAGTCTTACTTTCTTAGCATTGACAGTTTCGCCATTATACCCGTACAATTTTCCAATTCGGTAAATCTAAACGTGATGCCAGGCTTTAGTTCGTGTGTCTTTATCATGTCTTTTAAAACATCCTTCTCGTGCTCGTTTAAGCTGTGTTTTGATGTTATTTGCAGGTCTTTGGTGTACGTACACCTCTTGAATTTGAAGAACATGTTACCTCTAGCAGAAACGAAAAGGACCAAAAACCTCTTGCTTTAATTTCTTACATGGCTAATAAATCAATAAATGCCAATAATGAAAATCAAATCAACTTTATCGTCTTAGCTCTAATCATCAATGTACTCGGCTTCCGTGAAGAATGAAAGCTGTACTCTGGATTTCGCAATATTGCCGTCCATTTACCAATTCCGTGTTTCTTGATGCCGTACGATAGAAACGAATCTTCTTTAGACGAAAACGAAACCTTGCTCTGTCGTTTTGAAACGGTTGCAATGCGTCCTTCTGTTGGTTTCTGCTTTTTCGTTGTAACATCACCACGAGAATGTACGGCCAAACTTTGAAATGCAATGCTTTGATCGTCAACTCTATTGTGCGATTCGTTGATTGTCGATACTGTCAAATGTTCGTTCAAACCGTCGTTTGGTAACCCCAGCAATTTTTCCATACACTGTTGTCCTTGACGTGCAACTTCGGCTGATTGAAGCTTTTGATAGTGTATTCGAGCTACGTGCGACGTATGTTTTTGATCGCGAGATAGAGCCGCTTGTTCACTTTCGGTAAGTTTGGATAAACCTTCTGTTTCGATAATCTGCCTGTATCGGGTTGGATTAATGTGCTTTCCGATGGCCTGGTATACAATTCTGCCAAATACGTCAGTTAATTGTTTAAATTGCGTACCATTCTTTGTTATTAGCAAATAGTCGCAAACTGGATTTAATCGAGTCCTTATACAAGCTGTGTATCCATTTAGAATGTCAACGACCCGTTTTGTTATTATGAGAGTGTCAAATCCGTACTTGTAATTTGTCTTAAATCTGGTCTGGTCGATAATGCCACCTTCGCATCCCAGTTCACGTACAATTGCCACTGTTAAGTACTGATAGGTCATAGGACGACTCGCCTTAACCATTAAGAAAAGCACGGCAACCACAAAGGAAGTACAAAACGATAAATCGTGTGCAGGAATAATTGCTGTTCCGTGACTAGCATTAAGAATGATCTGCGAAAACTATCGGCATGAGATGGAATGACGTTTTGCATATCTTCTAGGGTCGCCCAACAGTTGATACTCGTAAGATATTCTATACTCAACACTGTATTCCATTCTATTCTCATTTTCTTTGCTAAGCATTTCTTTACCCTATCCAAGTAGATCTCTGCGGCAATGATACGGGTATATTTTCAGCATTAATGCCATTGCTTCTTCTGTAATCCATCATGTGAGATATTGCGTGCATGTAGCCAATAATTCTGGAACGGCCAACGTTCCATGTGTTCTGCAAGTAGTCAACAAAATCCGAGAGCAAAGTAACGCATCCAACGCAATAGTCTATCACACATTCCGGTACGTCCCAGGCGGTCGAGACATCGTCACAACAATATTTCGCATACTTTAAGACTTTTGCTGTTAATTGTTCTGCTTGAGAATAACATTTGGCTCCTCCACCTGGGCTTTGCAGCAATCTGCTAAATAACCGTCCAACAGTACAGGTCTTTAGAAACATCGGCATCGAAGCAGTGCATTACCTCTTTTTCTTCCCTTCTGTTGACAAGCGAGTTGCTAATTCAGGAAATATCGTATTAACATCTGGTTTTTCGTCGAAAAAGTAAAACCAAACATGTTTTGTGAAAACGTGCTTTCTGCAACCTCTCTGTGTCTTAAAATGTTCACTTTCACACACTTTCACAGGAAAAACATAAACACTATCAGCGTTCGGTCTTAAAACCAATGTTCTCGGCTTTTTATTACTTTCCACAGCCTTTTGCCACTTTTTCTTCGATAAAATTCGTCTCTGCGACATGTCAGTCGATTACTGATATTTGTGACTAACACGATCCTCTTTTTATGTGATAATTCAGTGGCACTACATTAAAATATACCAGCCAATCACATCTAAGATTCCTAATGACAATCGTGCGGGCCGTAACGGACTGCCTTAGGCAGGTCTGCAAAACAAAGTTTTTACCTCTTCATTTAGGTTCTGTATTTTGAACAATCTCTTTTACTTTATAAAGAACTATTTAAAGGGAACATATTGGCCAATCTGTGAAGGAACAGAGTCGTCCGTTTCTTTAAACGAGATCTTAATAGTTAACAGAACAAGAAAGACCTTTTACCATATAAATTGTCGGTCTTCCAACGACCGTTTTGTCATTAAGGGAATTATTAACATATCAATAATGTAAAGAGTCTCAAGTGAGCCTCGTGAAATGTTCCTTTTAAATAAAAAGGAACTTTTACAAACAGGAACACGCACTTTTATTATTATTTTATACTTGAATGATTCTAAAAATTAGATACACAAAGGAACAAAAAAAATGTATACGATATATAATTAGATGACCTACTAATGTGGTTTATAGACAATATCAGATTGATTCTCCGCAATGCAGAAGAAGAACTCGCTTAATGTTAACTAAGAATTGGTTAGTAATTGCAAAAATAATAAATAAGTAAGAATAAATGAGGGTTTATCGACTGATCTATTTATCAATTAATTTAATGGAGCAAACTACAATCTTAAAGGTCAGTTTCTATTGCCGAGCAGGGCGACCGTTTTTTGCCGATCACAAAACAATCGAATGGACATTTTACTTTTGCATTGCATGAAGCTTTAAAGTAAACAATCTTAACAAAAAATGCTAGGGACTAATAGACCTTTCCCGAGTTTATTTTTTATCACACTCCGCCTCGTTTTCAATTGCGTTACTATGACAACCGAATCTCTTGTGCTCAATCATTAACACTATCACAATTATTACACTTATTGCACATTACTGAAATGAGTCCCGTGACATTTCGTTACCATATCAACCATTGCTAAAACGAGGCGGAGCTTGATAAAAAATAAACTCGGGAAATGTCTATTCAAAGCATATTTTGACTCCAAAGCTGGTGCTGTACCATGGCAGAACAACATTCATATTTTATTATAATTTTATACGATTGCCTTATTATCCGATTTTTTAACAATTCTATTATTATAGCCTTTCCATAAGTATACCAGATTTAATAGTCTCTAAAACAATCATTCATTCTAAAGTCTGATACAACAAAATCAAATCGCTTTTCTTCTAAGTACATAAGTAATGAATTACGTATTGAATATTTTCGTCTTCTTATCAATATAAAAATACATTTACAATTGGTGATATTTTGAATTAGAAAATTCTGTTGGACGAAATTTGATACTTTGAGAAGCTTTTACAACTGACAGGTGTATATTAAGTGAAAATTGTTAAAATTATGTGAAACATAACCAGTTAGGCTTTAAATTAAGCTTTTAAGATTTACATTTGCCTAACTGCTGCCTTAACAGTTCAAATTTTAGTAAGTCTGTTGGATGGAATAGATAGAATTTATGCAATGAACCTTTTAATAACCAGTCAAGTTCCACCTCGAATAACAAACAAATGCGAAGAATTAGTTTATAATGCATAACTTGGATCTCTTTAGAACTTTATCCTGTCAAAATTGCATTCATATTAAAAATTTATTGGAACAAAAATCAAAGACTAAAATTGGTATAATATCTGTTGGACGGAATCCTTTGGACGGAGCGAATGCAACAAATTTTTCAAGTAAATACATTCAACATTACAATAGCTAAAACTTGATTTATTAATTTCGCTAGTATAGCGAAGTATTGGTATCGTCGTTCTATGTATCTATCTCCGTGACATTTTGGACGATCTCACTAAAGTAAATAATTTCATATAAAAGCCATGTCTACACACACCTTAGCAATAAAAACTTTTGTTGACTTTCACGCTGACTAAAGGCGGGCTAAATTTGGACCAAATTATGAAAGTTCTCCAATTTTCATAAAAATTTGCACAAAGCACACGTGAATGGTGCTGATTTCGAATTCGACAGTCATTTTGTCAAATTTGGCCAAAATTGGGCAATTCGGGCCAAATTTGAACCAAATTATGAAAGTTCTCCAATTTTCATAAAAATTGGGCAATTTGGCAATGCTATATTGAGAATGTTTTATAATTGTTGAGAGTAGATTTGTGTAATTGTGGCACCGTCCTGAAGACTTTAAGCCAAATTTGAGATGAATAAGTTTTGATCTATTTGTTTTGTATAATTACGAGTTGAAATTCTGCTACCGTTATCAACTATTGGATCTCACAGTTCTATGAACAGTATATATTTGTTAGAATTGTGAGAATGCATTATAGCGAAATTTTCGACTTCCAAGTCGTCTTGTTTATTATTAGTTAATTTTCATGGTATTTGAGATCCTGATAAAAATAAAACAACAGCGCAGAGAGCGCAAAGGTCAGCGCTTTCAAGATGCTTTCAAGATGTTTTTCAAGAAATCGCAACGTAGTTTGTATAAGGGGCTGATCATATGGAGCTTTTCACCCCGGTAGGGCGAGACGACACGTTTTATTTTAATCTCTTCAGTGCCTCGTCATTAATATCCTTTCCCAATTTAATTGTTTTCACTTTAGGGCTGTTGATGAGACGCCTTTACGCTTAATATCGGAAACTTTGTCTTTACGAAATATCGCTTTCAGTTCGGGTAATGCCGAGCCTGATATGATCGCCTTGACATACTGAATTTCACAGAAAATACACTGGTTTTCATACTGATCCAAGTAAAAATTCTAAATTATAATTTTCTGCTTCATAAAATGAATCGAATTTTATTAGGATCGAAGTACCTGAAGGGCTACTCAAGCCTTGCGAGTCACGGCCGTGTGAATAAAGAAATATACACTTTTTCCCAACTGAACATGAAAGAAGTACCAAATCCACAGGCTATAAAAATACCGCAACTGTAATCACTAGGTAATTTAAAGAGCGTCTGGCTTTCATGCAATAATTCTGCTATATGTGATTCGGATTTATCCACCTCAAAGTTATGGTTACCTGCATACACTTGGGTTGGCAGATCATTGAACGAGAGAAACTCATTTGTAAAGCCCATTTTTCCGTAAGTCTCATCACCGAGTTCTAGCCTCCTGTCCATGTCTCACTGTCACCAATAGCATGGATTTTTTACCTTTGCATGACATACAGCCAATAAGTCATTGCACATACACTGACTACCTGTAGTATTACCAAACCTCGGATTACCCTGGTGAAACGACCCTTGAACAACTTTGTTTGGAAATACCGGTCCGGGATTAGTTTCAATGTCACCTGAAGCCAAAAGCATTATAGCGAAATACAATATAATCGCACAAAACCGCTCTAGCCTCATTAAACGGGGAACAACGGTACAAGATGAACGAGAACCTATGCACATAATTTCTCTTTTAACTGCTTGCATTGTCAACTGAGCAAGTGTGCAAAAATTTAAGCGGTATTCAACAATGCAAATCAATTTGAAACTGAACTGAAACTTTCAGAAAAAATGACAGTCTGAGAGTGTCTGTTACGGTCTGATAATCTGACAATTTTGGTCAGTTGAGACTAATTGGACTATTGGACTCTTATTGAGACAAATTGGATTATTGGACTCTAATCGAGACAAATTGGATTATTGCACTCTAATTGAGACAAGTTGAGACTAATTGAGACTAATTGAGTCAAATTGAGATTAACTGAGTCAAATTGAGACTAATTGAGACAAAATGAGACAAGTTGAGACTGATTGAGACAAGTTGAGATGTTTTGACTCGATATCCGAATATAGTCCGGATATCCGCTAGTATCTTCTGCCAGCAATTGACCTAAAAAAAGAAAACAGAAAGATGCCATTAAAAGCTATATATAATTCAACCTTCAGACAGTTTCATTGTACATATCACTTTGGTTTTCCATAATGATATAATGATATTTAAAACACTCAATCAAAAATCACTGAAACTGGCTCCCTCACTTTCAAAACTGCTGCATGGACCCTGATGGATTGGGTAGACATTAGAATTGTGGTGTCAGTGTTTCTTTAGTATAACACATGGATAGTAATGGAGTTTGCCAAATCAGGGCACTTCCTCAAATAAAAAAGAAGAAAAAGAACAAGTGTGTTTGCAAAAAGTGTTTCAGTTATAGTTGAATCTTTGAATATAATTTAAACATTTAAGGATAGACACAAATCAGACTACTGTTTTATCCGTCATCCACGAAAATAAGTTTTACAAAAATCTGTTCCCCTAGTTAACAATTAAAGGTATCTTTGTATATTTTGGACAAAATATAAAAAATATAAACATACAAACTCAGAAGGAATGTCGATTTATGTCCAGTAATCTCTGCATACTATCGTAAATAAATCTATATACTGATGACTTTAAAGAAACTTCTCAGAAAAAACGTTTATTGTCAGAATCAAATGACCTACCCAGGACATTGAAAATTTAGGAAATTTTTCAAGGAAGAAACAACAGAAAAGGGCATAATAAAGGCATCATACATAAAAGGCTAAAAAACAAAATATATAAGCGATGAAATAATTGTAATTTGTGTTTGTACGTCTTTCTTTATAGAAATGAAATTTTTCAAGCAAAAAGTCATTTATAAATGCCATCATCATCACTTCTGTATCTCTTTATTTTCCTCCTCACTATCAGACCCTTCCCATGATACATCAAGGTATGGTAACACTGCACATTTATGTGCAGATACTAGGAAATCCTTGCATTGTTACCAATATTTTGCATTTTTTCATTAAAAGCTGAGAACATAATGGAATTTAACATTGTCATTGATATATAAATAAACTGTCCAGAACAAAATGCATTTTCATTGCAGAAATTATTTTCATTTTCGGATTTGTTTCCAGATCTCATAAAAAGAACATCAGTAATTATGTAAAGAGAAAATACCTGCAAATAGGGCAGTAGGAAAGCAAAGGAAAGCAAAAGCAGCTATTTATTGATTCTAATTACTGATTTCCAAAAATAATACTTATAATTTTTGGCATTGTTTTGTTACTGTGTTAATATTTGTTGAATATCGATACATCAAACACAAATGCAATTCAATTTTGACATTTGAATTAAATTGTTAGAAAATTGTGTTAGCCAGGTGTTTTTTGGGTATTATCTTTTCCAAAAAGTCTGCATACTGCTGATAAAACACCACGTATTTTGTAAATGCTAACCTATCCATCATTATAAAATATTGCAAGGGCAAAATTGGGTAGGACAAAATTTGTGTCTTACGACTAACAATATTCAAATTAACGTGCTCCCCCATTAATAAATTGATAAAAAGTCAAACAAAAACAAACAAAACATTTGAACCTACCTTTTGTTGCTGGGAAGACTGCTCGCTATATCAATTTGTATATATACAGCATATACAGTATATACAGCAACCAACAATTTCTCCAAATTATTAGTTATACTTTCAAATGCAATGTCATAAATTTGCACGAAAAAGACTTCTGCAAGATTCTGACTCCTACGGAAACTAGTTTCATGAGGCTTACCACGTTTAATTTGTTGCATTAAAGCCCCACTTACCGTAAATAAACTACCATCATTAACCCTGAAGTAAGATAGGTCAGATAAACCCAGGTCATAAATAGCCTCTATGCTAGACTTAGTGGTATCAGCCTACAACTGGGGACAAAAATTTGTGGACTTACGGACGCACACAAATGCTGATGAAAGATCAACTGCTACCGCGCTGACCAATAAAAACATTTTTAAATAAATAAAGTTTCTAACAACTCAATTTTATAATAACATTTATGGACATCTGGTATTTTTCAACCAACAGACCGTCATTAAAGTTCCTAAAAGAAATTGATTGGCAGCAACTATAAAAACTTTTAGAAGGAGTGATGCATTTAATCATTTCTTTAAATTTGGAATGTATAGGTTATAATCCTTGTTATAAACTGAGTGAATTTCATTCGGAACATTTATGTAATTGAAAAAGCCAAATTCACATTTAAGAAATACTAATGTAACTCCCAAACCACCATCTGGTTTTAAACTTGAGTTTTATGAGATGCAATTTCATTTCGCAAAAACAAATCTTTTCTTTTCATACAGTTCCTTTGGCAATTTGAGTTCACCAAAATATTCTTTTTTTAAAAGTTTTCTTAAAGTTAATTGTCTGGGATAGTGACTGTACGTGAGGTTTTGCCTCTTTTTCAAGCATCTTTGAAGGACTTTCCCGGAAAAATTTTATTAATTTGTTATTATATATACTAGCAAAGGAGGTGTCGCTTTCTGCCTATGTTCAGCCTGTGTTGAGTTCATGACAAAAAAAATTAAGGAATAGGCGACGAAAACTGCAACCATGTTGTAGAGCTCAGAAAACTGATTAAAAAATTGGATGGGATCATTTTGCTACAACCAACCGCTTCAGAGATATCGTCGATTAAAGATTTTGATGATGTCACAGACCCATCCTCTCCCAAAATTAGGCCCACAATTTTCGTCACCCCAGAATCGAGTATTAATATAAAGACTTATTGAACTAATGCATTCAACGTGAGCGAGTGAATTTCCTTTTCTTGTTAAATGTGTTTGAGCGTACACTACATCATGCTTCTTTCTTTCGAAAATTTTTAAATGACTTCGCCACAAAAATTTTAATGATCACAAATTATCCAATGAAACTACTTGACGGCATGCGTGGTTGAAAGATAAAACAGATGGTCATTTACAGTAAATTATTGTAATAACTACCCAAATAATTTTATCATTTATATATGTTAAAATAACAGTGGAAGAATATATATAAGAACATTCATAATGTTATTATGAAAATCAAATTCGCAGTCAAAAAACTGTTGCAATCAGAGCTTTTCAGGGGTCTTTAAATTTTTAAAAGGAACCTTTTTATGCGGTATTTATCATCCAGTTTAAATCAGTAAACATCTTCAAAAAATCAATACAATCACTGGTGTGCTTAAGAAGCACTTGTTATCATCCAAGCATTTCTATCTTTTTAATTAATAAGGGAAACGAGATATGTTGCGATCATAAAAATGAAAGGGAAGTTTTATACATTATGGTAAAACATAACACGCGATTCCTTCGTATTTATATCCATGTCGGCCAACCGTACCTGATTGTGTTGTTCCTATCTCTTCCGAGCTCGTTGTGAAGAAGTGTTCAATCTCGGGTTTGAGATACCGATAGAGCGGGATTGAATCGCCAATTTTTGATGGATAGCAAAATCCTGCAACTCCTTCACATAGGTAACCAAATTTTCCAAATGCACCAGACACTGTTGTTCCAATTTCCCCACTGTTTGTGGTGTAAAAATGATTATTTCTTCTACAATACCGATACAATGGCACAGTACCTTGTATTTGATGTGAGACAATATGACATTGTACGCCTTCATAACAATAACCACCTTTACCACCTCCCAGTTCTCCATAATTGGTTGTGTAAAAATGATCTTTGATTACTGGATTCCAATAACGATGCAAGGGAACTAAATATTCTGAAATGCCAGATGTTGGTTAAAAGAGATGTGTAATCTATCGACTTTCAAAGTACTATTGTATTGACTCACTATATGTTTTACCTGCACTCTCACTGCGAGATTCTGATTCTTGTTCTTCGGAGTTTTGCAAATCAAATGAAATGGAATCTTTTTCATCAAGAGGAGTTTTTTGTTTGGTACATGTTCCAGCTTCTTCTTCGGTACCCTTTTGGGAGCTAAATAAGAAAACGGTTTTTCGATGACTTAGTTTGTTTGGCACATCCATTCATGACTAAATCATGACAAGTAATGTAATTTAGAAAAACACAAAATATCTCTAAGCAAATGAAAAATGTAACGATAAGAAAAAAGTGATTATTCGATATAGGAAACGCTAAAGTCCTGACATCGATGTGCAACATTTTTATGCCTCGTATGGTATTTTATGCTGCTCAAATATTTCATGTTGTGTACGGATGCTTTTCTCTTTACAATGCAAAGTAATTGTTGGTTTTGTTCGTATTAGGTCATCAGGTCAGTCCCAATTGTTTAAACACCATCGTTTGTTCGAACAAATTTTGATACATTGTTAGCTTCTGGCGTTTGCTTTGGTACTGTATGACACATTCTCTTGTTCTTGTTGTTTTTTTGCACAAATGATGAGCCAGTACTTGCAATTTGATAAATACAGGACATTAATTAGAAAAATTATTCCAAGAGTAAAAGAGAAAAAGCGAGTAAGTTTCTACATCTACTTCATATGCATTCATGGACTTTAGCCTTAAATCCCCTAAAACCTACCTTTGATCATGCTTTACCAATTCTAAAATAAAAATGGAAAATGCTTTCTTCAAACTTATCGCACAGACTTCAATTGACCAAACTTAGAGGGAACAGTTCCCTAATCAATAATACAAATATAAGACCAAATTAATTTTACCTGTGACCTTTTGCAAAACTTCTTCACCAAACTTAAAACTATCATTGTAATGTTTAGTTTTTATCAAAGTATTTAGGGTTGCTTTAGAACTAGGTAGATTGGTCAAATGGACTTCTATGCTACCTAGACTGGTTAGTGAAGACAGATCTTCGAGTGTAAATTGAATGTGATCATTCTTTGTGCAGTTCTGTATATTTTGCGAAAACCATGTTCTACCAGCTGTAACAATGAAATCTTCATTGCTTGCGGTAAAAGATTTAAGCTTACTGCATAATTCCAAATCGCATTTTCTTTGTGACTTGTACTTCTCCTTTTCATCATCATATTCTTTCAAAATCGCCATCTCTTTTTCATTCATTTGTTGAATATATTTTTTCAAATTCATTATTTTCCTGGCATGCAATTCTTTGCCTAGATCCAATCTGAACGCTTCCAACTGCTCGTCTTCGATTTTACAATCTTCATAGGTTTTAGATAATTTTGTTGATGATGCCACAACATTCTCAAAATGGTCCCTTAACGCCTTTGCACAAGTTGCTACCGCTGTGTTCTCGTGTGTTCTATGTATCCTGTGTTGACAATATCTGCAAATGAATCTTTCGTTACATTTGATGCAAACAATTCTAGCGAATGTTTTGTGTTCTTTGCAAACTGGTTGGAAGCTATCTGTGTCATGATCATAATCAAGGAAGTGATGTTGGTCGTTATTACATTTGTGTTTATTCACGCATGAATTGCACAATTTCATTTGAAAGGCAGAACAATATCGAGCAATTGAATTTTGACGGCCTTGCCCTTCACATGTCTCTATCATCCTGAAAAATAATCAAACTGAAGTTAAATGTTTTACAGCAATAATTATAATAATAATAATAATAGTAAAAATCATTTCAAAATGCAGGTACCTGTTAAGGTTTTTATTTTTTACATCATCCAAAACACTTTCAATGACGAAATTTTTTGTCAGCACATCTTTCAAAGTTAGATGAGGTTGAACTTCGGTAGTTTTTTCACATTTGTTTGGACATTTTAATGTTGCATTTCCATCATTGTCGAAAACTAGCAGTGTTTCCTTACATTCTTCACAAAAGGAGTGACCACAAGGTAACTGTCTTGCGTCAATGAGTCGGTCCAGACATATTGGACATTCAAATGCTTTCTGCGCTTCGGACATTCTGCAAGATAATTTTGAACTCGATACGTATTACCAGGGTTTCTGTTTAAACAACGAATATTTACCAAAATAATACGCACAGCCGTTATCATCGTTAGTATTGTTAAAATGATTTAAGAAAATAGCATACCTATTGAAATAATACAAATGTGGAGGATGAACCTTTCTGGCGTCTCCTTCTGTTGATCTTGAATCGTAAAAAAATTAAGTCAAAGTGTGGGATTAATTTGAAAATAAAACATTCGTAAGTTATTGATGTAAGTTGCATAGTTGTTTGAATAAATAGTCGTTTTGTTATTAAAACTGTCATAAGTAATCAATAATGTTTTGAAAAGCTTTGTGAATGATTTTTATGTAAGCCAATTGAGTAACTGTGAAGACGTCATTATCATGTTCCTAAACAACATAATTAAATCATTAAGAGGAATAAGCTGCCTGTAACCTAGGAGGATAGAATAGAGAAGGAGAAACAACTCAAATTTAAAGCCTATTCAAACTATTCAAATTTTGCATTGTTTTTAAATTGAATAGAAACGTAAGCGCGATGCGCTCGTCCCAGTTTTTTCCGCGCAAAAATGATGAAGTTCTATTTTCTCCTAATTGAAGCCTATATCAAAAATATACTAATTTATCCCCTGAGAGACCACTATTAAGCTTTTATCTATTGAAAATAGACCGATATGTCCCTCACAGTGGGTTTCAAAACATTCGGCGTCAAAAACCCGAGAGGAAATTTATAAAAATCGCCATTTTGAGCTTCAACAGGAAGGTGCATGTGCTCTCACTGATCATGTTTTTTTTGAAGAAATACTTGTGCGTGTGTTTTGCGTGATTTATATAATCTTTCTTGTGAATTTATCTGTCAGTTTCTTTTTATTTGAACATTTTTGGTTCAGGTTTACGTAAGTTATAAGGATTTGTTTCACAGTGATTTACTGTCGTTTTCTTAATATATTTTGCATAAATTAACTTTCAAAAATTTTACTCAGTCAGCATTATGTTTTTACTTACAGCTCTCTGTAATGCCTCTCTGTTATTACTTTTGATTAATACTGTTTCTGTTCTCCAGGAATTCTTTCGAGAAATATTTGTTGTATATAGTTAAAAAATAAAAAGTTGGTTGCTCATGGATTTGTCACTTTTAAGTATTTCACTTTCTCTTGCTTGGTTAAATTCTTTGACTTTTGAACATAGTGTGTTGTTGCTAGCCACTGGCAACTTGGTATATTGTAAATGCATATTTTTCCCTTTTCTAGAGCATATAATCTAGAATTGATATTGTCAAAAATTATTAAAAAAGAAGAAAAAAACAACCATGAAGGAGTGTTTTGGTGTAGTAGTTGAACATGAAGAACCAAATGTGTACCCTCAGTAACCTATGTAGTAGTTAGTAGCTTCGCAAGAAGAGTTCAAAGGATTGAATCACAACAACCTAAGTATGTTGGGGATGCTCCTGAATTTTCAATACATGATGATTCGTGTGATATCTGTTCTGTGCCTGCTAAAAAAACATCATTAAGATTAAGTGAGAATTAGTAAACAAACATAGCATTTCTACAAGAACAGCAAAACCACGGAACTGGTGATTTTAAAATTGACTCAGAGGAAGAAATAACAATGATGAGTTTAACGAATTCGAAGAAGCCTGGACGATATTTTAGTGGAAGATTTCCAAGAGTAAAATTTGCTACCCCTGAAATCACATTTATTGACGAAAAATATCGTGAAGTAGCTGGACTACAAAACATAGTCACAACTGAGCTTGTGTGTCAATTGTGTGTCAAATGTTTTTAAGAAGAAGTCGTTCTTCGAAAAACATATTTGAGATGTGCTAAACTATTTTATGTATTATTTTTTTGCTAGCTACCTAGTGTAGTAGCTACCCACTGTATCACTTATTATTTTATCAAATGTTGAACAATATTGGAAAAATTTCACTTCTTCAAAAGTTTTTATTCATGTAAAGAAAGTTCTTCATTTAGCTAGGTGACCTTATAGTGTTTTAGTTTGTTAATGATGAGGTCTCAAACTATGACTGTTTCAACCTTTCTTATATTTTACTGGTTCATCTATATAAATGTTTTAACTCCCTACTAAGGTTTTACTTTCAACTGTATATATGCATGCTTAAAGGTGTACAGATTTTATATGTCTTGATGATGATTTAGAAATCGAAAATTCGACGTTTTTATTTAAATCTTGTTATCTTATTTTACTTTGAATTTTAAAGTTTTCAAGATGCATAAATTCGGAATTGATTTCTTGTTTATGTTTTGAAACTAAGATATCCATGATTATTTTAATATATTCCCCTCATTGTTAGGAGAAACAGTTTGTGATCAAAAACTATTACATCATGAGTTGGTGAAAGCCAATAACATTTCGCCCGGATTGTTTTTTGAAAAACCAATCGCATTGCTACTGCTTAAGTTATGTTAAGTTATTTCTTTGTTCAAAGAAAGATTATGCAGTTAACCGCTAATTCTAAAATTTAGATTTGAAAATAGAGCCACACGCTAGCGCATCGAGCTTATTACAATGGAAAAGCTAGAGTTGTTTCTCCTTCTCTTTTTCTATCCTCTTAGCTGTAACTAATATCTTTTGTAATCAAAAGGTTTTCAATTTTAATTTTATTCTAGAACTTTCGTGCCCAATGAAGTCTTTGTTAACTTAAGGAAAAATGTGTATTTTCATTTTCAAAATGACAGATGAAATAAAAGGGAAGTCAGGGAAATCTTAGTATAATGCTTGTTCAAGAAGAAATTCTGGGCAAACAAGTCCGACTTTCCCCGAGCTATTTATGACAAAACCCTCCTCATAAGCAATAGGATGCAATAGAAATCACGTGGGAATAGCTGATGATAGTTTCCGTAGCGCTCCTTTTTTTTCTAGAATAGTTCTTTCTTTGAGTTTGGATTTAATTATCTTTTCGCCTTTTTCATAAAGGAAATGGAACCACTGCTCCCAAAGAGATATTCTCTATCGCACGGCTAGTTATTTTCATAAATCCATGTCTTGAAGTTTTCTTCAATATCATCAGTTACCGTGGGGATGAAAAGTTTGATTGAACGAATAACTAATGTTTGTACAATTTCTACCGCTATCTTAGCAAACATATGCTTATCTAAGAAGACTTCTGTAAGAATAGCTTACACATCCAAACTATCTTATATTGTTGGCCAAAATATATTGTAAACTTTGATAATGCTTTTGTGAATGTCTTGAATGTCTTGTGAATGAATTATTAACAGAAACTTCTAAAATTGTATAGAACCTAAATCATGAATTTCACATATAATAATACCCAATGAATTTTTTATATATTAATTATATGGTTGATTACATTTAGCTTAGACTTGTAAGGGGAGAGCGGGGCGAATAATCTGTAATCACCCTGATTTTTGTAATCTCCCCTTACAAGTCTAAGCTAAATGTAATCAACCATATAATTAACGAGGAATAACATGGTATTCTCGAGATGATTTGGTATTAATAGCCCTTCGTTTCATTACGTTCGGGCTATTTTGAAATTTTTTCAATGAACCTCCGGGCTATTAAACCCAAATCACCCTCGAAACCATGTTATTACTAGTACATATCGCCCTAATGAAATTTACTAAGTTATGGTGAAAAATAATTTATCAAATTATGAAAGTAACGAAGAACATTGATTTTTTTTGCAACCAGGATTGAATGTATATGGCATTGGCATTTGACGAGATAAGGTCATAGAAGAAGCTCTACAGATGAACTCAATGCTTATCAAAACCACACCCATGTAATGTCGCTTTGTTGCTTAGATCTCCAGAATACGCCTAGAGCTGCATGGTAATCACACTCGGTTTATCAGTCATTTGCTCCTCCAACTTTCCACCAACACCTCGACTGGAAACCACACATCGACAACACAGTCAAAGTCTGCTTCAGTACGCTAAAGTTGCTAAGGATGATGAAGCGCCTAATACCCTTTCAACTGAAGAAACAGCTTTCCAATGCCCTGATACTGTCAAAGCTTGACTATGTCTACATTGGAACAACCCCAGTTTGTTTACTAAATAAACTTCAGATAAAGTTCAGAACGCAGCAGTGGGTTTCATTCTCCAAACGCACGCAAATATGGAAAATGTTATCAAGCTGTCGTGGCTTCCTGTATTAGAGAGACACGAATATGCTATTTCGGTGTTAGCTTTCAAAGCTCTTTATGAAACTGTTCCTAAAAACATGCGAGTTGAGCACAAGGTGGATTTAAAATCCCTACGCAGTAACACCAACATAAAAGGGACCATGATCGAATGCAGAGATAAAGTCACGAAGTTCCAAGCGGAAGAAAACCATTTTCAACGAACTGCCGAAGTCGATCCGTGACATTGACAAGCTAAACACATTCAAAAAGGCATTGAAGAACTATTTATTAGATAAAGCTTTAGCTCGAGCAATAAAGTATATTTATGTTTGTATTTCCATTATTAAAATTAAAACTTTGGTTGGGTTGTAGACAAAAAACAACAAATAAAATTTTATTGAAAAATTTTCACTTCCAATCTATGCTGAAGCATCATCAGATTGAAAATGAAATAAACTTTTTTTAAACGCATCTACAAGTTAAAAACTATTAAACAATTCCATTTATTCCTTAGATAATTCGTAGATTCTACGTCAGAGAAATTAGCAGCATGTCCTGTATTTCTAATGTGCTGCGATAATCCAGATATTTTTTCTTTACTTCTTTTAACATCCACTTTGAGTTCCTTCATTCTGATTTTTAGTTTCCTTCCTGTTTCCCCCAACATACTGTTGTTTGCAATCGTTACAGGTGACTCGATAATATCATGCTCTCCTCGTTCTCAGTCTGTTTTTTGTTTTTTTTCTTGATTGTTAAAGGTTTCATTGATTGCTTTTTCTATTACTCTTTATGAAAATTCATTCAACTGCATAGTTTTTGTATATGTACTTTTTTTCTTCTTCAAAGTCATTTTTATCGGTGCATATAATTTTAGTTCTTCTTATTAAAGTTTTTATCGTTGACAATTTTACGTGTAATGGCTGGTTTGAGTGAAAATTTGTATACTGGCCTGTGTGTGTAGGCTTCCTGTATACTAAGCAAAAATAAGCAAAAATAAATGATTAAGTGATTAAATGATTGATTATTAACTTTATCGCAAACGCCAGTCAATGATGGCGTCATCATTTAATTTCCAAGAAAACTCATTTCAATGTATTATTAAAACCTTTTAAAAAAAACATGGTGGTCAGTACGATAAAAACTGAATAATTGAACTGTGTTTGGCTTTTTATTTCGGTGAGATATTCTTAATTAACAAAAAAAATATCATATTCTGAAACTATTTGATGTGTGTTTGATATACTTTCTAATGGGTTTGTGTGCGTCTTATTCTAAAAAGAATCAGTTAAACCGGATATTCCTGAATTAAACAGTAGATATCATCATTTTATATTGCATGCTATGCATTCCATTAAAAGAGCTTAGAGAAACTACTAAAGAGTGGTTAAAAGTAGGTGAATACTCCTCCCACTCAGTTGATAATTTTTTAAAGTTTTAAAGTTTAGGGTCAGAGCTGGTGATATTGCTTCAGGAAGTCATTTAAAAAAATGCAACAGATATTCAAAATATTTGTCTCCTGAAATTGAGAATGTATTAATTTCATACCTGGGTGATTTTATTTCTGATAAAATAATTAAGGATGAAACGGGTACTAGATTTTATTCCATCATTTCACCAAAGAACAGATGTCACTTGTTATACCGATTGTGGATGATAATTTTGGTCTTAGCGAAAACATTGTTAGATTTCTGCAATGTTGTAAAGGGTTTCAAATGCTATTGCGGTAACACTAAATGAGCTGAATTTTGATATCAAAGCTTTTCGCGGACAGTGTTATGATTGTGCTGTAAATGTTGCGGTTAAGATTAATGATTCTCAGCGGCACAATTTGCACAAAAATGAATTGACCTTGCATACGCATTGTTCCTCTAACTGCTTAAATTCAGTGAGTTATAATTGCATAAGAAATTCCAAGGGGAATCTTTTGACGATAAGATTTATCTAAGTAACTTAACATTTTGCTGGATCAGATGCCAAACTATCACTTATGCTGAATTCCACAAGTGGCAAGTACTTTCAAGTTCCAACTAAAACATTCCATAGACAGCGACTTATAAATTTGAAATTCTATTTCCTAGCAGATACTAAGCTGTATTTCCAACAGAACCTTCTTTACATATAACATAAACGTTACCAATAAACTATAGCAAAATTTTTACAAATTTAAGTGATAGAAAACATTGTCTAAAATTATTAAGTATGTTATGGCAAAGATTCAACCCTCAGAAACATTTTTGGTGTGTTACTTTAAAGCACTAAAGTACTTAATAACATCACAAAAGTTGCAAGATACTTCCATATGGTGATGCGAGGATAGAGAATTCTGTCTAGATCACATCTGAATATTCAAGACGATATTTACGAATAATATGAAACATAGGAAATATTGCAAAGGAACGAAATACTAGATGAATTTCGGATTTTTAGTTAATAATAATAAAGGTTCTGATCAAAGTGTTTTAAAGCAATATGTGGACTCATACTTTATTGAGCATTTGAACTTGACGGTTAATCACTGCAATAAGACTGTAAAATCCGGTATCAAATTTCCTTGCTCTCGCAAGAACATAGAGATAACCAGATTTTTGTCGAAAGGAGGTGTTAACATAGCAACAAAATTTACTAACAAACTGAAATAACAAACAAACTCTAATGTAAAAATGTAAAATAAAATCCGTGTATTATTACAATTTCACCTATCATTCGGAAAAAATAATGCATGTATATGTTACGGGGATTGTGATAAATTCGGGGATTTTTCATATTTCATCGTCAGATGACCTTTGGTGGGTCTTACATTGAACACTAGTCTGTCGCCATTTAAGCTCAAACCCCATTCATGAAAACCATAATTTTGGTAGGTTTTGAAGTGTCATTTAATTAAATGCAAAGTTCTATCCATTCTTTAAGTCAATGGGAATATCGTGTTGTAACGATATTCTTTCGTTTTCAAAAAAACAGTCATTTCTTATTGCAGTTCTCAATTGACCAGCCTTGACATATGTGCTGCTTCAGTAACTTCCCACATTTGGAATGTCCTCTTAAAGTTGCATAAAACATTGCATCGTGTTCTTCGTTGTCTTTTGCATTAATATCGCATTTGTGTTCAAGTAATAATGTTACGGATTTTACGGCTTCATTGGAGGTAGAACCACAGGCAGCAAATATTGCAGTGGCACCTTTCATATTTCTCACTTCAACATCGCAACCGTTTTCCAGCAGTAATTTCACAATTTCACTGTATTCTCTATTAGCAGTGCAAATAAGTGGAGTATTATTGGTTACATTAATGTTGAAGTAATAACTTTACAATTTTGGTATGACCACAATTAGTGGCAAGCATAAGTGCTGTTTCTCCCTCATCATTCTTTATCTCGGTATCACAATTGTGCTCAAGTAATAATTCCACACACTTGGTATTCCCTCTTTTAGAAGCATAAGTCAGTGCCGTGTTTCCAAGCCGAGGTTTGTTTGTCAAATATTTATTGATTTGAGTTAGTTATGGAGGTAATGTTTCAAGTACATCTATCCTTGTTGGGTTTCAATAATATGAACGTTCATAACCGCCAGTTTTGTCTGGTCATTTTGTATGGAGCTGGTAGTTTTGTAGTAGGGAGATTTTGTCTGGTCATTTTGTGTGAAGCTGGTAGTTTTGTAGTAGGGAGTTTTTGTCTGGTCATTTTGTGTGGAGCTGGTAGTTTTGTAGTAGGGAGTTTTTGTCTGGTCATTTTGTGTGGAGCTGGTAGTTTTGTAGTAGGGAGATTTTGTCTGGTCATTTTGTGTGGAGCTGGTAGTTTTGTAGTAGGGAGATTTTGTCTGGTCATTTTGTGTGGAGCTGGTAGTTTTGTAGTAGAGAGATTTTGATTACTGTTTCTGCCTCTGCTATTCTTCATCACCAGTAGAGAAAATTTGAATGGTTTATCCGAGTAGAAAAAGGTCTTCTGTCCTCACGAGTAGAAAAAGGTCCTCTGTCCTCACGAGTAGAAAAAGGTCTTCTGTTCTCACGAGTAGGAAAAGGTCATCTGTCCTCACGAGTAGGAAAAGGTCATCTGTCCTCACGAGTAGGAAAAGGTCATCTGTCCTCACGAGTAGAAAAAGGTCTTCTGTCCTCACAAAATGAATTGATTATCGGAAAAGGTTGCATCGTAGTTTCTGTGAAATATAATATTTAATGTTGTGACGTCATCAGTGTTTTGGTAGGAAGCAAGTGGTGGGATTATGGTTCTTTCTGGTTATCGTGAAAAAGAATAATTTTGCAACGTCAGCAAACTAATGTCAATAAACCATGTGTTTTTAAGGTTGTGTAGGATTTAACATTTTTTTGTACTGTATTTTTAGATAGATTCGTGTAAGACGTTACACAACGATCTCATCGAAGAGTTGTGTTCCAGCTGTTAAATTTGAATGTGGAAAAAAAATCAAATTTCGTTCAAGATAGGAATTGAAAAGCGTCATGTGGAAGAAACTTTAGAGGAAGAAACTTTCGCGAGTTCGTGATTTTTCGGCAAAAAGTAAAATCCCGCGAAAAATGCTTAATGTCTTCATTCGCCAAAGTTAATTCCCGCGAAAAATGTTATTTTTTTTCACCGAAATTTTCAAAAAAAAATTGTCACACTACAAAAATGTAGCATGCTTTAATCTATGGGTTTTCCTCTGAGTATCGTTTGAAATAAATAGGTAAAATTTGTAAAAACTGTATTTCTTGTTTGTATTTTTACTTCTTTTTGAATCATGGAAAAAAATTTTTGAACTGCCTTGTTCGCGAAAGTTAATTTTCGCGAAACATAGTCAAATGGCTCATTCGCGAAAGTTAATTCTCTCGAAATATAGTCAAATGGGCCATTCGCGAAAGTTAGTTCCCAAAATTTCGCGATTTTTTCGAGTCGCGAAAGTTTCTTCCTTTAAAGTAACTTTGTAGATATTTTATTATTTAAATGTAATTTTTCTATTTATTTTTAATCGAATTTGAATACCGTATTTTCTTGAACAGTAGACATCCTTGAATTGAACCCGCCCTTGATTAGAATTACACGTTACGCAACCGCACACCGCGGTTTAACAGAAACCGCAAGCAGGAAATAATTTGCGTTGTTATGACGTAATTTCAATTATAAACTCCTCCTGGATCAGGATGTGGACTTCAGAAGACCACCGTTGATCGTTGGTTCGCTCAGTTGTTGACCTATTCCTCTCTACTCACATCACTGCTCACACATTACTGCTCTAATTATCTCGAATCTTAATTATATTGTCCAATCAATAGGGCTGCATAACTGCCAGAGATGGGCATTACCACATGTGGCTTTAATTTTCGTCACGGGGTTGGCACAGGGAAAGGTGGATTTGACATATCGTTTTTGTTTGAATATAGACACAGTAAAATTTTTTTACCTGGGGATGCCCACAGTTTCAAATTCGATTTGTTGAACATTTCACATGTCGATTTCATCAATTTCAAAGCTATATTTTTGTTGATCTCAACCGATCTGCTTCGTTAGATTTTTAAAGACTCAAGTTTGCAAATTTTTATTCCAAATGAATTCTACATCCTGGTTCCCTCCCTATGTCGGTCTTGTTCTAACCAGTGAATCATGAACTTGTCAGAATGAAGGCATACAAGAACCGGTAAAAAGGGTAAGGACCTTCACAACTTCCGTGCAAATATACTATAAGTGAGAAATATGTTGGACCAGAATAAATATGTTGGACCAGAATAAATGTACGAACAACACAAAACTTATAGATGACCAACCTTTTACGAAACGAGAATAAGTTGCTGAAGATTCTCCTCATCACGCCTGAGAATCTCTACACCGAGGACGTTGGACTATGGCTGATTTTTATCCCGTGTTTATTATGATCATTTTCATCCCACTCAATCGAGCTAGAATTTATTTACATCTCTAGAGCAGGGCTTTTAATTTATTTCATGAGGAGGTGCTGATAAATGTAATAATTGCACTCATGACAGGCAATTTTTCTAGATCAAAATTTGGTTGGATTGAATCGCTCCTATATGAATGACGTCATCTTTAAGCTTAAAATACACGTTACAATCTTGGCTTGAATTGCTCCTTCGAGCCTAAAAGAGTATACGGTCCTCCAATCATGGTTGATGAACTACATCTTATGTCAGTGTTCTTTTTGGACAAAAAGTGGTCTTTTCTTTAAAGCTAAATTTTCATATTGCAGGTCAAACTTACTTAAACCTCGAATTGATTTTAATAAGCAATTGATTGAAATCTCAAAACTACTTTGAAGTAAAGAGCAACAAATCATGAATATATTCCCTCAGTGCAATAGAGCAGATATTCCACAAGAAATATCTGCCCATCCATGCTCGTTGTATGGAATCCAGAACACCAAAAGCAGAAATTTTGCTTCTTGTAAACTGAGCCTCGTTTTCATGCTTTAAATGTGATCTTAAATTCTAATCTGAGTGCCTCTAAGGCTGTTGATGCTTAGATGAACTGCAGAAAGATGTGACAACAGGAGATGACGTTTGTTTTAAATCGATCTGCAAATATAAAGCCACGTATACCATGATACAACTTCTAATACTCTCAGCCTCTTTTCGGTGTTGCAAGGGACGATTGTTATTGCTGCTTCTCAAATGTAAATTTTCAATAATTACTTCACAACAGTATACTTAATTTTCAGAATTTTTCATCAACAGTTAAGCATATAGAATTTATGAAATTAAGAGATATTACGGTCTGTTACTTCTACCGTCAAAATTTTCCAAAGGAAAGCCTTGAACAAATTTTGTCTTTAAAGTTGATGATGTTAATGTTTGTTTTCGTTGTAAACAAAAATTATAGAAATCTTAGTTCAATTTTGGGATTTTGAGAAATTCAATGCTGTTCAAAAAATTAGTGATTCCTAGTTTCTATCGCCTCCTTCCGACCCGAAATCAAAAATTCCCAGTTCACGCAAAAATACCTGATTTTTTACAGCAGGAAAAAAGACAAAATCTGTGAAACAAATTACATAAACATTGGAGTATGCAGTCGTTTTTTAAAACGCTTTGAAGTATCGAAATGTCCGTCCGACATAAAAATAGGTTTTGTAACAGACCCATTTGCAGACACATGATGTAAAATTTCTATAAAAAATTGTGAGAATGTTAATTTATGTTTTACGAGCCGATACATTTTTAGTGGACACACTGTATAATTACAGTTTATCAACAACGTTCTTTCAACACTCAACATCACCTACTCACGTTGTTGGTTTTATGAACAGTGTTACAGTTTCTTGTGGTGTTATGTTATTGAAGGCTCTGTTATTTTTCAAATTTTTCTACGAGAACTTGTTGTAAGAAGGAACACAACTGTATGTATGTTAGTAAGGGCTTTATGTTGGTTAACCAAATTTGAATGAAAATTTTATTTACATATCGTGTCTATTTCTCTACAGAAAAATATATTAGAAACTAAATCGACCAGGTTACATGTGGTGTGTTTGAGCAGGTTACATGTGGTGTGTTTGAGCAGGTTACATGTGATGTGTTTGACCAGGTTACATGTGGTGTGTTTGACCAGCTCCTTGAAAAGCTAAAGACGCTCGGCGTAATTATTCAATTAAATGCCACCCTTATGGTGGTGGCGCTTTATAAAATGATTAATTAATTTTATAAGTTCTCTAGAGTCGATCACAGAGAATGGTATTTTTCTTCTTTTCTCCGGAAATCGCAATGCTTGTACAGCCACGATGTAGTTGGCGACCTGTCGTCTATAGAGTCCCGCACCAGATGTCCTGCATGCAAAGTACCTGGTATATGAATACCTGGAACGGAATGAAAAGCCAGTATCTATGAAGAAATAAACACTTTCTCAAGTTATCGAGTTAAAAGTTACAATAATTCAGAATGAGTTGAGCTTGTTTTCAAAACTTTCACTGTCGTTTGAACTTGACAGGCATTCTATTTTCGTCAGTAAGCAACATCCCTGATCACGAAAATTCATAAAACTTAAAATTAATGTTTTAAAACACTGCATGCTTCAATCATTCAAGAAATCATGGGATTTGGTTTATCGAGACCATCACACTAATAAATCCCACTGTATAACAACGAAAGTTGAATGAATAAATTGGAGATTGAATGAACAAATTTTAGTTTCCTCCAATTTTGTTTGAGAGAAATTACCTTTTGTTGTTGTTTTTCAAATTCATGTTTTGAGAAGTTCTGTGGACTGGTTATACAGTGATCAACAAACATCATTGATGTGTTGTGAACAAGAAATTTCTCTCCTCGTTCCATGTCCAGTTTCTCCGACAACTTTCGACATTCTTTCTGCAGTTTCTCTTTTTCGTGTTTTTCCTGTCGATATTTTTCTTTATAGTATTGGACCTATGAACGAATACTTTCAAAATGAAATAAGAAGAACGTTTGTCGGATATTTTTGGTTGGCATATGGTTCGTACCTGTGAACTGAATTCTGAATTTTGTTGTAGGTGAGCTTTTAAGAAATCGTTCTCTTTCTTTAAGATATTGTAATCACGCTCCCACGTGTTCACCCTCAAAACCTGAAACGAAAAGTTGTTGATCATAAAATGAAAGTTAGAAATGCAAGTAAGAAGACAGATCCTCTTTATAATTCAACTTTTCAAAACTTGGGTGATGACAAAATACACGACTTCACGCTTCACTCGACTTTGTTTGGGTACTACTGGCCACACGTTTGATCGTGGACAGAATTTCCAAAACAAAAACAGTAGGTTGAGTTATAAGAGTTATCAGTTTCAGACACTCACCTCTTCCAACTTTTCCTTTATTGATTCGATGTCTTCAGTTGCCATTTTCTTCAAAATGTTCGACAACAAAATAACTATTTTCTGTCAGCCATTTCATTATTTATAGTAAACAATGCATGACACACCTATTCCTATCGAGTGAGTGATTTTGGTGGGGAAGCACAACAAAGAAATGTATATTACTGCTGCTTTCAGGGAAATTACATTTTTGTCGAAAGTCTCCGTGAAGGAGAGTATGCTGCATAATAAATTTAACTCTGTTTTAGATGATTCGAGATAACGGAAATCCTATGAATATTGATGAAGTTTTTAAACTCAAAAATGTTTTCGTGAATCTCTGCTTACTGCAGGAAAAATTTTATGAAAGTTATAAAATTGTTTTTTTTCTATTTCATGAAAAAAAGCCATATGGAGGAGATTTTCTTCTTACCTGTGCAGAAGATATAAATATAGAGATAAGACCCCCGACCCACGACGTGACTTTTGGAAACACTCCAACAAATTTATTTTCAAAACATTTGTGAATGAGCAAACATTAAAGCGCTAAGAAACAAAAACGGAGGGCTTCGTTGCCATTTTTTTTAAATGATGTCAGAAAAATATGAGCGGAATAACAAATGAAAAGGGTTTCCAAATCAAACTAAATTAAACTGATATCAGTATCAACAAAAAAGAAACTTTAACAAATGAACAAGTAGAAGGACACTCTCACAAGGACACGAATTATTTTGAAGGAAACTATTTTTAAAGACCATCTCAGGGGGATATTGCATTAGCATTTTACGCCTCTCTACGCCCAATTCAGTATAGAAAGGCGCTTATTCGATTCACTTTGTCGATAATGATCTTCTGGGTAGATTATTTTGAATAGTGTTGCAAACACTGCAAAATGAAATTCGCTCAATTTTTGACAAAGATTATAACCGATACATTCAAATTTACAAAAATGATTAAATGCAACACTCCTTCCAAAGTTTTTATAGTTCTTGGCAATTATGATCTTTTAGGAATTTTAATGACGGTCTGTTGGATGAAAAATACTAGCTGTTCATAAATTTCATCAAAAAATTAAGTTTGTACAGACGCTTCATACTTTTAAAAGTGTTTTTATTTTATTTTTATCAAAATCTGAAACACCATCAGTATTAACTGATAGTAAATAAGTTTTAGCTATTGTTATATTTACTTGACAAATTTGCTGCATTTGCTTCATCCAACAAATTCCGTCCAATACAACAGACATTACACCAACCTTAGTCTTTGATTTTTGTTCCAATAAATTTTCAATATGCAGATAATTTTGACAAGATAATGTTTTAAAGAGATCCAAGTTATGCATTATAAACTAATTTTTCGTATTTGTTTGTTATTGGAGGTGGAACTTGACTGATTATTAAAAAGTTTCATTGCATAAATTCTATCTATTCCATCCAAAGTAAATATTAAAGGCTTAACTTAAAGTTTAACTGGTTCTGTTTCACATAACTTAAACAATTTTCACTTAATATAGTCGGTTAAAGACGCTTCTCAAAGTATCACATTCCGTCCAACAGAATCTTTCAAATTCAAAATATCACCTTATCGAAAGTTGTTCGAAACTCATTAGTTTGACGTTCAGTTCAGGAGGGAAAGGGATTTACGTTAAAGGGATTTACGAAGCAGAAAATGTCAGTAAAACGGACCAATAGTTAAACTTTTCCCTCGAAGAATATTCCAATAACCAATCATATAACTTTATTTCAGATCACGTGAACGGAACAATACATTAGGTGAGAATTATTTTGTACTCTCCAATCTCATTACACTGAAAAAATTAAGTTTTAAATTTCACAACCACACAAATCTTTAAGATTCCTTTCTATGGAAAATTACTAGGTACGTTTCGAATACAACGTATTTGGTGCCCCTGACCAAAAATTATTTCAAATTTGCTAGTACCCACTCTCCTCCAGGGAACGTTTGCAATTAGAGATAGAAGTGATATTTATTAAAACAAGATTCGCATAAATGCGACTATATATTTCCCCAAGGCTTTGAAATCTTTACGACAGTGTTATTATAGTGCATGCATTAAATACGAGATTATGGTTTTAGTTTTTCATTTTTTCCAAAATCTTTAATTATCCTAAATTGTAACATTATTCCTTCGAAATGAAAAGTATTTCATATATTTTCCTTTGCCAGTCTTTTTATCTATTATTATTAAAACAGTTTCTGTAGTTGAAAAAAAATCCAAAATATTTGGTCATCTCTCACAAAATTATATTCCACCACGCCAAACCCGCCACATTTTCTTCCCGCTAAAATTTCTTCTCGCCAAAATTTGAGCGACGAAATTTTATAACTCCCACGAAAAATTTTCACCGACGAAAATTTGTAATAGCCTCGTTTCCGAAATGAATGGTCAATCATTGCGGAGTTTGTTTGCAAGTCGAAATCGGATAAATAATTTGAATGAGTATGGCCGCAGTTATTTCCATCTCGGACCTCTCGCAACCATGCAGAAGAAGAACATGTGCAAGTTTTCTCCTTTTCCCTCTTTCCTTCGCTGCTGTCAGTATTTTCAAAATGGCAGAATCCTCTTCTACTAGTAGCAACTCTGAAAAACCAGGTAATTAACATGAAACGATTTTTCCGAAACCATGGTTAAATATACTAGAATTTAAACAGAAGATAGTTTACTTTAGTACGAAAAGGAAATAGCACCCAACTTTTTGTAAGTTACAAACTTAAACTTGAATATCTATTTTCATTATAGATGGGGTTGAGCATACCACACCAGTAAAGGAAAATATTGACAGTAAAAAAGGTAAGTGAATCTGTTTCATGGCATCAAATTTTATACCAAAATGCTCAATTGTTTTAACATTTGTGCACCAATTCTGTGACTGATAAACAGAACAAATATTGACCTGCATTGTCAAAATATTTTTGAAATTTTTCATCAAAATCCATTGCTAGTAGACTTTTTCACCCAATTCTGAAACAAAAAAACATCTCAGACCGGAAAGTTATGTAAATGGTGATGGCTACGATATAGTTACAGTTTCTTTTCTTTCTGTGAGGCTTTGTGGTAGCTCCAAATGGCTGCAACATGATTTTCCATTCTTCAAGCTGCAATGGCTGTAATGGGCAGCCATTTTTATATGTTAAACTAGAAAGGGTAATGTTAGCTCTCTTTAATCACTTGATTATTTGCTTTTTCTTGATTTGTAGCTTCTGGTTATGTTCAGTTGCTTTCACCAATCAAATCTAATAAAAGTGGAAATGTTGAGTTTTTCAATGCTGTACTTCAAGAGAAACCGACTTCATTTTCCCGACTGGTGTGTTTTTCTCCAAGCAAACGAAAACTGTTTGAGGACGCAGTGCAGAATAAGTCGCCAATCACCATTCATAATATCGAAAGAGCGCCATCCAAGATGGCCAAATATACTGAAGACATTAAGGTATATGACAATTTTCATGTGACAGAAACAGACCTGGACTTTCCCATTACACAATTTAGTGATAACAAGTTAGCTGATTTTGTAAATGTGTCTAAAGTCTTCACATCAAAAAAGCAAGGTGAATTTGTGTCTCTCAAATGTTATATCAATGCTGAAAATCGTCCTTGATTCCAGTTTCCTTGAAATACCAAAAAGATCCCATTAACGTCAAAACTGTAATTGCAAATGATGAAACTGGAACCATTGCTGTTTCACTTTTGGGAGACTTAATCAACAAAGTTCCAAGTAACAATACTTACACCATTTTAAATTGCAAAGTGAAATTGCATTATGGAAAAATTGAGCTCACCACTAACACAAGCACCAAAATTGAACCAGCTGAGGTTGATATTGCTCCAGCAGCCCTCTTGAAAGAAATTTGTTATGAAGAAGTCAAATTTCCAGCTGAATCGGTATTTTTTGTGAAAAGGAAATATTATTGTCCTACATGCAAAAAGTATGTTGATGATATCAGTAAGGACACCGACACTTTTCAGTGCATGACATGCCATTCGGCAAGATTACCAGAGAAGACAGAAAATAATGTCACAGTCAAGGCCTTAATGGCAGATGACAAAGCTATATATTTTGCGCCAACAAGAGTTCAAGAATACTTTCAGACAGTCTTGAATAAATCATTGCCAAAAAATGACAAGGAGATCACATTACAATTTCTCAATGACAATACTACAGTTTGCCTTTATGATTCAAAGAAAAACTGTGCTGGATTTAAGTGAACTTACCTGAGCTTATTCCTTTTTTGTGTTTAAAACTCTTGTGTTTTCCCACATATTTCGGAAGTGGATTTGTATTTATAACTACTTTAACTGTAGTTATAACTTAATAGATTTTGTAAATTAGACTCTTCCCTGCATTGTTGATATTTTTGTTTTTATATTTTTTAACTTTGAAAACATTTTTGGTTAGACTTTGTGTATGAAAAGACTTTGGCTTGCAAGATTTTAAAAGGTCTTTAGCTATGAACTGATGGAGAAATCGTTTAAACAAGGTCTACCTAATTATTAACTGCTTGCAGTTTCTGTTTATCCAAAACATCAAACTTTTAAAGATTAATAAAGATAATCAATTTTGTTTACTTTTGTTTCATTTCAAACATTTTTGATTCTTTTGTTGTATATATTTTATTTTTTCACTTAATTTGTATTATTTTGTTTTTTAACTCTGTTGAGTTATTTTAGGTAAAAATAAAAGTTGTCTTTTGTTTGACTAAACCTTATAGCTTAAAAGTTCTACTTTCTCATGTATAAACAAAGACTTGCCCCCTTTTAGAGCTAATTCTGAACATGTACCTTGATATGTGCGGATTAGTTTTATCAGTTTTTATTTATTTTAATTTCTATTTTAATTTTTATGAGCGTTGGCTTGTATTAGTCATTGTATTTATCTAATGTATTTACGGTGTACTAGATTAATGTCCAACGAAAAATAAAGCTACAATACAATACAATAAAAATATCAGTTACCGATTCTCTCTAATTAGCGCCCACTCTATTAAGCGCCCCCTCCATTTAAAAATATTTTTGTAAGCGCCTCTTGCTAATAAGCGCAACCTTAATTTCCAAAGAAAATGAATATTTAAGAAAATATTTTCTGTTTTCCAAAGCGTAATCAGACAGTGACCAGATTCACAGCTTGTTTACAATCATTTTTAATCGTAACACAAGATTCGCATTGATGCGACTATATATTTTTCCCAACGTTGCCAAAATCTTGATCTCGTTGACCACATATAAGTAGTATCACTTCGCCGAACGAATGCGACATGAAAATTAGATGTGTATTGATGATGAGCGAGAGCATGTTCCTCATTATAAATAACAACTATTACCAAGTGCGCAAATAATTTTGTTTCTATTTCTTGAAACGCGTGAGCATAGTATATCACACCTATCAAGCTTTTAATTTGTCCCCCGATTTTGCATAGTTATTTGATTTTTTTACGTCTCAGCGCCCTGACTATTAATTTGGCTCACGTTTTTCTTATAAAAATTTTTTTTTTTAAAAATTTGTGGTTATATTTCTTTTGTTTCAATTTGTGATGTGATAATAATCGATATTAATAAAGTTAGGTTTACACAATAAAACTTTTTTTATTTCATTGCTTACACTAGCAGATCTTTTTAACAAAATGCATCAGTAGTGCTGCAAGGCTCAGAAACAGGGAGTTTACGCGGAAATACGAAAACACATATCACTATAGAGACGGGTCGTTTATTATAAATTCCGCTCTGCAACCGAATGAACCCTCAAGTATGTATTTAGAATGGCCATTATTCATAGGTCGCTATTCTTAAAAAAACATAAATGAAATCTTTCGAACATCCGGTCGTCTTGTTTCCATCGGCGACCACATACATGTGGTCGCTTAACATTCATAACAAGATGTTTTTATTCAAATTAGGGAGTTGCAAAAAATGTGTTCTCCTTCATATTGAAAAGATGGATCCAAAGTCGGCATTGTCTATTAAATGATAAAGACACGGTAGAGAGCGACCCTTCTACCTCATTAATTAATCTCATTAATCATGAGATGTAACACGACGCGACGCACAATGCATTGTTGTTAAAAAAAGATGATGACAGGGGGTTTAACAACTATTTAATACGGCAATTATAAAAAGGATTTTTAATTTTATTCGCAATTTCTCTTCTTAAGTTTTTGAATAACTTAAAGAAAACATATATTAATTTAATTTAAATGGAAATAAGCTACACTTTAATCAAGCATTCCCTTAATGTTTTAATAGCCCCCTGGTATTTGGCAAGCGAGTTAAAAAACATCGAGTTTGTTCACACTGGATTTGCAGAACAATGAGTTTACATTGGGTCAAAATGGAATGAATTTTTCGTTTATAAGCTGCATCAATAGCATACAGTGTTTGAGAAGGTAGGAAGTAGAAATGCCAAGGTTGATTTTTTTCAGTATATTCATTTGAAGTAACAATTTTGAAATATCCTTCTCCAACATTCTGAAATATGCTGTGTATTTATCTTTTCTTTCGATAAAGTTTTAGCTGAAGCGCTTTCTTCTTATAAGTTTTGCAATGTACAACAGGTAACAGTCGCTCATTCGATTTTATATTAGTATATTTTACATTCTATCTATTCTTTTGTTGAGAAATTAAAAATATTCAACTCGGATATAGGATTCTGTTTCTGCCATTATTCTAATTCTGAAGGTATTTTCTGAAAGGATTGTTACTTCTTTAGGCAACATTACAGAAATGTTGAAAATGAAGGCATATGTTATCCTCGTCATTTGTTTTGTGTTTTTGTACACGCAAGAAGTTGAGAGCATGCTACATACAGAGAGAACACTACCCAATAAAATCAAGGGCCTGAAATCTTATCATGATAAGATTGCAATCGTTGGAGCTGGAGCATCGGGCGTCCATATGGCTTACTTACTCAAACAAAAAGGCTTCACAAATGTTCATATCTTGGAAAAGTCTTCGAGAATTGGTGGGAAGGTGTACACCAAGTTTCACCGAAATACCGCCCTAAACATGGGCGCAGTACTAATAACTGAAGACAACGTTTACGTTATGGATCTCATAAAAAAGTTTTTGCCAAATGAACTAGTCAGGTTCCCTGGAGCAACAGTTTGGTATGCTAACAAGCAAATGACTGAGGCTGAATTTGTGATTAATTACATCAGAAAGGAGATTGGAGGTATTTACAAACATATGGATGATGAGGGTATTCTTGCTGAGTATGCAAAAGCTGCTGACAGATATAATAAGTTACATGTTGAAATGTTTGGCAAGTATGTTGGAGCGATTCTTCCAAAACCAAAGGTATGAGAAAACAATAATATTTTCATAATATTTTAAGCAAATAGATACAAACATATATACACATGTACAATTAAGAATAACGGGAGGTACATGCACACTTAAATTATCTTAATACATTCTCTCGAAAATTCAATCCATACCTTTTAAAATGAAACTGTTTTTGCAAAAAAAAACCATTCATTTCTCAACAACCTTCTTTACCGTTGGAAGATTAGGATTCAAACAGTAAACCTTTGTCGGGCGCCAATCAGTATTGCTCAAGTAAATGATTATTCATTTTATAACGTTGAGGGCTAATTAGGACGTTTAAATTCCAAACTATGTTGTAGCTATGCTGTAACTTAAGTGGAAAGATTAACTTCAGCTATGCTGTAACTTAAGTGAAAAGATTGTATTAGATAAGCATGTTAAGCAAAAGCGACGTCTCGATCTGTCGTTTCTGACGTCTCGATCTGTCGTTTCTGACGTCTCAATCTGTCGTTTCTGCACAACCAGTAAGACTGTAAAAGTTGTGGCAGTCGTATTTTAGTGATATTGATTTAAAGTGCTTTGCGAGTCGCTATTACTGTTTCAAGTACCACTTTTATTAACACCTAATCTATCATATAATTTTTATTTTCTTTTTTTTCTATTTTTTCTTTTTTTCTACATTTTTATGTTAAGTTTCATTTTTAGAACATGGACATGATCAGAGGAACGGCTGACGAATTTCTTGAGCGAAACAACCTGACAATTCTTCATCCAACCTTTCTTTTTTACAGAGAGCTATACGGATATAGTTATCAATCAATAAGTCCTGCTTTTTATTCGTTGATGGTCAATTTTTTGTCACCTACACTTATCCACTCGGCAAAAAGTAAGTCAGTTATCATTTAAGGTAAAACAAAAAATGTCCTTTTAAATGAGGAAATGGTGAAGAGGATTTACCATATAAGATTACATAAAAATCCTCAACCTGCGACTTCGAGCAACGTCAGGGTAAAATCTAGTTGAAAATGTCTGCAAAACCAATAAGGGTTATTGAGTTTCACTGCAAACTACGATCACGAGATAACTTGGAGCATACGAGCATCGAATCAGTGATACAAGGTTTCGCTCCTTCATAGTATGAAAGGAAGGTAACCGCTCCTTCTATTAGTTACACACGAATCACAACAACATCACGCCGGAGATGGATTTCTCTGTAACACTAGTTACATATCGATAATGAGGATTGAATACAATGAACCGGTAACTCAGTTGGAAGAGCGATAGGAATAGATGTCCTTGGTCGTGGGTTCAAATCCCGCCTGGTTCGGAGTTTTCCTTCGAACTGGGTCTGTGTAACTAATAGAACGAGCGGTTACCTTCCTTTCATACTATGAAGGAGCGAAACCTTGTATTAAGACTTTTATCCTTTTCCAAGGTTAGTCAAACCTGAAATATACTGCCAAATTTGAAAACAGCAACCACTATGTACGTACACTAAATGTTATAAGTTCAAACAGTAGAACGAGTTGATATTATGCAAATTGGGAATTTCTTTCCTTTTGATATCTGTTATTATAGTTAACAAGTTGTTCCTAAAAACTGGATACCAGAAGTTATGGGAGGTCGTGGTTGAAAAGGAGGGCTTGGATGTAGCCTTCAACATCGATATTCAGAAAGTTTATCGTGAGTACGAAAATGATCATTCAAAAGTATGGTTGTACATGGCAAGAGGAGAGAAACAGGCTAAGTGGGAACAGTTCGACTTTCTGATCTGGAGTCCTGAGATGGAGATAAGCATGGATCGATGGATGAACAACATTCTTGATGAAAGGGAACTTCTTGGCAAAACAATACCGACACACTATAGAGTTTGTGTTGTGGATTCAAAAGGTGAGCAACATGGTTTCACACCAATGAGTATAGTAGGTTACAATTTGGATATATCAGGTGATGGAAAAGTAAGTACGTACGGCGACACATACTCATCAATCCAAAACTACAGTGGATCACAGTATCAAAGTAGCGGATATCCCATGGGAGAGGATGGCAAAAAAGTGACTACGTATATTACCTACCAAGCGAACATACCTAAGCGAACGACTAGAGACTTAAACCAATTTCTAATTAGTTATTTTCGAAGCATTTCGGCAAGTAGCGTGAACATTGTTTATTGCAAGTACTGGAGGTACTTTCCTCGCCATTCTGTTGAGGATATCGATAATGGCGTTTTCTGGAAAATCATTGATATGCAAGGAAAGTATGGCATGTGGTACATCGGCTCATCTGTGTTTTTTGAGACTGTGGACTCCGTGACTGCATACAACGCGTTTCTCGTCCAAAATATGAAAGTGCCATCAACAGACTACTGAATTTGATTATTATTTCAACTTGTAGTTGTATTTTAGTTAGTGATTCCATTTTCTATGAATGCTGTATTCACCAGTCACAAATTTTGTAGTTCCTTTTCTCCTTATCCCTGCTAGAGTATTTGATGATCAATGTCTGAACGTGAAGCTGTATGTGCTGATTGCCATTGCGATTTTTACCAGAGATTTCCTTGTATTGGTCCCACTAGTTTATTACATCCTGAAAGATTTCTGCAATGGTTGTAAAATGCCCAAAATTATTCGGAAGTCCTTGAGATTTTTTCTGTAATGAGTAATTTTCAAGCCCGGTAACTTACAATAGGTTGCATGCAAGGATACTATCTGCTACACCATGGCTGTACAGTGTTTCACACTATTTTGGTTGTGTTGTTCTGTTTCAAGTTTTCACCACAAAGAATGTTGCTACTGGCAATTATACTTTGTAAATGATTCAACACCTACTCTTTATGAAAGAAGGCTGATGTGGTGCTACTCATTTTACTTCTGCAACTTGAAGTTTTGGTCTTAACCTTTTAAATCATCAAAAGTAGGGATTTAAGCACGAAAAGATTTGTGATGTGAACAGTTCTCGACAATAACCTACATGCAACTTTTTAATAATCGAGGTGGACCAAATTGGAATTGCGATTTTATGAATAAATATCATTTTCTTCGGTACGGTCCACCTGGAAGCACTTTGTATAAAGTTTTAAAGACAATGATTCAAATTGATCACAGACAGCATTGCCACCTCTGTATTGGTATCACCAATAGTTGCGACAAATCCTGCCATCGAAATTGCAGTTGAAAAGCGAATGATATGAACCGTCTTTGTTTCACCAAAACCAAATGTAATATAGAGACTTCATGAGGACTGTGATCCAAAAAAAGTGTTATCGTCACCGTCATAAGCGTTTGCAATCGGATAACTCATCGTGTCTAATGAATAACTTTTAATTGATGCTAGCATGACATACTTTGCTAAAATAACAAAAAGTTATTTAAAAATTGCAACATTATGAATCGAGTGTATTTCTTTTGCATGAAGAACTGATTGTTAATTTTTGGATTTCTGCGAAAGCAAGAAATACTTTAAAACCGGCTTTGTTTTTCTTTTTTTTGGATTTCTGCGAAAGCAAGAAATACATTAAAACCGACTTTGTTTTTTTTTCTGCTGTCCAAACCTAGCGGTTTTTGAAATTTCGTGCGTGCGTTTACATGCATTCATCACGTCCATGCGGAAAGCCATTTTTTTCGTAGCACGAGAAGTCTCTTCCACGAGAAATTTTTTGCGACTGGTTGTAATTTCGGTAAGAAAGAAATCGAAAACTCTCTTCTCTAACATTGGTTTTTGAAACTTCTATCCTTTGGTAGGCTTTCCTTATTTATCCACCATTGCTTTATTTAGGCTTATTATATCCGGGGGCATTTGAGTAAAAATGAGGTCTGTGTCTGTGTAAGATTTGCTAGGAAGCCCCTAGCTGATCCTAGCTTCCTAGCTTATTCCAGCTTATCCTAGCTAATCCTAACTGACCAAGCAAAGCATTGAGGCAAACTAGAGAAATACCAAAAAAATCATCAAAGTCGTTCATATATCATAGTTAAACTTTTTAAAAGCTATAATTTTAAATGCTTGATAGCACTAGCTTAGTTAGGTAGATACGTAGTTAGTTTAAAACATAGTATTTCTGTTGAATTTTTCGCTTTTACTTTGTTTCTTCTTTTTTTTCTCGAAAACGTATGTGTTTTTTTTTTCTTTTTGCTCTTACATCGTTTCTTTTTCCTTTTCTTTTTTTTTAAACTGTCATATAAAATGTGTATCCATGGTTACGATTCGCACTTTATGCGTATTTCTTTTCTTTGTATGTAAAAAATTCTGTTGTTTTAGTTAAGTCCTATTTACACCTTTTAAAAGGTTAGTTGCCATCATCCCTGGAGATGAGCAAAAGTTGACAAACTTTCTGGCAGGATTAACTATTATAGTTCTATTTTTGATGTATAGTATATATCAGTTATGCTTTCATGGATTCCTAGGGAGTGTGTGATCAAAAATGTGATGTTGTATTAGAAGTCATTCAATGTTCAAATTTCAAGAGTGTCACTAGTCTTTCATTTTTCATACTTCAGCTGGGTTTTGCAGAAATCCTTATGCCTGCAAGGGCATCTTGTTTTTTTTTCTACTGTCCAAACCTAGCGGATTTTTGAGATTTTGTGTGTGCGCTTACATGAAACTTATGCTTGCCACGCATGTGAGTGTAGAAACCATTTTAAATTTTCTAAAGTTAGAAATGATAGATATGGGTAGCTGAAGATAAAAAAAGAATTTCCATAGAAGAAACTAATAATTATCTTGAACTGTGATCATTCTTTTCTAATTAAAAAGAAGTTTTCAACGTTTTGTAAACAGAAGAGTCAAAAAGGTAGCTATTTGTTTGTTTTTAGAGAGAAGGTTTTGAGATTCTTTAAGCCTGTCTAAATTCAAAACACCTTCCTTTGTTTTGTATATGAGCTGTTACGCTTTTTAAGCTCTGGATACTATTGCTCAGCTTAGTTTCCTCTTCAGCTCCAACATAGAAAATTTGTGTCTACCCTGCACCACTTGTTTTATTGTTTGATCAGTTTTTAAGTTATACTGTCAATGTCCCTTATTACGAGTGACTAATGACAATAGCAAATTAAAACGTCTGATATCTGAAAGGATCAATATATCCTTGATATTATTTCTTATCAACAAAATAAAGAATATTTAATGTCATTCAGATGTAATCCAGTTTATTGGCAGTATATATATTATAAGTCTCACATAGTGTCTTTTATCTTTTGACAATGTCCTAGGGATTATATACATTATAAATGTGATTTTTTATTTTGGAAATCATATAACCTTTTTCAAATATGTCATATGCTTCTTCTTTTATATTTCAGCAGATTTTGGCAGAAATCCTTATGCCTGTTAAGGAATCTTGTTCCTTTTCTTTCCTAACCAAATTAAGTTCCAAGACCAGTTCTACCAAATGTTATGAACTCCAGTTCGAAGGGAAATTGCCTTCTATGAACAAAGATCCATATGATCCATATGAAGTGATTAAGTTTAGTAATATCTACAGTCGCTATGGCAAATGAATTTAAGATTTTCCAGTATTGTTACTGCGTTATAGGGGCGGACGCAACATTATTTCATAGGTACGGTTCAACTTTGTGGATTCTAACAAGAATTCCGATTCCCGATTTTTCTCGGAATAACGCGATTTATGGAGAAATGCTTTACAAAAATAGGGGGCGGTTAAGAGATCAACGTTCATTTCCAGTTAGATACGATGAACCCTGAACACCAAAAGTAGCCTACATTAAACATTTTAACCAGAGGTAAATAAAAAAGAGAAGTTGAATACAATAGACTATTTAAGATTAACACAGCATGTAAGCATAATAAAATAATTACAGTTTTATGTTAACTTTATTATTATATTAAACGTCTAAAAATATACAAAACAAACTGTACGATCACACATCGTCATTTTCAAGAGCAAATTTATTTTACGCAAGCAAAACGGAGCACAAAATTGAACTAAGAGGCTAAAAAACAGTATATTTAAAAAAATTTAACGAAAATTGGCAGCATAAATTTTGTCAAAACCGAATTCACTAAGAATGCAGTTTTCCTATAAATTCGTGGTGCTATTCCAACTTATAATTTTTCGCCCTCTATGTTGATTTTTGTCCTGCCCTCCCGCTCGACTTCTTCCTCTTCGACATCCTTTGCCATCTTTCCACATACACCTCTAGCGCTTCATTAAATCTAGGTCGATCTGTTGATGTTTGTGCTAAAAAGAAAAAAGGTAAACAAATTCAAAATTATGGTGAATTAGTATGAAGTCTTCCACCATTTATTTTACCAATTTTTCAAATCAATAAATGGTATGTTCTCACAGAATATACAAAGAATATAGTCAAGACACACCAAAACAGAACTGTCCACATAAAATAATTCTTCCCATTCTACTTGTATGTTTTCACTACACAATCCACCACACTCTGCACAACAAAATCCTCTCTTAAGACAAAGGCTTCTTAGATCATCATCTTCTTCTTTGATCATCAGGTATAGGAAAAAATTTGTTTATTTCTTTATTTCTTCTAAAATCTGTTCAGATATTAACCTCGAACCCAGGGTCTCTTGCCTTTTCGATATACGGATAGCGGCAAAGAAGACTCTAGCCAACGCTGGTCACGTGACATGAAAATTATACAAAATCTGTGTAATTTTTATAAGAGGTGGCACGAAGAAATTTTGTCTCGTGCATTCAGTTTTTTATATAGTCACATTTCAACCAATATAGAGACCAAATATAATTCGTCGAGTTCACTCGAGCTCATTTCTGCAAAACTTCAACAGCATTCTGGAAAGACGGTGTTTCTGATTTGATAAAGATTTTATTCCTTATCAAGGTTATTACATTCGAAAACCTTGAATGATAAAAGGGAGATTGAAAAATTCGTGTGGTGTTGTGTGGATTTTATCTTTGTAACGAGAAAATATAAATAACCAATAAAGGCACACAAAAAGAGACAACAACAGTGCAGTGGTGAGAGAAGATTCTCATAATAATGCTTGGGATGAAGAACTTATTCAAATATATTAAATGATTCAACATTGTTATTTATATCAAAATTTGCGAAGTTCACTGGTCAGTAGATGTATGTCTATTTCCAAAAAGCTCTATAACTTCTTCTTGTAAGTGTCCTAAGTATTTTTGTATTGAGTATACGTTTGTCACAAATGAAGACAGAAAAACACAACTTATAAAATGTTCACTCTTCTTTAACCTATGAAGTCTTTCTCAAGTGCCAAGTGTTAATATATACTCGGGGGCGGACACAGGGTACGGCTCATACGGCTCAAGCCGTAGCAAACTTTAGTCAAGAGAATGATTACTAAAAATGATCTACTGCTGTGCTTCTTTATCTGTTTGTCTATTCTTGACGCCGTGTCGTAATCACGCGATAACGGCGTCGTTTGAAAATCAATCGAATAGGTTTTTTATGCATTAGCGCCTTATTTGTTGGCGCCCCATTTGACTCGCAAATTTTAGGTAAGCTATAACTGCAAACCCCACTGCTGTGTTGTTCTTCTTTACGGCTCAAAAATCGGCTCCTTTTCATCAATGATGATAGGGGTTATAACTAACAGTTTTGAGCCGTATTGCAGCTCTTCGATACGGCTCAAAGTTACTGCTCAAGTCCCGATTTTACGGTAGTTGGACACCTATACCCCTAATCCCAGCTTCATGGTACTTCTTTTGCTTTTCCATTTGTTTTGAAAGTGCGGCTGTCGTGCGTATGAATCTGGTAGGTAAAGCCTTGAAAAAGTACTTTACAGCTGAGAGAAATACAGAACATAGTGTGGTAGGAGACATCATGTTGGATGCACAGTCATTGCTTTAAAGTAAGTTTATGTTTTTCTATATATTTTACTTTGTAAACGTAAGCGTTAGTTTGTTTTTTTTAATTATTATACATTAATTCAAATTCATTTAATGACCGAAACAACGCAACAACAAAAAAGTTTCTGAAAGTTATGTGAATGTGGATTCAACATTTGTTTTTTTATTTTCATTCACATGCAAGGCTTTTTATATTTGTAACTTTGACGAAAAACAAAATTTTATAAATTGTGGGGCTTCTTTTTATTTATTATTTTTTGCCTTGCTAAACTCCTGGTTGGGATTTTACTCAGAGTCGTTGGACTTGATTATTACACAAACTTATTATGTTTTTTAAACATGGTACCTTTTGGCCATGATCAAAAACTACAGAGTTTTCATGTATAAATTAACTTTATTTTGTGATATTTAATTTCATTATATATATATATATATATATATATATATATGTATGCTAATATTTTGATTATAACCAATTCACTCTGTGTTAAAATTTTAAGAATGCTTTGTCATAATTGACATTGATTTTGAAAATAAAAATCAGTTATATATTCATCAGTTATATATATTTCAGATCGTGGAATTTTTACAACATCGTGGAGTTAAGGACAGTGTTTTACGAAACTTTGTTGTAGACAAGGTATTCTTTTTCTCAATATATATCTTTATAAAATTTTTACTATATCTGTTGATAGATATTTTGATCAAATATATTCTTGAACATAATGGATCTGAATTTTAGATGGACCAGGTTGCTATCAATGTTGCTACGAATAATCAGTTGAATGATATAAGGTTTAGAAGCTCGTGGTGATATAATAGCATTGCGTTGTTGCTGTATGCCTACTTCTGCATCTGATGATCGCAAACTTGAATTAAGGGCTGCTGTACTTAATAATGACAGAACCGTTAGTGATGGCAGGAAGAGGTCGATTAATCTTGGGTAGTTGCATTACGATAAAAAGAAGACAAATATGTCAGGGTATCGCAAAAGAAAGGTGGTGGTCCACGAAATGTGAAAGTACTCGGCAATAGTTCCCCCAATGAAATTATAGAATTTGCAATAAAGCTGTTTTGTCCAAAAATAGAACTGAATTTGGCCCTCGAGACACTCTAAGCTTTCAAGTTGGAAGCTTTAAAGAAGAAATAATGACCTCAGAACTGAATATTGATGGAAATCATGTACCTTTCACATTAACAAGGTATATCATCATGAATGGATTTATTAAAACTACATTGTATCTGATGAGCAACGCAAAGGCAGTTGTGGCATTTGAGGAAATTTTCAGCAAGAGCAATGTAGTTAACCTCACAGGTGATCAAACCAGTGATAGTGATGAATCTTTAGCAGGTAATTTATTTTAGAGATAATGTGGAGTTATTTTTCCTTAATCTATTTTCTTTTTTCTCAAGGATTTATTTTCTCCCATTTTGCCCATTTATTGGTGGTTTTAATATTTGTAATATTCTATGTTATCTTCAGATTTCTTAGAGGAGCCTCTGAAAGCATCTCAATGTAAAAAGATGAAAGTCAAAGATGAACAAGAGGAAAAATTTGTGACTGAGCAACTGGGTATATATTCAATCAAAACTCTTTTTCATATTCCTGTTTCACATAAAAGAGGTAGTGTTAGAATTATTGTCATTAAAAAATTTTTTTTGATGATTATAGCTGGAACATCAGACAATGTTGCAGAATCTGTGCACAACAATTTTCCTTCCACCAGTGCAGCTAACACATGTAAATTTTAGGGCTTAATCATTGGTCTCTTGTGCACATAACATTTTAAATGAAATTTTCTCTATTTTTTATTGAAATTTATCCTTGAGTTATAGTTATTCATTTTTTTTCAAAACATATATATTTTTTCTCATATTTTAGCTGATTTAATTGGGGACTCTGTGGAAAGAACACTGTTACTTATGAAATAGATGAAGCATTAACAACTTCTTTGACTGTTGATAGAGAGAAAGCATTACGATGTGAAGAAGAGGAAAGGAAACAGATTTTCAGATTTGATGAACAGTCGTAAAAGTCGAGTACTACCAGAACCAAACTTAAACTAGTGATTAATGTAAGGCACATAACCCTTGGAACTAAATGTCGATTATTTAGCAAATTAGACACCTTTGTACACGTCTATGATTGGCTCGGAAGTCTACTGCCCCTCCCTGAACATTTTCAGTTATTTAACCATGCCAAACACATTGTTTCAGAGACACGTGTGTTTAATGGAACTTTTAATAAGTCGGAAGTAGACAAGCCAATTCTTATGTCAAAAGATGGTTCAGTCGCATTTGAGGGGTTTGGCGTAGATGCAGAAATCGACAATGTGAATGACTTTGATCTACCTGGAAAATCCTATGAAAACCGAGGGGATCTTCGAAATGATGACAAATCAAAATTACATGAAGGTGTATGTCCTGTTGAAGTACCTCCTGACAATATTTATGAGGAAATAATTGGTGTCTACAAAAGGTGGAATCTTACAAAACAAATGTTGCATTTCACGTTTAAAGATGAAGCAGCGGTTGGTGATGAGGTTGACCGTGATGTTTATTCGGCCTTTTTTCTTTATTTGGCAGAAAAAATGGATGGGTGTCAGCAGCTAGTTCCGCAAACCGACTTTGATGAAGAAGAGCTAGATATTATTGGCCAAATTATAACACATGCTTTCATACAGTACGAGATTTTCCCTTTAACAATCAATAAAACTTCACTGAAACACTGCATGTACGGAAATGTTACCAATGTTGAACTAATTGACAGCTTTATGGAATTTGTCACCCCACGAGAAGCTGATCTAATTAACAAGTTTAAAAGCGGAAAATTGACAGGTACGCAACCTTTGATGAATATTTTTAGCGAATATTCCGTTTTTTAAAAACCGTCTAGGGCTAACATTGACGAACTGCTGATTAAGGTGGCAAAGATTGCGTTAATTCGAAAGCCGATATTCTCTTTTCAATGTATCGTAAAAGGCATGGATAGCTTTTGGAACAAGGTTTCTGTTGATGAATTTAACTCCTTGTATCACTGTAGTCTTCCTACTGCAGAAAGGGTTATTAACTGCCTACAGACAAACGAAGTTACAAGCGTTGACGCCAAAATTGTCACGGATATTGGATATAATTGGCATGGATATATAACGAGTTGTACTGAGACGGAACTGGTTATGTTTTTTACGATTTATAACTGGATCAACGAATTTACCGCCAGACACAGATATCCGCGTGAAATTCGGTAATCAACCCGTCTCACATTTGCGTCCTGTTGTAGAGAATTGCTTTAAGATTTTGATATTGCCTCGACAATACAATTCGTTCAAACAGTTACGTGACAACCTGACCTTTTATATGGGTGGTGGCCATTGGGAAGTGAATGACGGTGTTCTTTTTGAGAGCTAGGTTCGCGTCAAGACTCCTCAGTATTTGTTGATATGTTTATATTGAAATATTGGTCTTTCTAACCAATCTCTAAGCAGTATGTTGTCTCGTATGTTTGTTGGTCTACATGGATTTATTACTTTTTGTTCTTTTTTTGGTATGGCATTTATGTATCGAAAAGTTTTAGTTCTAGTTAATTTCGTTGTAAAAACATAAAGCGAACCAATAGCAGTGGAAAATGGACTAACCTTTGACAAGTGATTTTCTGCATTCGTTCGTAAGATCATTGTTTTGTTTGAATTTTAGTCTTTTTATTTTATGATGGGGATGTGATTTTCAGCATTCCTTCGCATTCGTTTTGTTTGAATTTATTATATTTATTTTATGATTTCCCATGAAATTTCGTCATTGAAATGAAATAACCATGTTTACAAAACTACATGCATAATTAGCCATGCTATGGAAACTCTTTTACTTAAATGGCCAAACCCTTATTATAAACGGAATATCGTAATTACAACAGTGTGTCACATAAGGCACGAGTTAATTTTAAATTGCCTGAGAGTTAGTGTGTGAATTAAGCGGGGGAAACATCATACCCAAACATCATACTTTTAGTAATGTTTCTTTGGGAAACCCAGTATTTGTTTATCATGATCTGCAAAGAAATTTATGATTTAAATTTAGTCGGGGAAAGTTCAAGTCTATGAATTCCAGGTAATGTCCGATAAAATTGCAGATTCAGATTTGAATGCATCGTTTACAATCAAATGGGGGATTTTTCGAAGGGTAATCTTTTCTTAACTTTTGGAGGGTGGGTGGGTGCTCATTATCTTTCAGAAGATCTTAAAAAGGTTTTTTTTTATCATGCCCACACCTGTTCATTCGCAATAAAAAAATAAAAGTTCGTAATGATTTAAGAATTAATAGTACATCCATTTGTTTAAGGGCTTTGTTTACATCTCGTGGGGGAGGTTTTGCTTACTGGGTAGGTGAAGCAGACGGGTCGCCAGTTTCAAGAGAATCAAAACTTGTTTATTTCTATAATAATCAAGAGAGGAAAAAAGTTAACTTCTCAAACTAACTGAAAGAGTAAGTACAACAATTCTGTCTCATTGATGTTTCTTGGCATCGATAATCCTTGTATATTCATATGCAGCACAGCAAATCTGAAAATTCCTTTTTGCAGCCAAATGTTGGATCAAACTCAATTCAGATAATTGAATGTTTTTATTGAGAACATCTGTGATTTCGTTACGGTGATAAATAATTTCTGGTACTCCTGACAACGTCTCAGAATTCTGAACTGGTCGAATCCTGTAGTCATTCAATGCTTTTTGAGTGGCAGTTAATTCATCTTGTAGCAAGCCATAGTAACAAAAACGTAAACATTCAACATGAAGAGGGTTACTATCATCAAACAGTCCCGCATCACGAAAATCTTTGAATAGGTTCATCCACCACTGTACACATGTCTTTCTCAAAATAGACCACCATGCTTCGATTCTTTGGTTAGAAGTAGACTTTCCAAATATGAAAGTATTTCTGGCATTAGGCAATCTACGATTCAAAAATCTTTGAATTCAAGCAATGGAAGAATTTTCGACACCACGATCTGCTCTAACAATTCTTGGACAACCTTTTACTCTAATAATCATGTCGGTAAAAAATTTTGCAATAATTCCTGGGTCTTTATGGGAAGGACATGCTTCGAGCCATAGCATTTTCCTGCTGAAGCCATCTATGCATTCATTTCTACTAAAGCCAAATGGCTTCAGTTTGTCGTTGCCATCCAAGTGCCAAACATGATTAGGTCCAACTACTGCATATTTTTTTCTTTTAAGTTTTTGAGATTTTCTTCGTTCAGTTCCTTCAGGATCGAGGTGTTTCATAGAAAGACGAACCATTTCTCTATCAACAAATATTTCATTTGAAGTCAATCTTTGATGCATACCTCTATAACCAATAAGACTGCCACTTTCTTTAAGTTCATCAGCAATGAAACTCAGCACAATAGCTGTGTCACACTCTCTATTTTTTCTTCTCAACCCATGCTTTCTCAATATGCGATGAAGAGTTCGTATCCTACTATCTATACTGTGTCACGAAGACAAAATTGAAATAATTTCTTTGTAAGTGAATCCATTCGCGAAATATTCAATAATTAAAGCATCCATGACAAGGCAACATGTGCTAATTCTTCGATATCCAATGTTCAAAAGATCATATTTTTCCACATTATTAGCACGTTTTTCGCTCGTTTTTTGAACTGAGCACGTTTCCGTTCGTTTTTAGTACATTTTTCGCTCGTTTTTGAACAAAGCACGTTTTCCGCTCGTTTTTAGTACGTTTTTCGCTCGTTTTTGAACAGAGCACGTTTTCCGCTTGTTTTGGATACGCTTTTCGCTCGTTTTGCGAAAAGCGTATCCAAAGCGTATCCAGCTAGGCACGTTTTCACTTGTTTTGTCCTTAAAAACGCATCATTTTTTACAGAATACATCCATTTTCTTAAAAAGACGTCCATTTTATTATGAACGCGTCCATTTTCTTAAAAACACGTCTATTTTCTTATAAACACGTCCATTTTCTTAAAAACACGTCCATTTTCTTAAAAACGCGTCTATTTTCTTATAAACACGTCCATTTTCTTAAAAACGCGCCAATGTTTTCAGGAACAGATCTGTTTTCGTTCTTTCTTTAAAAACGCATTTTTGTGGCAGATAGAAGCCACCGTAGAACAATTTCTCTTCTTCTTCTTTAAAATATCGCCTTTAATATTTTTAAATAAGTTATGGTTAGATGCTTGTTGGATTCCTCGATACTGGAGTGGAAGTCACGCTAGATACTATAATAGCTAAGTCGCTAAATGGGTTGAGAATGAGATCGGTATTCGCATTCGAACCCTTATGGAGAACAGTTCCATCAATATTGAAGAGAATATCTTCGGTATACATGAATACAAGCAGTTATGTACAAATCTGTTACTACAGTAGTCACCCCAAACTTAACCAATCTCCACAAAGTTAGTGTATACCACAAGTACAGGTGATATAACTGTCAAAAGTCACTGCCACGAAGTGCATTTCCATTGAAATGATACCAAACTATGTGTGTCCTTCTATGAAAATGTCCTCCTCTGCAGTGTTTTTTTTCAACGAACTGCGCTGTCATTGCCCTAATTACCGGAAATACTCTAATTTCTTAAATCTTGGATTGGTGATTATATTATCTTTATAGTTCAAAGATTTTTATATTCGTCTGAAACAGCAAGGCATTATATTGATTGTTGCCAAACTATTAATGACAACGTTTTATTCATTTCCTTATAGATCAAATATCCAGTGAATCGATGCCATCTCATTGATACCCCAGGCAATGGGCAACTTCCATCCAATTCATTGATTAACTTCGAGCATGTTTTCGTGTATCTTATACAGGACAAATCTTTAAACTAATCACTCATCAGTACGGTAAACGCGTGTCTAAAGCTAGCAACTACATCGTAACCAGTCATCAGACACATCCTCGAGATGACAACATGCACAACTGAAATTGCATCAATTGTTAATACTAATTGTGCGGTTATCATACCTATTATTAAGTTGAAGAAAAACCAAGAGCAAAATGGCGCAAAATGGCAGCGACAAATTTACTTAAAGTTCTAACAAGTTAGTTAAAAGTTCGTTAAAGTTTGTTCTTTTTGAGATATTATATATTGTTTCTCTGGTGGAAAACAGGCAACCGCAAATGACCGATTAAGAGCCCTGGCGATAACAATTTTTTTGAACTTTTACGGTGGGCGCTTATACGGACAGGGAGCTTGATTGAGTCCCAGGCGGTTAATAAAAAATCAATAATACATTTTATCTTTTCACTGAATGTTTTTTTCCGTTTTGACAAAAAATTTCTTGTTCTTCATTATCTTCACCATTTTCATCTAAAAGTATTCCGGCGTTGCGAGAGCAATATCGTCTTCTTCGATATGGTCACTCGAAAACGGATTTTCAACGGGTCCAAATAAAATGGAAAGATGGGATTATAACATTTCCCTACCAGAGCGCTACAGGGTCAGGGTCAAGCAGGGAATTCTTGGCTTGGTTGTCCGAGCGCCTTTTATGGCTGTTTCAGCTGACAAAAGAACTGCCTATGTCCTGCTCAAGCAACTTCAAAAAAAGCTCGACAAACAAGTAAGTAAGTAAGTAATTAAGTAACGGGAATTTTTAGTCCCGCTGACTTGCAACTATTAGTTGACTTACCACTAGAGATACGTATAGCATTGCTCTAACTTGCCCAAAGGCCAGTGTGCAGTCAGTCGATGGCTCCTAATGGGCTGATACGCTGCTTTTAAAGCGCATAGGAGTGGTGTATTGAGATACGACATGACTGGACTCGAACACGGGTCGCAGTGGTCTCACTCAAAAGTACTAACCACTACACTATCGCTGCACAACAAATACTCTCATTTTGAGATGAAAATAACTCATTCCTACTTCATTAAGGTTTCTATATTATGCGGAAATATACCTTATCGGACAAAACTTAGTCGGACAAAATTTTAGTCGGACGAAAATATTAGTCGGACAAAATTTTAGTCACCTCCAAATATTTTAGTCACTTTTGTCCGACTAATAATATTGTCCGACTAAAATTTTGGTCCTTTTCTAAAATTTCATAACTTACTTAATTTTCGATAAGGATTATGAAAAAGCGTGTGGGAGTGCGCCGACTACTCTAAGTTCTAGATATGTATAGGAACACGAGGGGAAAGGCATATTTAATAAAAACAGTTTTGCCGACGTGAAAATCATATGTCCAACAAAATCATCATACCGCAACGGTACAATTTTGCCGTCGGAAAAAAATCCTAATTAAAAGGGTTGTAGTATAATTTTATTTTTCAATTTCAATGTCATATTCCTGATCAGTATAAAAATCTATTTTGGTTCCTGCATTAGCTTCAGGCGTTTCTTCCATTATGGCTGTCTTCTTCATTTTCTTTTGAACTACCTCGCTATCACTTTCATCGGAAGTTTCTGTTATTACCGGTGCTTTTCTCTTTATCTGTGGATTCCTTCCTGGAATAAGCGAGGCTATTAGAAAGGTCCAATCTGTTTACGAAAGGGTCGAGAATAAACAATGAACATCATGAAGACGAGCGTTAATATTATTTATCAAAACACTTTACCACTTTAGAAATTGTTTATTTATGACTAAGTCATGTAAAAATATTGTATTCGTTGGTGAGCAAAAAGGAAAATCATAAAGATATTATAAATATTTAAAATTTTGTAATTAAACTGATAAGAAGAAAAATCCTGAAAAAAATGATTTGGACCAAATATTTAGTCGGACATAATAAATAGTTGGACAAAATTTTAGTCGGACAAAATTATTAGTCGGACAAAATTTTAGTCACTTCCAAAAAATTTAGTCACTTTTGTCCGACTAAGTTTTGTCCGATAAGGTATGAACAATTTTTTTCTCGATATTTTATGTTTTTGCTGAATAAGCGCCCGGTTTCAGCTTTGAACTTGGGCGCTTAATCTAAACCTGGGCGCTTATTACATCATTTGTGAACAATCCTTTAATGAAAATTGAGTTTCTCAGTTTCTCAGTTTCTCGACCTCTTCACTGGTACAAAAATATTTGGAAAAAATAAAGGAATTTGTCATTTATAAGTTTCTCTATGTTTTGGAACCTTACATTCCTATATTTGGTCGACTTGCTCTAATTATCAAAGTTTTAACCGTACAACCGCGTTCTCATAGTTGAACAAGCTGTCCGAGGGTATATAAATCTCGTAGAGCCAAACGTGAAACAGTCAAAATAATTAGAGAGAGAGAATTGTCGACTCAGTTATCTTATTATACTAATTCGCGATTGTGTGTCACACTTTTATTTTAGAGAGTGATATATTTGTTTTTTTTTCACGGTCAAAACCTTCTTATTTTTTCCCTTTTTGTCGTAAAGCCACGCGGAGGCGATAGACACTTTTTTTGATTTTCCGCGATTAGTATATGCTCCTCCGTTTTGTTATTTTGGTTTGCGCAGTGGAAATCAGCCGAAAAACGTCTTTGGAGGAGTGCGAGCAATGCAACGTCTTCGTTCGAAATTTGTCAACGATCATTTCGTGAGCAAGAAACTTCGCGAAGAAGACGTGTTTCTTTTTGTATACGAATATTTTAATTTAAATTTGATTGTTTTAGGCAGCAAATCGACGAAAGAACTGACAAAGAAACACAGGTTTGTATGCACGAAGGTATTGTTATTATTACAAAACGTTTTATTATCGTGTTTCTTGCTAAAAGAACACGGGTTAGTTGTTTGTTTACAATGAAAAATCATATTTAGATATACAGAAGAAGTGCAGTGAAGTTTTTAAAAATTAGCTGCAGAAAGATCGAACGAACAAAAGGTATTATTATAAAACTGTTATGTTTGATTAATAGAAGAACAAGTTAGTATTTAAATGTATTTAAATGTTTGTTTACGTTTTAGTTATCAATTTATTGTTAAACTTTTATTGTTATTGTATTTTAGATTTTATTTTAGATACAGGTATAACCACATGCTTAGGTGAGTTTTTAAACAGATGTTGTTTTTTATATATAGGTTTTTTCAGAGGAAAACGAAACGAAGAACGAGATGAAGAAAGTCTATTTTTATTTTACGAGCTGTTTACGTATTTCTTTTTATAGTTATCAAATAGTTATGGGAGTGCAGCAGTAGAGTAGTGTAGATGAAGTTGAAGTTGTTTAAAAATGGCTGCAGAAAGGATGCTGTTTATTTACATTGGTGAAGAAAATGATTTTACTTCTTTTCGGAGAGAAATTGTTTGGAAAAGATATAAAGTAATATACGTAAGTACATGAGTCAAACGGATTTAGTAAATACAGCGTTAAAAGAGAGTAAAAACAGAGTTAAAACGATCAAATCATTAAGATGCATGTCCCTCGAGCAGTTAATGATTTGTTTTGGTAACGAAGTTGCTGTTCCTTATTTTATTTAATTCAAAATGGCTCCACAGTTATGAAGTTACGAAGAAAGCATTTTTATAACTTTCACTGTATAAAAATGGTATTGGAATTTCAGTAGAAAGCAAAGAGAAAGTGTATCTTTACAATAGGAAAGTATGCTGGAAAGTTAATCGAGTGTTATTAATTTGTTTACAGGTATGAAATACAGAAAGTAAAAGAGTTTAGAAGTGTTTGATAATGGCTACAGAACATGATCAATATTGTTTACTATCATGATGATGTGAATTGGTATTGAAAGGTAAAGTTAAAATAGTATCTATTTAGTTAAACACAGTTAGTATTAGTGGATACATAAAGGATAAGAGGGATGTTTACTGTTGTGTTTTGAATTTTCCAGCAGAGAGGAGCTTTGAACTGGAAATAAAAAATGGCTCCACGAATGTTTTCATATGTTAAAAATTTTTCAGCTATACTAATTCTGTCATTACGTTTGTGTTTTTAATTATTATTTTTAAGGTTAATACATTTTCAAAGTTTCTTTTACTTTGTTTTGTTTTTCTTTAGATTTCGTCATAGCATGATTAGGTTTTTTGTATATGTTTTTTTAATGTTTTGATCTGTTAATATAGAAATGAAGCACATGATGGGTTATAATGTCGAGAGGGTTACTTAAGATTTACTTACTTAATGACTGTGCAATGAAACTATCTTACAAAAAATAAGTGTTGTTGGCTGTATTTTTCTTAAGTTTATATTTTATCGCGTTTATGCATATTTTGTGTTATGGTAATCGTTTACGTACTATGCCTAGGTATATAACTTTGAATTTATGATTTTATTTGTGACTTTTTATCTTTTGTGCAAATTTTTCTTCTTAGTTATTGTTTTTAGGATAAATACGTACTTGAATTTCCTTTTTTTTTTTGTTTCTTTTTTTTTTTCGGTATTACAATTGAAACATTATTCTTTTAGGCAATAATAAAAAAAGCATAAAGAAATGAAACTCATGGTTTTAATCATGATGTTGATGGTTTTGGGAAGAACTAACTATATCATTTCAAAAATTCATTAATGGTTGCAGTCCAGAAGTAACTTTTGAACAAAAGAAAAAGTTGGAAGGTATCATTTTTGTAATGTTATTCAATGTTTGGTTTTGTATGTCTTAGTAATCGGTTCTGTGTTATATATTGCATATTTTTACATTAAAGTTACTTCTCTTCTGCGTATGAATATATATTCTGAGCCATGTTGCTATTTGTTTCTGTTTTAAATTTTCTGAATGTAAGAAATGAATTAAAAAATTAATGCTGAAAAAAACTTTTGCAAGAGTTAAATTCTGCGATACAACGCATACTGAACATGGGTGGCGAGCGACGCCGCCTGGGATGAGTTGCGATTCTATGATTTATTTTTTCGTCACGGGGTACGTACACGGGAATGGTGGATTTGACCTAATGTTTTCGAAGTTAAGTTCGGTAAAAAGTTTTTACCCGGGATACTAGTCTTATTATACTAATTCGCGATTGTGCATCCGGTTTTTATTTTAGAGAGTGACATATTTGGTTTTTTTTCACGGTCAAATCCTTCTTATTTTTTCCCTTTTTGTCGTAAAGCCACGCAGAGGTGAGAACACTTTTTTTCATTTTCCGCGATTAGTATATGCTCCTCCGTTTTGTTATTTTTGGTTTGCGCACTGGAAATCAGCCGAAAAACGTCTTTGGAGGAGTGCGAGCAATGCAATGTTAATCGTTCGAAATTTGTCAACGATCATTTCGTGAGCAAGAAACTTCGCGAAGAAGACGTGTTTCTTTTTGTATACGAATATTTTAATTTAAATTTGATTGTTTTAGGCAGCAAATCGACGAAAGAACTAACGAAGAAACACAGATTTGTATGCACGAAGGTATTGTAATTATTATAAAACGTTTTATTATCGTTTGTTTACAATGAAAAATCATATTTAGATATACAGAAGAAGTGCAGTGAAGTTTTTACAAATTAGCTGCAGAAAGATCGAACGAACAAAAGGTATTATTATAAAACTTTTATTTTTGATTAATAAAAGAACAAGTTAGGTATATGTATTTGTATTTAAATGTTTGTTTACGTTTTAGTTATCAAATATCGCTATACAGAAGAAAGTGTAGTGAAGAAATGCAGAACAAAATGATGTTTATTTACACAGTAAGGAATGGTTTTAATTTAGTTTTGAAAGATTAAACACTGTAGCTTTGAATAGATATCTTATTATATGAGTTCTTTTGTTTAGTTTATATGCTACTGGATGAAAAACGAAGACGAGAGTAATTTGTTTTGGTAACGCGCGCTATTATTATTTTTATAGTTAGCAAAGAAGATTTGATTTGATTTATTTATTTACAGATCAATTAAAAATGGTCCCACAGCTATGACTGTTTTCCTTTCTCATGGCTGTGGAAGTAGGAAACGTGTTATGCTGTCAAATTGTATCTATTGAAGATGTTTGATGCTTTTTCTGCATGCCTTTCTGCCAGCCATTTATGGCTTTTGTTTTGGTTTGCTTAAATATGGTTGCAGTAGTAAGTATTGTAGCTGTTCTTTACTGAAATCTTTTAGGTCAGAAAAGAAAAAGTATAGCTATTTATAAACGAAATTATAAATGTATAAATGAAACACATGGTATGTTGAGAAGGTTATTTAAGAAAGAAGCATTGCTGGGGTATATTTTTCTTCAGTTTATATTTGTTTACGGCATTCATTATTTTGTGTTATGTTAATTGCTACATACATACTTGCTAGGTATATAAGTTTAGGATTATGTCTTTATTTGTTGCTTTTAATATCTTCTGGGTATTCAATTATGGTTTTGGTCAAAGTAGGGCATTTTGTTGTTTCAATTATTTTTATTAATTTGGTGTTTGGTTGTGTATGCCAGGTAAAAGTCTTTATTCTGTTCAGCTCCAGTGTTGAGTGAACCCGTATTGACTCACAGTATCGGTTGACTTTATAGACCAAAGTTTGTTTTTAATTGTTATCTTTAGGATAAATGCGTACTTGAATTTTTTTTCTTTTTGTTTTATTCTTTACTTCAATATTGTTATAGCATGATTAGGTTTTCGGTATTACAATTCAAGTACTAATTTTTTAGGTAATAATAAAAAAAGCATAAAGAAATGGAACTCATGGTTTTAATCATGACGTTGATGGTTTTGGGAAGAACAGACTATATCATTTCAAAAATTCATTAATGGTTGCAGTCCAGTAGTAACTTTGGAACAGAAGAAAAAGTAGGAAGGTATCAATTTGTTTTGAATTAACATTTTGTTATGTTTGGTTTTGTATGTCTGGGTAAGCAGTTCTTTGTTATATATTGCACTTTTTTTATGAACGCTTCTTCTCTTCTGCGTATAAATATATATTGTGAGCCATGTTGCTATTTGTTTCTGTTTTAAATATTTTGAATGTAAGAAATGAATTAAAAAATTAATGCCTGTAAAAACTTTTCACGACTTAAATTTTGCGACACAACGCATGGGTGGCGAGCGACGCCACCTGGGCTATTTTTGAGTTGCGATTCTATGATTTATTTTTTCGTCACGGGGTATGTACACGGGAATGGTGGATTTGACCTAATGTTTTCGAAGTTTAGTTTGGCAAAAAGTTTTTACCCGGGATACTAGTCTATATATTAATAGCCGATTCTCTGTCTGTCTGTCTCTCTGTTTGTTTGTCTGTCACCCAAAATGGTAGATTAAGTTGTGAGCGAAATTATTTCTTTTTTTGTGTGCGACGTGAGTTCGAAGCAAATACATTGCAAACCCAATCGAACGTGACATTTTTTGGCTGATGAACTAATAGGAATAACGTTTTGTTTTTATCATTATTGTTAGTTTTATATTCCACGTTGACTTGGCTTTGAAAACAGTACATCAACTAAATACAAGGAAACTAACTGATTAAATATTTTGGACAAAAAGCAGCAGTGGCAGAACGTGGCAGCATATTTTCGGTTTGCCACTAACTCTTGCCTGACTGTCTGAGACGGGTGAACTTTTTTTTTGAGCAATCAAAATGTTTAAAAACCGAAAGTTAAAAAAAGAGTATCATATCAAAACAAAATGCTTTTTTTTTTTCCTTTTCTTTTAATAAATTAATTTCTTCGAACATTTTTTTATTCTATGTATTCATTTAGCACGTGCCTTTTTTCTCTCCTCCGTGTGAACTTTTTAAGAAGAGAATCCATTTTCCCCCTGTTTGATAGCACCCATCTTAGAGCGCGTAACTTTTTTAAAACAAAAGCTAATAAAAAGTTGAAGTTTTCTCTCTATACGTTTTGAGTGTATTGTTACACTGATAAAAGATTGGTTTTACCAGAGATTGTGACTTCGAATCTGCTTCTGGTTGAACACAAGTTATACGAGCCGTTTATAAGGAAATTTGATACAGTGATACAGAGCAGGTGGACATGGGCGGCGAGCGACGCCGCCTTGGCGGCTAGTCTATATATTAATAGCCGATTCTCTGTCTGTTTGTCTGTCACGCAAAATGGTAGATTGAGTTGTGAGCGAAATTATTTCTTTTTTTGTGTGCGACGTGAGTTCTAAGCAAATACATTGCAACCCCAATCGAACGTGACTTTTTTTGGCTGATGAACTAATAGGAATAACGTTTTGTTTTTATCATTATTGTTAGTTTTATATTCCACGTTGACTTGGCTTTGAAAACAGTACATCAACTAACTACAATGAAACTAACTGATTAAACATTTTGGACAAAAAGCAGCAGTGGCTGAACGTGGCAGCATGTGCGATTTCCCACTATCTCTTGCCTGACTGTCTGAGACGGGTGAACTTTTTTTTTGAGCAATCAAAATGTTTAAAAACCGATAGGTAAAAAAAGAGTATTATATCAAAACAAAATGTGTTTTTTTTTTTTGCTTTTCTTTTAACAAATTAATTTCTTCTTTTAATTGTTAAGCGTTCTGATCGAACGTTTTTTATTCTATTTATTCAATTAGCACGTGCCTTTTTTCTCTCCTCCGTCGTGATGTTTTTAAGAAGAGAAACTATTTCTTCCTTACGTTTGATAGCACCCATGTTAGAGTGGGTAACTTTTTTAAAACAAAAGCTAATAAAAAGTTGAAGTTTTCTCTCTCTACATTTTGAGTGTATTGTTACACTGATAAAAGATTGGTTTTATCAGAGGTTGTGACTTCGAATATGCTTCTGGTTGAACACAAGTTGTACGAGCCGTTTATAAGGAAATCTGACGTTTATTGATACAGTGATACCATGGACGTATAAAAAGAGAAGGACTCACAACTCATTTCAATAGCTATTCAATTCTATTGTTAAAATCCATTGTGTCGGCATCCCTTTCATACCAAAGCGCGTCTCGCATTTCACTGGATTTTTGTTGAGACGAACGATTATTTACGTACCAATCCAACGCGGAAAACTGAAATATCAGAGGAATTAAGACTCATTAGCTTTCAAAACACTTTTATTCATTGTTCAAAGCCACAGACCACGATATTTAATCGTTTTTAAAATGTCTGTGATTTTGCTAGAAGATGTTACAAGTGAAAATAGAAGAAAATCATGGCACAGCGTCTCTGCATGTTATGAAGTTAATATTTGCGCCTCAAAAATGCCTAAGCTACACAAAACAGAGAGATAGTTTATCTATCTTTTCTGAAAGTTTCAAGTCTGAAGCTTTAGGAACTCCTAAGGAATCATACTTTTAGTTTTGGTGTTTTTCAGCAGTTTTCGTGTTTATAACAAAAGGCTGCTAGTGTGGAAGCCAATGGAAACATGTATTTTTAACAGCACTTGAGGGAGTTTCAAAACTGCTTTTGTCAAAATTTCAATAAAGCGAGGCGACCTTGTTTGAATAGATTTATAAAAGTTGTAAGTCCTTCTCTTTTTATACGTCCATGGTGATACAGAGCAGGTGGACATGGGCGGCGAGCGACGCCGCCTTGGCGGCTAGTCTATATATTAATAGTCGATTCTCTGTTTGTTTGTAAGTCACGCAAAATGGTAGATTGAGTTGTGAGCGAAATTATTTATTTTTTTGTGTGCGACGTGAGATCGAAGCAAATACATTGCAACCCCAATCGAACGTGACCTTTTTTGGCTGATGAACTAATAGGAATAACGTTTTGTTTTTATCGTTACTGTTAGATTTATAATCCACGTTGACTTGGTTTTGAAAACAGTACATCAACTAAATACAAAGAAACTAACTGATTAAACATTTTGGACAAAAAGCAGCAGTGGCAGAACGTGGCAGCCATATGTTCGGTTTGCCACTAACTCTTGCCTGACTGTCTGAGACGGGTGAACTTTTTTTTGAGCAATCAAAATGTTTAAAAACCGATAGGTAAAAAAAGAGTATCATATCAAAACAAGATGTTTTTTTTTTTTTTGCTTTAATAAATTAATTTCTTCTTTTAATTGTTAAGCGTTCTGATCGAACGTTTTTTTATTCTATTTATTCATTTAGCACGTGCCTTTTTTCTCTCCTCCGTGTGATCTTTTTAAGTAGAGAACCATTTCCCCCCTGTTTTATAGCACCCATGTTAGAGCGCGTAACTTTTTTAAAACAAAAGCTAATAAAAAGTTAAAGTTTTCTCTCTCTACGTTTTGAGTGTATTGTTACACTGATAAAAGATTGGTTTTACCAGAGGTTGTGACTTCGAATCTGCTTCTGGTTGAGCACAAGTTGTACGAGCCGTTTATAAGGAAATTTGACGTTTATTGATACAGTGATACAGAGCAGGTGGACATGGGCGGCGAGCGACGCCGCCTTGGCGGCAATTATATTAATAGCCAATTATATATTAATATAATTAATCAATCTATATATTAATAGCCGATTCTCTGTCTGTCTGTTTGTTCGTTTGTTTGTTTGTTTGTTTGTAAGTCACGCAAAATGGTAGATTGAGTTGTGAGCGAAATTATTTCTTTTTTTGTGTGCGACGTGAGTTCGAAGCAAATACATTGCAACCCCAATCGAACATGACTTTTTTGGCTGATGAACTAATAGGAATAACGTTTTGTTTTTATCATTATTGTTAGTTTTATATTCCACATTGACTTGGCTTTGAAAACAGTACATCAACTAAATACAAAGTCACTAACTGATTAAATATTTTGGACAAAAAGCAGCAGTGGCAGAACGTGGCAGCATATGTTTGGTTTGCCACTAACTCTTGCCTGACTGTCTGAGACGGGTGAACTTTTTTTTTGAGCAATCAAAATGTTTAAAAACCGATAGGTAAAAAAAGAGTATCATATCAAAACAAAATGTTTTTTTTTTGCTTTTCTTTTAATAAATTAATTTCTTCTTTTAATTGTTAAGCGTTCTGATCGAACGTTTTTTTATTCTATTTATTCATTTAGCACGTGCCTTTTTTCTCTCCTCCGTGTGAACTTTTTAAGAAGAGAAACCATTTTCCCCCTGTTTGATAGCACCCATGTTAGAGCGCGTAACGTTTTTAAAACAAAAGCTAATAAAAAGTTTTTTTCTCTCTACGTTTTGAGTGCATTGTTGTACTGATCAACGATTGTTTTAAAAAATAAATAACACATGAAATTTGGGGTTTTTTTGGAACCATTGTTTAAACTGATATTTGATATTTGATTTCGAATCTGCCTCTAGGATAACTGACGTTTTTTCGAGTCTGCGATACAGGCGATGGGGTGACAAAAAATTTGGGTCTAATTTTTTTGGGAGGGGTCTGTGACGTCATCAAAATCTTTGAAGAATGATATCTCTGTAACGGTTAATCGTAGCGGAACGATCCCATACATTTTTTTAATCAGTTTTTCGAGCTCTACAACATGGTAACACTTTCGGTTGCCAATTCCTTAATTTTATTTTTCGTGAAGTCAACGCATGCTGAACATGGGCGGCGAGCGACGCCGCCTTGGCGGCTAGTTATATATTAATAGCCGATTCTCTGTTTGTCTGTAAGTCACGCAAAATGGTAGATTGATTTGTAAGAGTGATTATTTTATTTATTTTATGCGACGTCAGTGTGAAACCATTGTATTGAGGCCCTAATCGAATGCGACGTTTAGGGAAAATTTTCTTGGTAACCAATAGGGATAACTAACGTTTTTTGGGGTCCACAATATTGGCCATGGGTTGACGAAAAAATTTGGGCAAAATTTTTGGGGACGGGGCTTTATGACGTCATCAAAGCTTTTGATCGACGACATCTCCGAAACGGTTCGTCATAGACATATGATCCTATACATTTTCTTGCTCAGAATTTCGAGCTCTACAAGATGGTAACACTTTCCATTGTCAATTCCTTAATTCTATTTTTCGTGAACCCAACGCAGGCTGAAGGTGGACATGGGCGGCGAGCGACGCCGCCTTGGCGGTTAGTATATCTTATTAACTCTGCACTGCATAAACATTTGAATCGTACAGATTGATAATTAAAACAAGTTTTGTCAAGTTTTGTCAAGCATGAGCCGTACATGTTACCCAGCACCATGACCCTCTTTTTCAAGGGCGTAGATAGTCTTTGACGCCTGACATTGGATATTTCGAGATTCTTGCCACACGCATTGTAAATATAAATCTATTCACAGAAAAACGACTCGATCGATACCTTGATCAATAATATTAATGTTGTAGTATACAGTATTAATAGCAAAAAACAATGATATTTCTAAACATTACGTCACTCATCTTAGTTAGATTAACTGATTCAAGATACCACAAAATTAATCCATATCCAATTTCGTTACCAGATTTCTGATTAACATCTATCTCTCTTCATTAACATAAAACATATATATTTACATCTGCCCGTAAAATTTTATCAATTTTATTGACTATTTTGTGATTTGTAAGAAGACAAATATGGCAATAGTCATTTATATTGTAACTGTATAAATTGTGTACACAGGAAACTGTATTTATATAGTCTAACTTAAAAGACTTGCTAGTTAAAGAATACATTACAAGACTAGTAAGTTTTCAAAATGAGTATCACCGTAATATAAATGAAATACACATACCATCACCTGTACATGAAAAGAAGGGCAATTAATTAATGACTCCCTTCACCGTTCACCCAGAGAATGCTGAGATGAAGTAAATCAGAAAGTTAAAGACCGAAATCTACGGATTTTCATATCATTTATCTTAAAGACCGCGTTTTCATGGAATTAGACTCTTCAACATGCGTTTTCATGAAAATTACCAAATGGAGTCCGTTATGGACCAACATCACAGTTCTTGTCTGAATACTTAATGTCGAGCGCTCGAAACTTAACATTTTGCAAAAATATGAAGTTCTCTTCATTTACTTGTTAACAACCTCGACAGCTCTTATCAGTGAGGAGATGCTGCATAATCTAACATTTCCCATCAGTTCATCATAAAAGCCGCGTTTTCATAAACGGGACTTTAAAACACGCGTTTCCGTACAAAATATGAATTGCCTCGGCAAAAAGCAATCTCACGTCGGCAAATTCCCTGATACTGCTTAATTCCAAATTTTCATTAACATTTTACCAAACACCGAGAAAGTGTACTTCTGGTCGGAATGCGACCAGAATACGACCAGATGTTCAATTTCATGTGAAATTCAGTGGACCACGGGCCTGAATGAAATAAAATTCAGAAAGATAAGATTTGGTGAGAAATTTCAAAAGTAATGCATATGAATTGTTTTGTACCTGAAATGACTGTAATTTGTTCGAGTGCATTGTATTTCCGCATGAAGGCATATCCCCGTAGAAGAATTTTGGATGGCCAGCTAGATTGTACCATTTGAAATATATTGCAAAATGTTACAAGTCGACAGCATGCAAATTCTGATGAGTTCAAATCGTAAATTTACTCCATATGGTCACGTTTGAGAGCAGCCAATCAAATCAAGTTATGTGGATATTTTTATGATATTATTTTTATCTTTTCCCATTTTCATATCGGAAGTTTGTTTTTTGTTACCCTTTCCTTACCAATGATGCCATATGGCGTCATTCGGTTTGATAAGCCATAGTTATTTTACAAAACAACCCAGGTGCACAATTTTTCTTTTTCGTGTAGTTTTTTTTTACATGGCACTTCAGAACAAAGAGAAAGATGACTGCTCTGGGCGCGATTTTTCGTCCTGTTGTGCTGTGGAGTTTGTAGCTTGAAACTTCGTAGTTTGGAAGTTTAGTTAGCTACGTTTGGTTTGGACATTTTCTAGTTAAACATCGTAATTGATCGTTAAAAACTTAATGAGTTTTTCGATACTTATTTTTCGATTTTCTCTTCTTCTACTTTTCTATTTCCTACAAAAGTACATCACGAGAAAGACAAAAAAATAAGGATTCCATTGATATAAAATTTACAAAAAATTAATTGGATATTTTCTTCAAAAATGCCAAAGTTTTGAAACACACTGTACAAGATTGTTTCTAATTACAGTGGATTCCCGATAGTACGAACCCCCGATATAACGAACAAAGTTTATAAATATTTTCTATATAACGACTCCCCGATATAGCGAACTCTAGATTTAACAAACCATTTTTTTCGTCCCTAAAAGCCCCCAAAAACGTCGATGAAACGATCTCGAAGTAATAAATGTTACAAAAAATAACAAAAACATTTTTTGCATAGTGTAGATTCAACTTTGTGATTCAGAATAAATCAAACGCATGCAATCTCATTCAAATCGAACGATTCGAATCCGAACATTCGCATCTAAACATAAACGAAGCTACAATCTGTAGGGCAATCTAAAATCTAAGAAGGTGAAGTGTATACGATGAGTAAATGAAGGTGGAAAGGGTAAATATCTCCATAACAGATAGGTATAAAGCCGAAAGGTATATGGTCGAAAGTACAAACAAGAGCATTGCAGAGGAAAGAAAAGTACTAAGAAAAATACTATTTCGACGTGGGTGGCAATCACGAGAAAAAGCACAGAAGCCTACGAATTTTAAATTTGAACAGAAAAAAATGAAGAAGAGTGGCAATAAAGATCTTGATAAAGCTATTGTGGTTCTAAAAAGTGCTCTGTCAACGGACAGGATCATTACCAAAGAAAAACTCTATCAAACTGATTTTAAAGCCTGTGATGGCTGCTTAGACAAATGGAAGCAAAGACATTGTATTTTTAAAAGCTGTTTTCGTATTCTTCGTGTTTATTTGTATTCATTGTAATTTTACATTTGAACGGGATCCTAGCTGGAAATACAAATTTATAGCATTTTTGTTCGAAAGGGTTACGTGTTCTTCCGGTAAAATCTTTTTCCATAAAAACTCGAAAGCTTTTTTAACAATAACAAGAAGCAGCTTGGCTTGAAGACTTCAGGACGTAACACAACGATACTTGTATAGTCTCAAAAATGCAACATTGCCAAATTGGCAAATTATGGTCAACTCTAACAAAATGACTTGCAAATTCAAAATTTACATCTTCCATTGGTGCTTAGTCCAAATTTGGCTCAAATTGTCCAATTTTAGTCAAATCTAACAAAATGACAGTTAAATTTGAAATCAGCACCTTTCAAATGTAATCCATGTAAAATTTCATGAAAATTGAAGAACGTTCGAAATTTAATCCAAATTTGGCCTGAATTACTCATTTCTTGACAAATCTGACAAAATGACTGTCAAATTCGAAATCAGTACCTTTCAAAGGTGATCTGTGCAAAATTTAATGAAAGTTGAAGAACTTTGCAAATTTGGTCCATAAAGTTGGTCATAATTGTGACATTCGAAATCAGCACCTTTCATTAGTGCTTTCTGCAAATTGTTATGATAATTGGTCAATTGAAAGTCCAAATTTGGCCGAAAATGCGAATTCGGCAATGATGTCATTCAAACTTTGCACGAAAGTGTTCATAACTTGGAGTAGTAATTGTAGGAAAACCACAGGTATTTTAAATACTTTACTCCACTACGGGTGTCCTAAAGTCAATAAAATCGAAATAAAAAATTCACAGGGCAACAAACAACATTTTAGAGAGCACGACTTCTTTTCCACCATGAATTAATTTTTTTCACATATTAATTTCATTCATATATCAATTTAAAATGGTATTCGTTGCAAGTAAGAGCAAATCCTCGATAATGCAGTTAGCATCAATGACATGGAAGTAGAGTTATAGTTGAGCAAGATCAAACCAATTTATGCTGGTGACATTTTGAAATCATATGTACGCTGGCTCATATCTGCCACCCATGTTGAGCTGTTGAACAAGGATTTCTTTTGCACAATAGATTCGTGTCTAAACATGGGTGGCAGGTATGAGCCACCGTATTATCATTCATGTGTTTTTATGTTATTTTTTTGCCTTCCAAAAGTGAGTAAAAGGAGGCCTTGTCAAAAAGAGTTAAAAGAGAAGATAAAGGCGCTTTTACATTCAATGATGAAAGAAAACAAAAAGAAGATGGCGCAAAGCGGTAGCAGCAAATGTACTTGTCACAAATACTGTAAATGACCGATTAAGCGCCCTAAGGGCATATAATTTTTAGATTTTTTACGGTGGGCGCTTATATGGACGGGACGCTTAATTGAGTCCTAGGCGGTTAATAAAAATCACTAAAACCACTAATACAGTTTATCTTTTCACTGAATGCTGACAAAAGAACTGCTTGTGTTCTACTCGAGCAACTTCAAAATAACTCAACACTCTCACTTTGAGATGAAAATAATTTATTCTTATGTTCAACTAAAAACGATGTTTTTCTCAATTTGCGGGATCCGGAAAAATCATGTTTTGTTTACACGAAACTACTTTTCTATAGATTTGTAGGGAGCTGTATACAACACTTTAGTAGAATTATTCGTGAATATTTCCCTACAGTCATTAGAAACTTCACATCAACACTTGAAATACCGTATCTATATATGAATAGCCGATTCTCCGTCTGTTTGTTTGTTTGTTTGTTCGTTTGTTTGTAAGTCACGCAAAATGGTAGATTAAGTCGTGAGCGAAATTATTTCTTTTTTTGTGTGCGACGTGAGTTCGAAGCAAATACATTGCAACCCTAATCGAGCGTGACTTTTTTTGGCTGATGAACTAATAGGAATAACGTTTTGTTTTTATCATTATTGTTAGTTTTATATTCCACGTTGACTTGGCTTTGAAAACAGTACATCAACTAAATACAAGGAAACTAACTGATTAAACATTTTGGACAAAAAGCAGCAGTGGCAGAACGTGACAGCATATGTTTGGTTGCCACTAACTCTTGCCTGACTATCTGAGACGGGTGAACTTTTTTTTTTGAGCAATCCAAATGTTTAAAAACCGATAGGTAAAGTAAGGGTATCATATCCAAACAAAATGTTTTTTGTTTTTTTTTTTGCTTTTCTTTTAATAAATTAATTTCTTCTTTTAATTGTTAAGCGTTCTGATCGAACGTTTTTTTATTCTATTTATTCATTTAGCACGTGCCTTTTTTCTCTCCTCCGGCGTGATCTTTTTAAGAAGAGAAACTATTTCCCCCTTACGTTTGATAGCACCCATGTTAGAGCGCGTAACGTTTTTAAAACGAAAGCTAGTAAAAAGTTGAAGTTTTCTCTCTCTACGTTTTGAGTGTATTGTTACACTGATAAAAGATTGGTTTTACCAGAGGTTGTGACTTCGAATCTGCTTATGGTTGAGCACAAGTTATACGAGGCGTTTATAAGGAAATTTGACGTTTATTGATACAGTGATACAGAGCAGGTGGACATGGGCGGTGAGCGACGCCGCCTTGGCGGCTAGTCTATATTCTAATACGCGCTGTGCATCCAGGTTTTAGTTTAGAGAGTGATTGTTTCGGATCGTTTTTAACAGTCAAAGTCTTCTTAATCATGGTCATACAGCGGCTGTTAGACCAAGCAAAACACATTCACGATTAGTTTTATAAGCAGAAACCATTGCTGTGGATTTTATCGTTTCAATCAAAACATTTGTTCGCAAGATCAAGAATCGATAGCGTTGACGTTCATTAGCCAGCAAGTTTTCATTTGCTATTTTGAAAAGCAGGTAATAAAACATACGAGAGTAAGAAATTTCAAGACAAAAAAAGTCAGTAACGAAAGTAATGCATGAAGATTTATTAACGATTTTAGGGTAAGTACGCTCTTGAACATTTTTTGTTTGTTTCGTTTTTCTATTAAATAGGGTTTCTGCACTTCTCCTTTAGGTAAGACAAATAAAAACAAGTCTGGGTTGGCCAGGAACAAGATTGATATCCAATCTAAGCTTCGTAAAAAGAAAATCACTTGAAGGTATTAATTTGTTTTGACACGTTTACGACTTACGGGTTTGGCTTTTCAAAATAGCAATTAGCAAAATAGCTTCTGTTTACCTTGGATTATGGGTTCCATGAACTGTTACAGCCATTTTAATCTTTCTGTTGTTTTCATGTGCGCTCAATTATTTCTATATTGTATCGTGAAAGGATTTTATATGAGTATTTTTTATGTGTTTCAGATCTTCCGAGTAAAAAGATGTTTATGATGTGCAGTGTTGACAATGAACAGTTAAAATGCTTTATCTGGAATACCTAAAGAGTTTTTAATTAAAAGGGTGAGGAGTACTTTTTTTCATTTTGACGTTACATTTTTTAATCACGGGCAACCATTGCATTGCATATCGAATAATCGTACAAGGCGCTTTTAGGGAATTAAATTTTTGATGGTCCGCGCAGGGCTGTGATGTTTGATCGGCGACATCTCGGTAACGGTTACTGTATTTTTCTGATCAGTTGAATGTACTTTCTCAGCATCGTTCCGTGAGTAAAATTTTTGTAGCCATTTTTGGGACGTTGTGTTTTAAATCAAAAGGCGTAAAATATTTTACACAAGACGCAATTTATTTTTTTAGAGAGTGAAAATAGCGGATGCACAGCGCGTATTTTTTATTTTTGATGGGTTTCAGATCTTCCAAGTAAAACGATTTTTTTTGTTCTGCGCTCCAGTGCTAATTGCAAACTTGGAAAAATGCTTTATCTAGGTGGTGTCTGTTTCGGTGTGTCTTTAAAATCAGGGGAACCATCGCATTGCCTCCTAAATTAGACTCTAAGTTATTTGGAAAACATCTTTAAGACCTCTAAGAAAATAAGTGGTAGTTTTATGATCCACGTTATTGACGAAGTGGTGGCTACAACACTAACGCACTTTCTGTTTGTCATTTTGCAAATTAACTTTTCGACAACAATTTTGAGACGCAATTTTCAAAAATTAAAATCCGTAAAAATTTTTTACACGGGTTACTATTTCCGCTAATAAACGCCACGACGTTTATTACAAATTCCAGTTTTGGATGCGGCGTTCATTAGAGGGCGGAGTTTATTACAAAATGAAAAATTTGACAAAAGCAAACTTAAAAGATAATGTTTCCTTACCATTAAAATGGTTACAAAAGATTGTGTGAAAATGTTTTACACAAAGGATATGTTCACAAAAATGTCAAAAAGAGCGATATCACTGTCGCCGTTACTTATTATAGCAATTAATAACACATCAAATATTCATGCAAACGTAGAAGAATTTGTTGATAGAAAACAAATAAAACTATTAACTATTAAACTAATTCTTGCTTAGCCCGTTTTCTAATAAACGCCGCTTTTCAAGATGCAGCGTTTATTGGAAGGCGGCGTTTATTAGAGGGCGGCGTTTACTACAAATGTTCGGCTGTAAGTGCGGCGATTAATAGAGGGCGGAGTTTATCAGAGGGCGACGTTTATTAGAGGAATAACGATAAGCGTGCAAAGTAATGATGTTTCTTTTGATACAACAAGAGGCTTTAAATCTCTGAAGTACCATTTTAGTAGAACAGTTTAAAAAATTCTCGCAAGTAATTGATTTTTTTCCTGCAACAGGCTCATCGAGTTTACAAATCTCCCTAATATTTTATGGTTTTTCCGAATAAGCGCCCAGTTTCAGTTTTGGACCTGGGCGCTTATTCGGAACCAGGGCGCTTAATTGAGTCCTTAGTTGAGACTTTCTCCTCCTTGAAAATAGTTGTCACAATGATTGCGCTTATCTTCAGTTCGTTTCAGAGTACAGTAAGCGTGGTGCTCACCAGGCGTTTAAGTGCGTTTATCCTATTGAGTATATTGCGTATGCACTTAAACGCCTAGTGATTACGGTTCGCGAACGTGCTTATGTTGAGTATAAACGTGCTTATGTTGCGTATAAACGCCCATTCTAGGCAAACGCTCATATCAAAAAATTTTGATATTGCGTTCGCAAGATAAAACGCAGCCGAAACTAGACAAGAAAAACATGCTAAGAGAAAAGAATTTATCCTCGAGGTACATAGTGAAAGATAAAAACGTGCTAGTTTACAAAGTATTTTTATCACGATATCAGTTAAAAAGAACATTTCTCTTACTGAAGAAGAAATACTTTGCACCCTTAAGAACAAATACACCCTTTGCACCCTGAAGAAGAAATACTTTGTACCCTGTACTTTATAACAAGACGCACGAAGGGTATAAGAAGCGAAATGCGGTCAACAATGCTTGGGCTGCCGTTGCTAAAGAAGTCGGATTTCTAGAAAGCAGTAATAAAAAATAAATAGAAATAAAAAGTCCTCGTAATCTTCACAATCTGGATCCATCTTTCACATTTATTTGATGAAATCATTCAGATAAACTTTAAAAAATATTATAAAATTCAAGACGTTTATGGAAAAAAAGGAAACCGTAGGCGTTTAAGTGCGTACGCAATATACCCAATAGGATAAACGCACTTAAACGCCTGGTGAGTACCACGCTTTAAAGATTAAAGGGCAATATACACGGCACGATTTGTAGCATGCTAAAATCGTACAGAAAGTGATTCTACAAGTCGCATACTACAAATAAAAGTTTGAACAATTTTAAACCCAATAAGCACAAAGACGTTGTTTCAACGTTGTTTTGACGTCCATTTCCATCGTCACATTTAATGGTCGAAATGGAAACAGCAAAACAACGTCGGATTTTGATGTCCAAACAACGATTAAAAATAACCAAAAATGATGTTGTACGGACGTTGTGCAACGGTCAAATGACCGAAAACAACGTTGCATTGACGTTGTTGCAAGGTCAAATTAACGACGAAAGGTAATGACAACTAATACAAAGTCACAGGCATGAATTCAGAGAGTGGTAACCACTACACTACAGCGCCTTATCTTGTGCTAATGTATTTGATTATTATCAAAATCACTAATTCCAAGTTTTTTAGGCATCAAATATTATGTAATGGAGTTGTTAATAGATGCATCAACACTATAGAAAAATCTGTGGCTGTAGGCATCTGTTTTTGTTTGGCAAATAGATCCTGAAGTGGAGAAATATTTTAAGTGTTAAGCACATTTTTCAGGATAACAATTTGATACATAGGTAATTTCCTTTAGTAATAATAAATACAGCACAGCACATATAAGTTAATTTGATGCTGATAACTTTCTTCTTTTTACTGCTGGTTTGATTTTTTGAGCTTCGGGAGGGTACGTAAGTAGAGAAGAAGTTCTGATTCATGAGATTCATGTCCTTAATATGTCTGAAAATCCAAAAATTCTGATATCAATATTTCTACAAAAAAATTGAAACTTACACAATGTTGTATAATTGTTTATTCGAACATGGTCAAAAATAGTACCCACCCAGTGAATCGATTCTTTCAACTTGCGACATCTGCTAAATTTCAAGAAGAGTGTTTCAAATAACTTCATGCTCTGATTTGTTATGCAATTGGATGTTGTTGGGATGCTGTTTGACAACATTAGGAATACTGTTGCATAAAACTTTAGTGTTCTCTCCCTGAAAATTTTTTCAACATAATTAAGAAAATGCTTCTGTGTTATGACTAGCACGAATTCCAAGGCAAATTGACCTAAAGTGGTGATATGCTTGACGCTGAATTTTATTTTAAGTTACACCAAGTGATGAGCACACACGCCAATGTTTTCTGCCATGTCTATGTTAAGGTCAGGAGATTCTTTATTCCTTTTATTTATTTTTTATTTATTTCTCTAGATGGCTAATTGCTGGCTGATTCATTGTTTGTTGTCATTATCTGCTAAAACTTGTGTAACCTGTTGTTGAAGTACTTCAAGATGATCTTCCAACTTTTAAATATCGATGTTGAGCTGTTGCTTATGTTTCAATAGTTCGATAAAATTGCCAAAACAAGTGTCAAAATAGGAAATGTCCTGTGCAAGCTGGATCGATGTCTAATTCATTATAAAATGATTCAAGCATGTTGAACATTTTCGAAAAAACACCTAATGTGAATGTAACACATGAATTTTATGGAAATCTATGTATCTTTCCTTGGCATACTGACTGGTGTTATCCAATTTAAAACTGGTTACTGATTTTTTTCTAAGACACTACCTAAACATGTAACTAGCTTCTCAGATAATCCGTAATGAGAAAACAGTTTTTTTACGTTTTTTTATTTTTATTTTTGTTTACTACCATTTAATTTATCTTTCTATTTTCTGTTGTATATATTTATTTGTAGCTATATTTTTTGACTTTTTTTTTGGTGGCCACCTCTTTTGTTTAGATTTATCTACTGGGGTGGTCCCCAGTCTTTATTTCGTCTTATTATATACTTTGTATTTAATTTTGAGACAAATAATATAAATATGCTATTCTATTCTATTCTTCCACATGTAGGGAAATCAGTGTTAGTGTACACAATCCAATGTAACTACAATTTTTACAGTACATTGTAGAATGAATGTTGGATAAATCTTCATTGAAGTTCAGCTTAAATACATTATTCAATCTTTAGATGTTTTCACAAACATAATGAAATATTTTCCAGTTATTGTACATCCACAATTTCGACAAAGTTTCTTCATAGCATTCTTGACGATAAAAAATGGCTAGGTAACTAAACTTTTACTGCCAATTTCTGAACCTTTTGAGGACCCGAAAAGAAATTTTTGACAACTCAAAAAACTCTATAACATGGTTTTGCACTTCAGTTTTGGACCGTCATAAACGGAAGGCCTCTTTAGGGAGTATAAACTACCTTTAATTCAATCCAAAGTACTTTCAGTTTTTGAAATTAATATTCTCTTGGGGCACGTGTTTACTTATTCATTCATTAATCTTGAAGTTTCCATTCAAAAATCTTTATATATCTGCGTTCAAAAAGTTGAAGGCTTCCATCCCAATTGGTTTACATTTTTTATAACTCGCTTCAGGCTTCCGTAAAAAACGCTTAATTTCGTAGAATCGCCATTTGAAACAGCCGTGCTATCCTTTGATCCAAATGAATAGATAAAGGAAGACACATTTTTCATGGTTTTCAAGATGATTACTTTACGAACTAAATTGCATACAGAATGCCGGAATACAAAATGCAACGTTCTTTTGACGTCGAAAGAACGTCAGAATTGACTGTAAGTAAATAAATGATTTTAAAAGGAAAAACACAAAATTACAGTATATAAGACTCTAGTCACGACATAAGCATTCAACCATTATAGGATTTTGAAATGCTTTTTTTTTGCAGGTCGCAATTATTTGCGACCAACCCCGATGTTTTCTTGACGTCGATTAACAGTCGTTTTTTGTTGCGACCAACCCTGACGTTTTCTTGACGTCGGTTAATGGTCGTTTTTGGTTACGACGTTCGAACAACCATAAAACAACGTTGTGTTGACGTCGTGTGTTAACTGGGAAACTATACGATTTGTAGTACGTTTTTCAGCCAATCAGCGTGCAGAACACAAATGTGGCAAATAATGTATGAAGAAGAAACAACATTTCTACGTGAATTGTGATCACTTTTCGAATGAAAATGGTGAATAAGGAAAACAAAATATATGAAAATGAAAGTATCATGCAGGTCTTTAATGATTTGTCTTTTCAACCAAGACCAAGCTCATTCTTTTCTTTACTTTCCGGGTTTTTTTGTGCTTTTTTCTTTTCTTTCTCCTTTTTGGAAGTAGTTGCCACAATAATTGTACTCAGAACTAATAATTCCACATTACAACTTGTAGTATCGTGTATACAGAAGCAGAACACTTTAAAAATCGTATACAGCAAATGAGTGCTACAAGTAGTATACTACAAATCGTACCGTGTATATTGTCCTTAATATATACGCTACGACTTGTAGTATACGATTTGCAGCATTCAATCATCGCTATACAGAATTCATTATTATAGCAATGGATAAAACAGTAGCAGCAAATGTACTTGTCACAACTACTACAAATTGTATCATACCACAAATTGCATCGTGTATACACCTGAAATCGTTCAGAATGTAGGCGATACTACAAGTCGCATATTGCAAAAAAGATAAAACAGCCCTAAAGGGCGGTAAGTCAGCCTATATAACAATTATAATTACGATTAAATTGTGCTCAATGTTACAGTACATTACAGGCAAGCCCTTTCAGATGACGCTTATAGTAAGAAGGCTAGTATGAAGTGAGGAAGACTAAATAAATTGCAGAAGTATATCTAACATATTACCTTATTCTTTGACTTGTAAATAAAAAAGTGTAAAATTTTCTCATTTTAATATATCTAACATAAATTATTTAAAATTATATGGATCGAAGACTTTCATAATTGTATTGACTTCAACACTATTAAATCTATTACAATCAAATGAGTAAAAATAGGTCAAACTTGCTTAAAAACTGAAGACCTTGTCAACTCTGCAAAAGTGACTGTCAAATTTACCATTAGGACCTTCCAATTGTTCTTTGTGCAAACCTACCAAATTTTGCCAGAAATGGGAAACATATTTAAGTAAACGTTACATGAAATTGTTCACAACTTGGATTAGTAGGAGCAGGAGAAACTTGAGCATTTCAAAGATCCATGACAATGTAAAAATTATATGTATTGGATATAATTTAAATTAACATAACATACAATATGAAAATCTATTTCTACTAAACCTGCCAGTGGCGGAACAAGAAGTACCTTAAGGGGATTTACTTTTGCGTGGACTTATTTTTGCAAGCCACGGTTTGTGAGCGTTTTGCGTGGATTGATTTTTGCGAGTCAGATATTCTCAAGAAAATGTAAGGATTTATTTTTGCGAATGTGAACAAAGTGCAATGCGAAAATCACCATTTCCATGCCTACCACATTGCAAAACCAATGGGTGCTTGATAAGTAAAAGGAAATAGTTAATATACGAAAGGTACACAGAGCCAAAAAATGAGCAAATAAAATCATAAAATTTTGCTTGGATTTTTTTTTTTGCGAATCGTTCATATCTTGACGTTTTGCGTGTATTTATTTTTGCGAATTTGGCCAAAAGTCGCAAAAGTCGCAAAAATTAATCCACGCAAAAAAAATCCCTTTAAGGTAAGTCGCAACTTGTGTAAGAGAGTGTTAACAATTCAAACATAAAAGAAAAACATTCAAACAATCCCATTGGTAATATAAACCAATTTGACAAATTATGTTAATGCGTTTCTCCATAAGTTGCGCCTGCCCTCTAGATCCACCACTGACTGCATATTACCACTTGAATCTTTTCATGGAGTTTACAAATAAAGCAATTGTGCACGAAAAGACAAATGACACAATAAAACTTTTTTAGGATCCGTATTGTAATGTTTTTTTCAAACATGTTATATTGTGTCCTAGCACATATTACATGCCAAATTTTTAAATTATATGTATGTATATTGGTTTGATTCTAATTATCATCCAAAGATTTTTTTCCTGACATTGTATATATCCCAAACTTAATCTGTGCCTGCGTCAAGTGGTTTGCAGTAGAAAAAATCTTGATTATTTTGAATAATGTCATCTTTTTCAACGTGAATTTAACACTAATCAGTCCCACACAGTGGTAACTTGATCGAGCATTGTACAGTGACTAAAAATTTGATACAGACTGGAATTCACCAAATTACTCCCTTCTTTAATTTATTAAACTTAATGTTAATCTCAACCACGTTTCAATTCACTGTGACATTTCGGAGCCGGAAAAACAGTTTTATTAAACATAATCGTTCACCAATATCTTGCGTATCATGTATATACTTTCGGTCTGTATCAGAGATGGATCAGTTCAGTCACCAGTGAAGTATATTGTGCTTTCAATGACAATTTCACTTGTTTACTTTTTTTCAATATCTTCAACTTTCAGTGTAATATTTATCAAATGAAATGAGCATGTTTCATGGATTTATTGATAAGACGTATTCACCAGTAATGTTGATACTACATACATTTCTGTTGTGACATTGAAAGTTTTTCAACAGTACAGTTTTGTTTATTATCAATCCTTCATCTTCTTTTTCGAGAACTTTTCCCAGAGTCGACTAAACATAAATATTGCCTACAAGGAATGTTCTCATGATAATATTTCCATGGCAATAGTTGATAAAGACAGGAAAGAAGTCTTAAAATTCTTCTTCAAAGATTCTACAAAGCTACCTCTACAATTTCCTCAAAACATAAGCGAAAACGTTTTACGAGCTCTGTGTGCATATTTTACAGACTTGATAATAAAAATTTTAAAGATTGAATTGAGAAGTTATCAACAAAAAAGGTCTAAAATAACTTCTAAAAGTATTTCAGAAGTACAGGAAAGATAATTCTTTTATGAGTTATTATTGAAAGTATTTGTATTGCATTGAGCATAAAGTTTTGGGTCTGTCATTAACTATTCTGAATAAACAAACAATCCGAAATCCGAACGGACTTTCCGAAAACGGCAAAATTTAATGAAGAAGAAAAACGCCGATTCTAATACTCATCTCGATCTAAGATCGGCTGAGTAAAAAGTTTAAACATGTTCAAAACTATACGATTTGTACCACATTTTCCAGCCAATCAGCGTGCAGAATGCAAATATGACAAGTAATGTATGAAGAAAAACAACATTTCTACGTGATCTGTGATCTCTTTTTGAAGGAAAATGGCGAATAGGGAAAACAAAATGGATGGAACTGAATCATGCAGTTCTTTGATGATTTGTCTTTTCAACCAAGACGAAGTTCATTCTATCCCTTTCTTTTTTTTTCTTTTTGCAATTTTTTCTTTTCGTTCTCCTTTTTAAACGTAGCTGCAATAATAGCTAATACTTCCACATCGTCTTCTAATTTGATTTTTTTATACTTTACAACTTGTAGTATCGTGTATACAGAAGCAGAACACTTTTGAAAACGTTTAAAGAAAGCGAGTACTACACGTAGTGTATACAAATCGTATCATGTATATTGCCCTAAAGTGAAAAACACTCGTAAGTTCTATTTACACACAGCAATTGGCTTTTTAAATGGGTAAAAACGATATTGATTCGCTGCGACTTGTTGGGTATGCACAAAATAAAGCAATGTTGATCATCCAAGATTGGAAAAATTTCAAAACTTTTCTATAGAAACTTTATTAAATTTGTCAGTTAAGATCCCTTTATGTACTATTTCTTTAGGATAATTGTTGATGGAGGTCTTGTATGGATGTTGCAATCAGCCAAAATACTTCACATTATGGAATAAACTCTGTCTATAAATATTCTCATAGTTCTTTGTGATTTTCCATGGAAATATGTCATGTGCCAAAACAAGGAAGTGAAATTGTTTTTCCTATTTCTTTGTGGTAAATAAAATGAGGTAACAGACTTTGCGTGGAAAAAAACGATCTACTAAGCAAAGGAAATTTGAGACTCAAAGTATTTTTTCAGCAAAACATGTGAAGTGCAATCACGAGTCGGGGGCGGACGCAACATTATTTTATAGGTACGGCTCAACCTTGTGGATGCCATTAAGAATTCCGATTACCCGATTTTTCTCGGAATAACCTGATTTACGGACAAATGCATCCCGGGGGGCGGTTATGAGATCAACGTTCATTTCCAGTTAGCTACTTTGAATCCCCAAAACCAAAATTAGCCTACATTAAACATTTTAACCAAAGGTGGATAGAATACAATAGTTTTTTTGAGATTAACACAGCAATACTTAACAAAATAATTACAGTATTATATTAACTGCATCATTATATTAAACGTCTAAAATACCAAACACACTGTACGATTACACATTCCTTTCGTTGCACGAAGAATTTACTAGCATTTTCGTTTTCAAAAGCAAATTAATTTCACCCAAGCAAAATGGAGCACAAAAATTGAACTAAGAGGCTAAAAAACAGTATATTTAAAAAAATATAACGAAAATTGGAACCATAAATTTTGTCAAAACTGAACTCACTATAAATGCAGTTTTCTTATAAATTCATGGTGCTAGTCCAAGTTATAATTTTCCGCCCTCTCTGTTGATTTTCGTCCTGCACTCCTCCTTGACTGTTCTCGTCATCCTTTGACACCTTTGCACATACACCTCTAGCGCTTCATCAATGACTCCGCTAAAACTGTCAGTGTATTAAAATTATCTTAGTTCTTTTCTATTTTACCTATTTAACCTTGAATTTAAATTGAATGTATGGATTTTTATAGGAACACGAACTGGTCATCGGGCAAGTTAGAGCAATGCTATACGTATCTCTGGCGGTAAGTCAACTAATAGTTGCAAGTCGGCAGGCGGAAGAACCAGCCATTACGGATGGAAGCCCAAGGACTAAAAACTCCCGTTAAAAAGTTGTTATTTTGAAAGTTGTAAGTTTTCAAATATCAAATATTTTTTTAAAAAAAGGAAAGCATTTTATCTTATTATACTAATTCGCTTTGTGCATCCCACTTTTATTTTAGAGAGTGACATATTTAGTTTTCTTTTAACGGTCATAATCTTCTTATTTTTTCCCATTTCGTCGTAAAGCCACGTAGAGGTGAGAGCGTTTTTTTACGATTAGTATATGGGGAAACCCCGCCGCTGATCGTTTTCATTGGCTAATAAAGGAAAACTCTTAAAATGCGCTGTTTTGATTGGCTGACGATTTCCAAAAATTAGTTCGTTAATAACGGATTTTCATTATCGGTTTGACGAAGAAACACGTATTGTCAAACTTTTACTTTTTAGCGATGACTCCGCTACAACTGTCAGTGTACTGCTAATGAACTGCATTACATCTGCATGACATAACATCCAAAAAAAGGTTGAATAGTTCTTATAACATAAGAACGCATTTCTGATTTTGGATTACTGATTAGCCCAGGGCATTAAGGAAGTGTAATTGAAGCTATGTGAATCTTTACTGTACAAACATAAGTAGTTTGTCCAAGATTATCGAACGCATTTTTTTGCTAAATAGTGTTAAATATTTTTAATGGTTTTTCTGAGATCTATCGAAATATATATTTGTTATTTTGAAAGTATTTTTTCCAGGTAAGTTACAATGAAAAAATATTTTTGCAACTCTCGTTGACTTCTTAAAGATCAATTAATCCCTTTCTGACACATAAGGATTCGTTAACAAAATTTTATAACAAATTAACGTAAATTGTTTAGGGAATCTAAGTTCCAAAGTGATTACTATTAAATGTAAAGGCTTGTCATGTAAAAAAAAAGAGTAAATTCGTCAGTGAAAAGAAACGTCACTCCAAGTTAATTGATTTTTAAGAAATGCGCGACGGTAAAAAAAACCGTTTATCCACTATAACTTATCTGGAAAAAAATATTTTCAGAATGAAAATTAGGTATTTGGATAGATCCCCAAAAGTTTTTTTCCAGATATAAGAATCGAAAAATATTAATAACTATTTAGCAAAAAAAAATGCGTTCGAAATTCTTGGATAAGCTTTTTTGATACACACTGTATATACAGTGTGTTTCATAATGTTGCATTCAAAAAATATCATCTCAGTTTTGAAGGAAACACATCCCCAATGCGCTTCATTATCCTTTATTTTGGTGCTACAACATAAGTATAAGTTTATATTGATCTTTTCAGATATCGCAGTGGTTAGGTATGAAAATCATATTTTTAAACAGTTGATATGTACTGTCAATCTTCCTAATTCTCAACTGAGTAGAAAAAGTAAACCAAGATTTTGATCATTGAAAGTATATACCTATACTAGCCGCCAAGGCGGCGTCGCTCGCCGCCCATGTCCACCTGCTCTGTATCACTGTATCAATAAACGTCAAATTTCCTTATAAACGGCTCGTACAACTTGTGCTCAACCAGAAGCAGATTCAAAGTCACAACCTCTGGTAAAACCAATCTTTTATCAGTGTAATAATACACTCAAAACGTAGAGAATGAAAAACTTCAACTTTTTATTAGCTTTTGTTTTAAAAAAGTTACGCGCTCTAACATGGGTGCTATCAAACAGGGGGAAAATGGTTTCTCTTCTTAAAAAGTTCACACGGAGGAGAGAAAAAAGGCACGTGCTAAATGAATAAATAGAATAAAAAAACGTTCGATCAGAACGCTTAACAATTAAAAGAAGAAATTAATTTATTAAAAGAAAAGCAAAAAAAAAAAAAAAACACATTTTGTTTTGATATGATACTCTTTTTTTACCTATCGGTTTTTAAACATTTTGATTGCTCAAAAAAAAAGTTCACCCGTCTCAGACAGTCAGGCAAGAGTTAGTGGCAAACCGAACATATGCTGCCACGTTCTGCCACTGCTGCTTTTTGTCCAAAATGTTTAATCAGTTAGTTTCTTTGTATTTAGTTGATGTACTGTTTTCAAAGCCAAGTCAACGTGGAATATAAAACTAACAATAATGATAAAAACAAAACGTTATTCCTATTAGTTCATCAGCCAAAAAAAGTCACGTTCGATTGGGGTTGCAATGTATTTACTTCGAACTCACGTCGCACACAAAAAAAGAAATAATTTCGCTAAAAACTTAATCTACCATTTTGCGTGACAGACGGAGAATCGGCCATTAATATATAGACTAGCCGCCAAGGCGGCGTCGCTCGCCGCCCATGTCCACCTGCTTTGTATCACTGTATCAATAAACGTCAAATTTCCTTAACGGCTCGTACAACCAGAAGCAGATTCGAAGTCACAACCTCTGGTAAAACCAATCTTTTATCAGTGTAACAATACACTGAAAACACATAGAGAGAAAACTTCAACTTTTTATTAACTTTTGTTTTAAAAAAGTTACGCGCTCTAACATGGGTGCTATCAAACGTCAGGGGGAAATAGTTTCTCCTCTTAAAAAGATCACACGGAGGAGAGCAGAAAAGGCACGTGCTAAAAGAATCAAGTGAATAAAAGAAACGTTCGATCTGATATAAAATAAAATAGATTAAAAGAAATCGATTAAAGACAACTATTATGACAAAAGCAAAAAAAAAATATTTTGTTTTATGATACTCTTTTTTTACCTATAGGTATACATTTTGATTACTCGACAAAAAAGTTCACCCGTCTCAGACAGTCAGGCAAGGATACGTTAGGATACACTGGCAAACCGAGATGCTACCACGTTCTGCCACTGCTGTTTTTTGTCCAAAATGTTTAATCAGTTAGTTTCTTTGTATTTAGTTGATGCACTGTTTTCAAAGCCAAGTCAACGTGGAATATAAAACTAACAATAATGATAAAAACAAAACGTTATTCCTATTAGTTCATCACCCAAAAAAAGTCACGTTCGATTGGGGTTGCAATGTATTTGCTTCGAACTCACATCGCACACAAAAAAAGAAATAATTTCGCTCACAACTTAATCTACCATTTTGCGTGACAGACGGAGAATCGGCTATTAATATATAGACTAGCCGCCAAGGCGGCGTCGCTCGCCGCCCATGTGCACCTGCTCTGTGTCACCCCGGAGACCCCAATAAACCTCATATTTCTTGAAAAACGGCTCGTACAACCTGTGTTCAGCCAGAGGCAGATTCGAAATCAAATATCAAATATCAGTTTAAACAATGGTTTCAAGAAAACCCAAATTTCATGATGTGTTACTTATTTATTTTTTAAAACAATCGTTGATCAGTACAACAATACACTCAAAACGTAGGGAGAAAAACTTCAACTTTTTATTAGCTTTTGTTTTAAAAAAGTTACGCGCTCTAACATGGGTGCTATCAAACAGGGGGAAAATGGTTTCTCTTCTTAAAAAGTTCACACGGGAGGAGAGAAAAAAGGCACGTGCTAAATGAATAATTAGAATAAAAAAACGTTCGATCAGAACGCTTAACAATTAAAAGAAGAAATTAAATATTAAAAGAAAAGCAAAAAAAAAAAAAAAACATTTTTGTTTCATGATACTCTTTTTTTACCTATCGGTTTTTAAACATTTTGATTGCTCGAAAAAAAAGTTTACCCGTCTCAGACAGTCAAGGATACGTTAGGATACACTGGCAAACCGAACATGCTATCACGTTTTGCCACCGCTGCTTTTTGTCCAAAATGTTTAATCAGTTAGTTTCTTTGTATTTAGTTGATGTATTGTTTTCAAAGCCAAGTCAAAGTGGAATATAAAACTAACAATAATAATAAAAACAAAACGTTATTCCTATTAGTTCATCAGCCAAAAAAAGTCACGTTCGATTGGGGTTGCAATGTATTTGCTTCGAACTCACGTCGCACACAAAAAAAGAAATAATTTCGCTCACAACTCAATCTACCATTTTGCGTGACTTACAAACAAACAAACAGACAGACAGAGAATCGGCTATTAATATATAGACTAGCCGCCAAGGCGGCGTCGCTCGCCGCCGATGTTCACCTGCTCTGTATCACTGTGTCAATAAACGTTAAACGTATCAATAAACGTCTTATAAACGGCTCGTAAGACTTGTGTTCAACCAGAAGTAGATTCGAAGTCACAACCTCTGGTAAAACCAATCTTTTATCAGTGTAACAATACACTCAAAACGTAGAGAGAGAAAACTTCAACTTTCTATTAGCTTTTGTTTTAAAAAAGTTACGCGCTCTCTAACATGGGTGCTATCAAACGAAAGGGGGAAATCGTTTCTCTTCTTAAAAAGATCACACAGGAGGAGAGAAAAAAGGCACGTGCTAAATGAATAAATAGAATAAAAAAACGTAAAACGTTCATACGGAGGAGAGAAAAAAGGCACGTGCTAAATGAATAAATAGAATAAAGAAACGTTCGATCAGAACGCTTAACAATTATATAAAAGAAGAAATTAATTTATTAAAAGAAAAGCAAAAAAAAAAAACATTTTATTTTGATATGATATTTTATTTACCTATCGGTTTTTAAACATTTTGATTGCTCAAAAAAAAAGTTCAGCCGTCTCAGACAGTTAGGCAAGAGTCAGTGGCAAAAACCGAACATATGCTGCCACGTTCTGCCACTGCTGCTTTTTGTCCAAAATGTTTAATCAGTTAGTTTCTTTGTATTTAGTTGATGTACTGTTTTCAAAGCCAAGTCAACGTGGAATATAAAACTAACAATAATGATAAAAACAAAACGTTATATTCCTATTAGTTCATCAGCCAAAAAAAGTCACGTTCGATTGGGGTTGCAATGTGTTTGCTTCGAACTCACGTCGCACACAAAAAAAGAAATAATTTCGCTCACAACTTAATCTACCATTTTGCGTGACAGACAAACAGACAGAGAATCGGCTATTAATATATCGACTAGCCGCCAAGGCGGCGTCGCTCGCCGCCCATTTGCACCTGCTCTGTGTCACCCCGGAGGCCCAAATAAACCTCATATTTCCTAAAAAACGGCTAGTACAACTTGTGTTCAGCCAGAGGCAGATTCAAAATCAAATATGAAATATCAGTTTAAACAAATGGTTCCAAATAACCCAAATTTCATGATGTGCTATTCCTTTACTTTTTAAAACCAATCGTTTTTCAATTTACACTCAAAACGTATAGAGAAAAAACTTCAACTTATTATTGGCTTTTGTTTTAAAAAAGTTACGCGCTCTAACATGGGTGCTATCAAACAGTGCGAAAATGGTTTTTCTTCTTAAAAATATCACAAGGGAGGAGAAAGAATGGCACGTGCTAAATGAATAAACTGAACAAAAGAAACGTTCGATCAGAAGCGCTTAACAATTAAAAGAAATTCAATTATTAAAAGAAAAGCAAAAAACATTGCGTTTCATGATACTCTTTTTTTAACTATCGGTTTTTTAACATTTTGATTGCTCGAAAAAAAGTTCACCCGTCTCAGACACTCAGGCAAGCGTTAGGATACACTGGTAAACCGAACATGCTGTCACGTTCTGCCACTGCTGCTTTTTGTCCAAAATGTTTAATCAGTTTCTTGATGTATTGTTTTCGAAGCCAAGTCAACGTGGAATATATAACGAACAGTAATAATAAAAACAAAACGTTATTCCTATTAGTTCATCAGCCAAAAAAAGTCACGTTCGATTGGGGTTGCAATGTTTTTGCTTCGAACTCACGTCGCACACAAAAAAGAAATAATTTCGCTAACAACTCAATCTACCATTTTGCGTGACTTGCAGACAAACAAACGGAGAATCGGCTATTAATATATAGACTAGCCGCCAAGGCGGCGTCGCTCGCCGCCCATATCCACCTGCTCTGTATCACTCTATCAATAAACGTCAAATTTCCTTACAAACGTCTCGTACAACTTGTGTTCAACCAGATGCAGATTCGAAGTCACAACCTCTGGTAAAACCAATCTTTTATCAGTGTAACAATACACTCAAAACGTAGAGAGAAGAAACTTCAACTTTTTATTAGCTTTTGTTTTAAAAAAGTTACGCGCTCAAACATGGGTGCTATCAAACGTAAGGGGGAAATGGTTTTTCTTTTTAAAAAGATCACACGGGAGGAGAGAGAAAAAGGCACGTGCTAAATGAATAATGTGAATAAAAAAAAACGTTCGATCTGATTAAAATAGATTGAAAGACAACTATTAAGACAAAAGCAAAAAAAAATATTTTGTATCATCATACTCTTTTTTTACCTATCGGTTTTTAAACATTTTGATTGCTCGAAAAAAAGTTCACCCGTCTCAGACAGTCAGGCAAGGATACATTAGGATACACTGGTAAACCGCACATGCTGCCACGTTCTGCCACTGCTGCTTTTATGTCCAAAACGTTTAATCAGTTAGTTTCTTTGTATTTAGTTGATGTACTGTTTTCAAAGCCAAGTCAACATGGAATATAAAACTAACAATAATAATAAAAACAAAACGTTATTCCTATTAGTTCATCAGCCAAAAAAAGTCACGTTCGATTGGGGTTGCAATGTATTTGTTTCTAATTCACGTCGCACACAAAAATAAATAATTTCGCTCACAACTCAATCTACCATTTTGCGTGACTTACAAACAAACGAACAAACAAACAAACAAACAGACAGAGAATCGGCTATTAATATATAGACTAGCCGCCAAGGCGGCGTCGCTCGCCGCCGATGTTCACCTACTCTGAATCACTGTATCAATAAACGTCAAACTTCCTTATAAACGGCTCGTACAACTTGTGTTCAACCAGAAGCATATTCGAAGTCACAACCTCTGATAAAACCAATCTTTTATCAGTGTAACAATACACTCAAAATGTAGAGAGAGAAAACTTCAACTTTTTATTAGCTTTTGTTTTAAAAAAGTTACGCACTCTAACATGGGTGCTATCAAACGTAAGGGGGAAATAGTTTCTCTTCTTAAAAACATCACGACGGAGGAGAGAAAAAAGGCACGTGCTAAATGAATAAATAGAATAAAAAACGTTCGATCAGAACGCTTAACAATTAAAAGAAGAAATTAATTTGTTAAAAGAAAAGCAAAAAAAAAAAAATTTGTTTTGATATAATTCTCTTTTTTACCTATCGGTTTTTAAACATTTTGATTGCTCAAAAAAAAAGTTCACCCGTCTCAGACAGTCAGGCAAGAGATAGTGGCAAACCGCACATGCTGCCACGTTCTGCCACTGCTGCTTTTTGTCCAAAATGTTTAATCAGTTAGTTTCTTTGTATTTAGTTGATGTACTGTTTTCAAAGCCAAGTCAACGTGGAATATAAAACTAATAATAATAATAAAAACAAAACGTTATTCCTATTAGCTCATCAGCCAAAAAAAGTCACGTTCGATTGGGGTGGCAATGTATTTGCTTCGAACTCACGTCGCACACAAAAATAAATAATTTCGCTCACAACTCAATCTACCATTTTGCGTGACTTACAAACAAACGAACAAACAAACAAACAAACAGACAGAGAATCGGCTATTAATATATAGACTAGCCGCCAAGGCGGCGTCGCTCGCCGCCGATGTTCACCTACTCTGAATCACTGTATCAATAAACGTCAAACTTCCTTATAAACGGCTCGTACAACTTGTGTTCAACCAGAAGCATATTCGAAGTCACAACCTCTGATAAAACCAATCTTTTATCAGTGTAACAATACACTCAAAATGTAGAGAGAGAAAACTTCAACTTTTTATTAGCTTTTGTTTTAAAAAAGTTACGCACTCTAACATGGGTGCTATCAAACGTAAGGGGGAAATAGTTTCTCTTCTTAAAAACATCACGACGGAGGAGAGAAAAAAGGCACGTGCTAAATGAATAAATAGAATAAAAAACGTTCGATCAGAACGCTTAACAATTAAAAGAAGAAATTAATTTGTTAAAAGAAAAGCAAAAAAAAAAAAATTTGTTTTGATATAATTCTCTTTTTTACCTATCGGTTTTTAAACATTTTGATTGCTCAAAAAAAAAGTTCACCCGTCTCAGACAGTCAGGCAAGAGATAGTGGCAAACCGCACATGCTGCCACGTTCTGCCACTGCTGCTTTTTGTCCAAAATGTTTAATCAGTTAGTTTCTTTGTATTTAGTTGATGTACTGTTTTCAAAGCCAAGTCAACGTGGAATATAAAACTAATAATAATAATAAAAACAAAACGTTATTCCTATTAGCTCATCAGCCAAAAAAAGTCACGTTCGATTGGGGTGGCAATGTATTTGCTTCGAACTCACGTCGCACACAAAAATAAATAATTTCGCTCACAACTCAATCTACCATTTTGCGTGACTTACAAACAAACGAACAAACAAACAAACAAACAGACAGAGAATCGGCTATTAATATATAGACTAGCCGCCAAGGCGGCGTCGCTCGCCGCCGATGTTCACCTACTCTGAATCACTGTATCAATAAACGTCAAACTTCCTTATAAACGGCTCGTACAACTTGTGTTCAACCAGAAGCATATTCGAAGTCACAACCTCTGATAAAACCAATCTTTTATCAGTGTAACAATACACTCAAAATGTAGAGAGAGAAAACTTCAACTTTTTATTAGCTTTTGTTTTAAAAAAGTTACGCACTCTAACATGGGTGCTATCAAACGTAAGGGGGAAATAGTTTCTCTTCTTAAAAACATCACGACGGAGGAGAGAAAAAAGGCACGTGCTAAATGAATAAATAGAATAAAAAACGTTCGATCAGAACGCTTAACAATTAAAAGAAGAAATTAATTTGTTAAAAGAAAAGCAAAAAAAAAAAAATTTGTTTTGATATAATTCTCTTTTTTACCTATCGGTTTTTAAACATTTTGATTGCTCAAAAAAAAAGTTCACCCGTCTCAGACAGTCAGGCAAGAGATAGTGGCAAACCGCACATGCTGCCACGTTCTGCCACTGCTGCTTTTTGTCCAAAATGTTTAATCAGTTAGTTTCTTTGTATTTAGTTGATGTACTGTTTTCAAAGCCAAGTCAACGTGGAATATAAAACTAATAATAATAATAAAAACAAAACGTTATTCCTATTAGCTCATCAGCCAAAAAAAGTCACGTTCGATTGGGGTGGCAATGTATTTGCTTCGAACTCACGTCGCACACAAAAAAAGAAATAATTTCGCTCACAACTCATCTACCATTTTGCGTCACTTACAAACAAACAAACAAACAGACAGAGAATCGGCTATTAATATATAGATATATGTGTATATGCTCTAATCTTACCAAGATTACACACATATTATTATGACTAAATAGAAATTTATATGTAATGTGAAATGATGTGCAATGTGTTGAATTAACAGACATTTGGAGGATGTTTAATTTGATATCATGAATATGGAAAGCCAAAACTAAAACTAAAAAACTGATCATAAAGGAAAATACTAAAAACATTAAAAATATAAACATCAAACATTAAAAGTGATGCAGAGTAGACGCACGTTTTTGTTGTTAGAACTGAGGAAGAAGCAAAGCTGAGCTTTAGTCTGCAGAGTTAAACACGCATAGCAGCCCATATACGAAACAAACGAAGAAGTACTGTATTTCGAAGGCTTAAGGAATCACTAAAAGCCAGCAAATGTATAAACGTTTGTGACTCTTCTGTTTATAAAACGTTGAGAAATTCTTTTTAGTTAGAAAACAATGATCACAATTCAAGATAATTATAAGTTTCTTCTATGGAATTTCTTGTTTTTATCTTCAGATATGTATATCTATAATTTAAAGAAACTTAAAATGGTTTCTTCGCTGACATGCGTCGTACGCATAACTTTTATGTACAAGCACAAACGAATTTTCAAAAATGCGACAGGTTTAGACAGCAGAAAAAAGAAAGTAACACTAAAGCCGGTTTAAATGTATTTCTTGCTTTCACAGAAATCCATTAACCAGTGAATATAATTACTTGTAATTATTTGACAATTTCTCAGAATGTAGATAGCATTTAATCAAGTATGTTTTCATTTCTCATTTCAAAATTCATAGATAGTCCTAGATTCAAATGTTTTCCTAATGTCTTTTTTCGAATTGATCATTGACTAAAGGGTCAATAATGATGTAGGACCCCTAACTTTACAGGCCATTTGTTTGTAGTGGTCTCCAAAGGAGTGAGACGCTAGTCATTATACGCGTAACCAAAAGATGTCAGTGTATTAACAATTCGAGACAACGAAATAGCTATGAGAAGAAAATCTTAACAAAAATAAACCCATTATGCCATTGCCACTGCTATATTGTGATACATCAAGACTTCTATTTCCAGTGGATCCAACTGATAAAATTGAATCTCCGTGGTTGTTAAAAAAACTATCCTTGGTGGTGACTGCGACTTCATTAATATGGCTGCTGACTTGGAGGACGATCTTAGGACAGTAGTTGAATGGGGTCAAAAATGGCTGGTTTCCTTCAATGCTTCGAAAACTAAGCTTCTCTCTATTAATCGTTTCAGGGATCCTGTAATTCCTTCTGTTCTTATGAATGGAAGTGAGCTTGCAGAGTCATCTCAGGTTCGTTTTTTAGGTTTAACCTTCACAAAGAATTTCACATGGAATTCTTACATCGAGTCCATTGCTAAATCTGCTGCTATGAAGGTTGGCTCTCTTTTTCGGGTCTGTCACTTACTTTCGGCTAAATCTATCATTTACATGTTTAAGGCCACTATTCGCCCTTGTCTTGAGTACTGCTGCCACCTTCGGGCTGGAGCCTCTGCTCATTGTCTTCATCTTCTCGATCGTATTCAGAAGCGCTTAGTTAACTTAGTTGGCCCAGATCTTTGTGCTGATCTTCACCCCCTCTCACATCGGAGAAACGTTGCTTCCCTGTGTCTTTTCTATAAATACTTTCATGGGCATTGTACGGATGACTTGCATCAACTTACTCCTTCTCCTAAGACTTTCTCTCAGAACACCCGCCTCTCTTCGAATTCTCATCCTTTGACTGTTCAGGTCCCAACTTGCCATAAAAACTTTTATTCATCTAGCTTTTTCCCTCGGACTGCTCGCCTCTGGAATTCTCTCCCTCATAGTTGTTTTCCTGCTGAGTATGATCTACAATCTTTTAAATCCAAGGTTAACCGCCACCTTGCTCTGTCTTTATAGCTCTTCTTCCTTTTCTCATCCCTCTCATCTGTCTTTATAACTCTTCTTCCTTTTCTCATCTTGTAGCTTTCTGCCTAGTAGTGGCTTCGGCCTTGCAGGGAACAACTCATTTAAAAAAAAAAAAAATAAAATATCGGGTTTACCCTTTAGTGCCTAGGGGCCTTATTTAGGTCAAAATAATATAAAATTTGGCCAGAAGACTTATTTTCCTTACCAGAATAAGAAACAACCAGATTTATACATGAGAAGGCAACTGTTTCTTCAGAAATTTTTGTCCATTTAAATGGACATTGGGTATTATGAGGAAAGAAAGATACAAAAAAAGAGAAACCAAAAACATTAAACTGAGTAGAATCAACTCTTTCCTTTAACACCATAACATCATAATATATAATAGCACACTCATAACCCTAAAATATCAGTCCAAAATTAAACAGCATCATGGTACTTTCGAAAGCAATCATTGCTTGTTATGCATAAAAATACATGACATTTTGTGCATTGATATTTTGTCTTTTTTTTGCAGTCTTTGTTTTTGCATCTTTGTGAATGCTCCACATCCATTAACAAAGGCCAATGATTATATTTATCGGTTCGTATATCCTTTGGGACATCAGTGGCTCTCATCGACCGATAGACAGTTTCGGTATCTTCTTCCTCCTCATCAATGGTAGCGACACCCTTTATCAAAGAATAACAAACGCTACTGAGGAATTTGAGAAGTGTGTCATTGCCACCAAGTTGCTGATAAATTATCCAAGCATTCACAGATGCCAGGCTGAACAAGTGGAATGCAATGCGGTGGTACCATTTCCTTGATCTGTACCTCGTGCGGTAGAGTGCCAGCAACATATCAGACTTATCAACACCACCCATGAATGCGTTGTAAATGGCCACTGACTTTGGGCGCTCAACATCAATTTTTTTCTTGGCAACTCTATCATAGCGTTTGCAAGTGTCAGTTGGTTCCTTCCCTGCAAAGTTGGATACCATAAGGACTCTCTTTTTGTCGTACCAAGCTGTAACAACGACTTTTTCGGACTTGTCGATAACCTCTTGTGAAAAACCACGACCTTTTTTCTTCATTTCTTTTTCGGACAGAACTGGACATCCCCTGGATCTCTTTTGATTCAAGGTAGCAATGGCCCAAAGTTTCTTTTCTTCAGAAAGGTATTTCATCAATTCAGGAGAAGAGAATAGGTTATCGAAAAATAGCTCATGCTTCAATGGCTCTAAATCTTTTGTTAGCCGCAATACAACAAACTCACTTTCACCACATTCAGCAGGAGGATTGGAACCTTCTGGAGGTCCCTTAGCACTGAAGCCACCTTCTACTTCAAAGTCATAAATGTAACCAGAAGTACCACCAGCAAGAGCCCATAATTTATAACCCCATTTCTTAGGCTTTTTTGGAAGATAACGTTTCAACCCATGTTGACCTTTGAAGGGGATCACCTGTTCGTCAATTGACATTCTTGTTTCTGGAGTCACAGTGCCTTTGAAAACGGATCGAAAATGATCAATGAGTGGCTGGATTTTATGGCATTTATTGTATAGTGGACTTTCTTTATCTGGTATATTATTGTTGTCATTGAAATGAAGAACTCTCAAAATGTCATCAAATCGGTTGCGTGACATACTGTTTGAAATCAATTCATTTCTAGTATGTGAAGCCCAGTACATTCTCCGATTTGGCAACTTGATGATACCCATTTGCAAAATAATTCCAATAACGATTTTTATTTCCGATACGGTTATAGGTTTCACTCTGCGGACATTTGAATTTAGGTGTCTCCATTCACTGTAAAGCAGTGTTTGCTCGTGTATAGTTTCAAGCAGTTCATCAGTTACGAAAAGTCTGTAAAATTCTATTGGGCATGATTGGCAGGTAAGCTTAGGCACATGAGCAGATAGTTTGAATGTTTCGTTTTGTTTTAAATATTCATTGGGTACATTCAATGTTGCTCTTTTATTCGTATTCCAGTGAAATTCCTTTTTCTTTTTGCCACTTCCTCTTTGCTTCTTTTTTTGTGTGGCATGATTTTTAGTACTTTTCCTCTTTCCTCTTGTGCTCTTACATACAGCTTTCACTTTGGCTTTTAGCGCTAAGGGTTCATTATCAGATGTGTCAGTGTCGCTGAGCGATACAGCTTTTTTCTTTGTCAGCAGCTCATTATCAGAAACTTCGTCACTTGAAAATGATAATGAATCATTATTTTCCTCTCCTGACGACAAGGATGAATCCTGTTCAATGACTTCCTCATCTGTTTCACATTGTATGTTGTTAGCAAACACATTCATGTCAATTTCTTCATCATCTGAATCAAATTCATCCTCTGAAATTTTTGCTTCAGGTATCGCAACAAATTGTATTGTCGGTTCTTTGTTTCTACCATAAAAGGATCTAAATAATCAAAAATAAATAACAATAACATTCTACTTTTACAGAACATCTTGGTTCAAGTTAAAAAAATCATTTGAATAGAGTGGATAAAGCCTAGTGGGATTAGTAGTAACAATACATTTTAGTAAGATTTTTTTCCTTGAATGCCCAATGTCCATCTGAATGGACATGTGTGAAAAACACTTGATATATTCATGAATCATAAAAATTGATTTGATATATTTATTTCTAAATTATCTTTACACATTCCTTTTCCAAAATTCATATGAAAAATACATGCCTGTTTACTCATTTTATTAAAATAAACAAAAACAAATATGTAAACAGAAGAAATTTACCTGACGTTGCTACTCCCAGCATTTGCCATTTTGAATATCAACTTCACGGCAACCGACAGTTTTATTTTGTTCTCTACGGCAAATTTAACTACTACTTTGAGCATTTCAAGCCCTAGAAGTCCGTGAGCATGACCTGCCCCTATACTACAGCTGTTTCAAAAATGTCCATTTAAATGGTCACTAAGCACTGCAATAGGTATATATCCAATTAATAAAGAACAGGTTCTAACGCTATTGATGACAAGTGTTATTTATTTATTATTTTATTTATTATTATGCTTTTATGTACTAAGCTTAAAGAACAGCTTTTAAAGCTATTGATGACAATTATTGATGACTTTATATACTAATTCACTCTTGTTACTTGCCTGTTTTGTATTCAATACAATTTGTTTCATTTAAAAACAAAATAGATAAAAACAACATAAGAGGTTGTAAATGAATAGTCTCCAAGAATATGAAAATGATAATGAAGCTTATTGCACCAGGCATCAGGGAATATATATTAGACGCAGCGATGGCCAAAATTTATTTCTTCCCAGGATAGAAAAAACTTGATACAAGAAATGGACCAAGAATAACGCCGGCAAGGTGTTTTGACAATTTATACGGCAACGAATTCATTTTTAACGCTGATTCTATTGATTGTAAATGATGTTTGATTTGGTAAGGCCAATGTCGATTTTTTGAAGTTGGTTTATATGTTGGCATATCTAAGCTACTTCAATGCTAAACGAATTACGAAAAAATGCTACTGCTGCTATGCTTTAACGAAGAGCCAATTTCTATCTACTCACTTGTGCGTGTGCATTTCAAAACTCTGTAAAATAATGAATGGCTACAGAACTGAGACCTAGAGGTTATGTCGATGTCACTTTAGTTATTTTGACAACATTTGTAACTTTTTTTGTTGTCCTGTTATGACGCTAAGCCGGTCCAGTAGATGAAGACGAATGATTGACTTGTGATGCGAAAAGTGCAAAGATTTTGATCCGATATATCCGATACATCCATCCATATCTTAATCATTAAAAACTCCACTAGGGGATGATCCATGTTGCAGGAATAATTGCACTCAATATTTAAAAAACAGCTTTACGAGTAATAAAGCCTTCCCATTGTCAGCCTCTACTTAAAATGCAAAAAATTATAAGCCACAGATCATCAAAGAATCGTATTTTATTCGTTTAAAACATGTAACCAACTTTATGAATTTGTGTCGGAATAGCACATACCGTTTCTTTTCACTAAGAATCGTGTCATTCCAAACATGCTATCTGATTTGGAATGTTAAGATACTTCTAAGTTACCATTACTCCTAAGAATCAGCTGTTTATCGCTTTTTAATGGAAATCCTATAAGTAGGAACAAAATGAAACTGCATCCTTTAAGCTCGAACAATATGGGTACAATTAAAATGGAAGAGTGCAACAATGAAATCCAACGACAAGGAGCTTTTGTGAGATCTCCTTTGCAGCATTGCTTTTATTTCGCCTGATGCGTCATTAACTTCTTTGGACGTTGATCAAAGGTTAAATGTGAAATTTTATCAGTCATTTTTACTTTCATGAATCAGAAGCGTTGTTAGATCTGTTTAAGTTCAAAATTTGTGTTGTACGTTGCTATATATGCTAATTGAAAATGCATAATAACTTTAAATGTAATGCAACTGAAATTATTGAGCAAACTTTGAATACATTTGATCAATATCACGTCCTCTGCTTCGCTGTAATCTCATGTAAGATTTTATTGAGTTACACGACGTTTGTAGAACTTTCCAATCGAATCGTCCAACTTTGGAACTTTCACAGACGTTAACATAATTAAAACGATAACTACTACAATCAAAATTCAGGGAATACTTTGAGAAATTTAGTAGCTTGGAACCACAAGGTGAGTTGTGCATTATATTATTTTTCGGCTTTCCAGGATTTTCATGCTTTCATGACACATATATAAGTACGTTAGCTTCAATAAATCAAAATCTGGTAAAATGCACGACATTGTTTCAACTAGAATTACGTCATAAGTGTTTTCGACACTTAAACTGAAAGTAAAAGTCTGCATGATTCTACTGTGATGGTGTGAAAAATGACTTTTTTTTCAATTTCTCAATTCCTTGATTTTCAGCGATAAGAAAAAGCCGGCTTTTCTTTGAAATAATTTGGTTACTAATTTAGCAACACCTTACCAATACACCTTTCCCGAATTTCTGTTTAAATGCCGAGTTAATGCTTAGTTATCAAGTTTAGCCTCGCTTCTATGTATTTTATTTTTTTTTTAATTTCATAATGTTTTCAGTAAGTAATAGTTACTCGTTCTTTCAGTTCCCCAGTCGAATAATTAGAAGTAATTAAGAGTTTGAAAAAGAGGCGAAACTTAGAGGCTAGGCTATAACACGGTGTTTAAACAGAAATTCGGGAAAGGTCTATAGCATTGAGGTTCTTCCAATACATTAACTAAGCAGCTTGAAGGCGCAGAAAGAAATAAAAAACCAAGGCAATGGTACAATCGATTTTTGTGTTTGACATTAAAGCTTTGAACATATTTGTACAAAGTTAGTCTCGTTTTTCAAATGTCAACCTTAACTGTTGTTGCCATTTACAATAAAAAGTTCTTCTGGTGGACTGTGGTATCAACTTCATATGATTTTTGCAACTACAGCAGGTGGACAATTTCAATATCAGGTTTCTTTGGTTACTCGTTACATCTGTTAGAATATAAAAACAAGATCTATAGCAAATAAATATATATGACAATCTTGTTTTCAACATTTCTTTCGTCATTAATGAAGTAGGCACGGATTAGATATACAAATATAATGTATTAAGTTATTTGGCTATAAACGTAAAATCCTAAGCCTATCATTTCTAATATGCGGTAATGCATCTAGTAAAAACTAGTTTTTTTTAGCGATCTTTAACTATATCAGTTATCACTTAAATCTTGCGTTTTTTGAAAAGTCTTTTGCTATTATTGAACCGAAACTCGGTCGATATAACGAGAATTACCTAAGGATCTCTTTATAATTTTAGGTCTAATATTTGTTTTACACAGAGACATTTGACAATGCAACCTATGCAAACCTATGCAAGTTGGTTTACTTCGTCCTTTCATCAAGATATTTCCAAAAAGACTAAGTACAAGTGTGATAGTTCACAGGTTTATCAGTTTATAATTGTTAACTTTCCTTTCACTATCGAAAGATGCCGCGATCGACAATTTTTCAGAGCCATTAAGTACTTTACTTTAAGGAAAAGCATACCCACCAAACACATGACGTCATTATGACGTCTCAATAACGTCTTAATTTGGTCATGAAGTCATATGACATCCCTATGACTTTTTCATGACGTCATTGGAAGTCATTCAATATGACGTCAGCAAGGCGGCGAAATGATGACTTACGTATGACCTGAAGGTCATGGTTATGACGACTTCGTAACCTCACTTCATGGTTCTTCCGAGCTACGGAGTTAAATTTCGCAAGTTTTGCGAATTTTTGAATTAATAGCGAAATTAAATTCCCGCGAAAATTAATCCCCTTAAGGTACCATTGTTTCGTGTAGTTGAGCAATTTAGGCAATTATTTTACTCTTGAAAGATTTTCTAAGAATGTTTCAGTACTTTCAGAATAATGAAAAGTTTTTCATGAGGAACAATCACGAGGAAATGTTAAAGGAGAAAAATACAGGGGAAAGCATGTTTTTGTTTTGGGGCCGTTACTAAAAAAATATACACAAAATCATTAAAAAAAGACACATCGTGTATTATAGCAAGGTTTCATTTATTAGAACTTCAAAAATAAACAGTAAATTAAAAAATAATAAATAGTGAATATATGAATAGTAAAACGTTACAAATTGAATACAAAAAATATCAAAATAGAGAATGATAAAATAATACAATTTAATTACAATGGACTACGTTGCACATTACACTGAAATATATTGGAGGATTTAGAGGAAAACTAGTGAAATCATGGATATTGTGTATGTATGTGGCAAAAACATCAGAAGGCTTTGAGGAACATGAAAAACATTTTCTTCTACCATAAAAAGATACCTTTTTTTTTTCAAGTGCAGTAAAAACCCATACAATTGAAAACACAGGCTTAAGGTCAAAATACACGATCTGATTTTACATATATGATTTTACATTATATAAAAAATAATGACTTTTACAGATCGTGTATATTAAAAAATCATACGACTTTTGCTCTTATGACTTAACATATATGACTTTTAAAAAGTAGGATGGTCTTCTACTTTTTAAAAAATCATTTATGACTTTTTACAGCTGTAAACAAATTTCAACCAATCAGAGTGCGTCTAGAGGTTTGAATGAACTTTTTGAGATTTCCCTAGAGTATATTAGTATCAAATAAAAACGTGTATTTTACTGTTACATATGATCTTTTTCCATCCATCAAAAAAAAAAAAAAAACTCGAAGACTTCCCTCGATATCATCGTTCTTACCACAAAAACCTGATGGAGAAAAGAAATCTTGAAAGCTTGGGGAAACGACAGTAGTTTTTATGATATATAACATGTATAATAATTGTATAATATATCTATGAGAGTTGCAAAAAATATATGTGTAAGAAACTTCGACTTTCGTTTTTCGAGTGTGCCATATCATCCATAACATTTGAAAGACATCACAGTAGACTTCACAGAATTGCTTCGTACTGGGAATAAATCTGAATTCTTGTATATTCTGTGTATTCTTCTGTGTATTCTGTATATTCTGTGTATATATAACAAGATTTTTCAACACTTTTTATTCGCCTTTTTTGACTTTTCCATAATGATGGTTTTCAAGGCGTAAATATTTCTTTTCATGCAACCTCACTCTTTGATGGTCCCTGAAATAAAAAAAGGCAGAGAAGCAGCAAAATTTTTCATAGATATTCAATAACAACAAATGAAAGATATAAATAATCACATTAATAATTCTATGATTTTGATTGAGTATCAAATCAATGAAAAAACTTGTTTTATGTGCAGTAAATATGCGAGTTAGGTCTCATTTCTTATTTTACATGAAAGTAAAAGTAATACAACATCAAAAATACTTGGGTATCATTACAACTAAACGTGGGATTATTAATAAGGAAGGCAAAATATAGATAACATGTTTTTCTTCAAGCATTTTTCCTTTCCTGAAACACTTGGAGCTTGCTTTTTGCCCTATAGCTACTTTCAGTATACATAAGTGAAATTCCGCACACAAAACTCATGCCAAACTCATTAAAAGTCTCGGATTTACCTTGTGTTCGCCGAGTCTTCTTGTGTATTTTTTCCGCCGATTTTCTTCTATTCTCCTCCATTTTGCTGAGTTTCTTTACGCGCCTCCTTGTTTAGAATTTTCTTTAAAAATGCATGGCCTATCGTTACCAAATTTCGAAATGTTAGTTCACATATTATTTATTCCATACAGTATGACCATTATTTTTATTGTCTACTTTGATACAAGCGTAATTTAAAGTCATTATTTAAAATGACACACTCTAACCAGGGCGTAAATATATTAATTACATACTTGTTCTTATTGTCACTTTTTCGTCAAAGTTTAATACTAAAAGCTTATTTCTATCTGTTTAAATTTAAAATCTTAATAATCATGAAAAGAGCCTTCAACGTTTTAATTTGTTTCTTAAACACATCACATGATTTTTGTTTACCCCCGTGAAATAACTAACACGGTTCATTCTGGTTCGCGCACGTGGTGAAGACTTAGAAACATTGCTTTCTCACTTCTTGAAAACATCGTTAAAATGTCAAGATATAGTAGGTGGCGCAGAAGTTTACAAACTGAGAGATTTTTACTGGATTACGAAGGTAGTAGTTCTGAACACGAGGAAGATAATGATAACATTCAAGAAGGCAATAATCATAATTATCTTTTGAGCATCGATGATGAAAGAGAAGAAGAAGAGGAGGATGATATAACGGATGATGAAACGGATGATGATTTTAGATCAGACAGCCCTCGTGATGATTGGTAAAGTTGTTGGAAGGGAACAAAATAGAAGAAGCTGTTGTTTCTTCTAATTGGATTTCTGGTGACCGAGTTTATTGGTCCAATAGTGTCAATGCATCAAGAGATCTGAAGAAGGGGAAGATGCCTGATTATGCCAGTTGGAAATCATACAAGTTAATTAAAGTAAAATTTCAAGATGGTAAGTGTTGGCTGGAGTTTTAACTTGTAAATCAGGTGTGTTTTCATAAATAGTTCTTTTTGTTTTTAATATTAAACTGTTTAGATGACTACGATCTGGTTTGTGATTACCAGTTTTCAAGCTGTGATGAACATTTGTCTGTGAAGAAAACTAAAACTACTTCAACAGGTATAAAAAAAGTTTTTTTAAAGAAAGTTGCCCCATAATTTGTCGTAACTGCATAAGAAATTTGACATATCAGATATCAAATTACCTACGCCACCACGTTCAAAATCTGGAAGGAATTCAATAGAAAGAAGTTTTATAAGTAGTAAGTTCTTATACTTCAATAGATACTTACACTACATATAATATGTAAGAAATTATACTCTTGAAATAATGAATTTAGGTTGGACTAATTTCAAATTTCATATAAAAATTGGATAAAATGTTTCTATAGTTAATGTTGATAATTTAGGTGTGGGAATCGAAATACTTTGCTTGGATGCATCATTAGATTTTCCGATTTAAAATGCTAATTGGAATAGTCTGTCTCTAGATTGTTTTTAAAGCTGTTATGAGATTACTTCTATTTTCATTGTCACCTACAATTTCAGACTCTCTGCCATCAACACCCAATGCAAAGACAACAAGTAAAGGATCAAGTCACCAAAGCAGTGGGCATAAAAGTCAGTCCGGTTAACTTCGAACTAAAATATGATCAAATTATTGATAAATACGTAATATTATTTTACTATTTTTTTTTTTTTTTAGAATCAAGGAGGGAAATAATATCTGATTTGGACAGTTCATGTTTGCCAGTCTCAACTGACTTTTCTTCTCCCAGAAGATCACCAAGAACAAAAAAGCCTTGTCGAGAAACTTCACCTGTACAAAGGTCGAACTCATTCAGCAGAGCGAGTGATGCTTCTAGCTCTTCTTTGTTATCTATTATCCAAAATAGAAAAAGAGCATCCAGCTCACCACCAAAAAGTCAAAAGACAAAGTCTGATGGAAATAAGGACCGATATCCCTTGACTACTGATGGTATGTATAAATTGATATTTATTACTGTTAATATCTGTTCATTGTCTTGTTAATGGAAATCCCATCACTTAACTCTAGAATTCCAACGAAAAGTTCTATATGCATTATCAGAAATCTTGAGTGCTATAAATGAAGGACTAAGAAAAAATAATCAGAATTCTGCTGACACCTTCATTGAGAAGTGCCATACAATTGACGATTTTATTCAACTGAATGAAACCCTGAAAAATGATAGAGATGCCTATCAAAGCTTGGTAAGCAGAATGTAGTGTTAATTTGCTTCATTATTTTTTGCATTTTTTACTGATTTCTTTTGGTGGCAAAGATGTGAGAGCAAATGTAAAAAATATCTTGTTATCGTAAGTAAAGTATCTTTCTCGAGAGAGTCAGTATTCAGCTGTATGTTATAACAGCAAGACCCTTGAATTGGCAAAGGAAACAAAACGATCTAATTAAAGTTTCTGCATCCCAACCAAATCTTCAGGTGTGGGACAAAATATGGGCTGGGTTTTTCCTTAACTGCTGGCTAATACTTTGATTTTTAATTGTTAGTTTAAGAGTAATCAAGACATAATAAAGCAAGCATTTTTTTCTGCACTTTTTTTCAGGGTAACTAATGATGAAGTACTATCTGAGTATAGTCTTTGTGGGCTAAAGAAGAAAAGAAAATTTGATGGGTTAGCCATTCACGATATTGTCATGGGTAAGTATTTTGCTTTTAAATCTACTTTAAACAGGATTGTGTTTTGAATACTTTTAATTTGGTTGTTGCTTTTTCTTTCTATAGGTGGCGTTTTGGCAACTCAAAAATCTACGGAAGCGTCTGTGAACAAAGCGATTATTGATGTTTTGAAGCACGCGCCTGAAAGACTAAAGAAACGATAAAACGAAAAAACACTTTCCTTAGTTTTCGTGTGTTTAACATGCTATCCATAAATTTTTTCCATACTTAGCTCTCCCGTCGTATGTTCAACATTAAGGTAACTTCATTTGAGTACACCGTCCAAGGACCTTCAAAACGTTAATACGTACAAGGAGTGTAATGGAGAATTTATGGATATAGTCTTTTCTATCTCTTGTATTTATGAACATGGTTATATCACTAATCATTTTTTAACACTTTCTTAATTGTTAATATTTTGTATTTTAATTTATAAAGCACATATTTTAAGAGATGATATTTATTTGAAAGATATTTCTGATGAAAAAATCTGTTATCTTTGCTTGCATAACTATAAATTCGCTTCTTTTCATTTTGTTTAAGTATCTCTCATCTCAGTAAAAACGTCACGGTGGGGTCATAAATGCGTCATAAGACGTCTTAGTGACGTCGTTATGACGTCATAGCTGAGTCATTCTCACAAAACTATGTTATGAATAGGTCATTTGATGACGTCTGAGGGACGTCAGCATATGACGTCGGTTTATGTTGCAAAAATAACCTCACGATGACCTTTCAATGACGTCGTATAAAGTCATGGTCGGACTTATTTATGACGTCATAGAGACGTCATTGTGTTGGGTGGGTAAATGTAGCTAAAATATAAGCCTGATGCCACGCAGTGACTTTCCACAGTTGGAATAATATGCAAGATGTGGTAACTATTTTCTCTGGTACGTATGGGATACTAACAAAGAGCTGGTTTTGTTTACTCAGACTCATGATCCTTTATTTTTCTCAAAACAAAACTATAGAAGTGCTTATTATGAATTCCATATTTTTCAACGCCATATTTCGCCAATTATGCAACAGCTAACCAATCTAAATATTAGGTTTCTCTGGTTACTCGTTAAATCCTATGAAATGTTTAAAAATGCTAAGCAAATCCGGTAATACTGTATTTTAATACTTTCATTATCAATGGTATGCATTAGACATTTAGGTATTCAAAAATTTGATTTAAATCTATAGGCTTTTCAATTCAGTAATTAATTGAGTAATAAATAGCTTTTTGTAATCATTAAGCATATCAGTAATAGCTTAAATCTTGTTTTTCTTAAAACTCTTTTGCTAATCAGTATTATATTTCAAAATTCTGTCATAACTTTTTCGATATAATGAGAAACAGTAAGGTTTCTTTGTTTAATTTTATGTATAATGTGTGTCATACGAAGACAAAAATAACAATGTTTGCCGTACATGACCGTATCTTGTTAGATAAACGTACATTAAGTATGTGTGCTTTGTCTTCTTCTTTGTCCTTAAGTGATATGATCGAAAGACAGAAGTAACAATATATATTGTGGAACTATATGATATTTGCAAAATGCTACAATGAGTGAGTTCAATGGCTTAAAAGTTTCTAATGATTTTCACTCTTTTCAATATAGAATGATGCAGCAATCAACATAAAGAAATAATGTTAAAATATATCTTAGCATGCCTTACATTTGTTTTCTGGATTGATGTTAGCTGTTGTACGAAATGTCGAAGGTATACCGATGTTCTGCCAAACGGTGTCTGTAAACCGTATTTAAAACATTTTTATATATCTGATGAGATAGCATTAGCCAGATGGAATGATAAGAGATTGAGACCGTTCACGCCTATATATGGATATTTTAAAAGAAATTTCAAAAAAATTGATTTAAAGGTAGTAATTGTCAGAATTACTAAAGTCTATCTTGCAAGGAAATGTGTTAATAAAACTGATTTTACAAATCTGATGAAAGCCAATACTGTTCCACCAATGGAATATATTGAAAATTGTGTTAATAATTTCTTCTGGTATCTATGTCATAGTCGGTATAACGCGTGTAACGTTAGATGGAACAACAGTATGGCTTTCCCATCATGCTTTGAAAGCTGCATGTACATGAGACACAAATGCAGCAAAGTTTTGCAAATTCACAGGAAAATACATGAATCCGAGAATAAATGTCTTAAATTATCTGAACGTCATCTTCATAAAGGAATATTGGATTGCACTGATCTACCAATGTTTAACCAACGTGATTTATTAAAGTGTTACATGAATGGTACTACTTCGCATCCCTATCGCGTTGTGAAGGAAACATTGTGCTTGAATGGCGTAGGAGAAGACTATCGTGGATCGCAAAACATCACCAAAAATGGATTAACGTGCATCAACTGGAATGGTGTTTACAAGAACTATTACCCATCCTTAGAAAAGAATTATTGTCGAAATCCACAAGGATTTGCAAAAATGCCTTGGTGTTATACAAATGCAGATGGTGATTGGGAATATTGCAGCATTACCAAATGTTTTGAATTGTCATCATCATCATCAAAAATTATCCTATATATATTGATTCCGTTGGTTGCAGTTTTAATTCTAGTTGTTGCTGTTGCTATTTTAATTAAAAAACGAACAAATGAGAATTTACTGACCGTAATACCTTATGCGGAAGTTTCTTTGACGAAAATCACAAATATATTAAATGAAGAATGACAAATCAGTCACGAATCAGTCACGAATGATGGCAGAAATAGACGATATTTAGTCGTAAGTTTTACCAACATTATCTAAAAGTGGCATTTTGTTTAATAACGTATCGTGTGTCATGTGTCAAAAGGTTATTTTTGGAATCATGTATTGGCATCATGTGTTGAGTTGGTAATTTGAAAGAAACATTCAAGTTGTGCGCTCAATTAAATGGAACAGCAGAAAAGTTGACGGTTCACTTCTGAAGATCACATTTGACTGTTTGGGTCTAATTTGAGTTATGGGCTGATATATGTTATTGATTAAATGTAATAAGAGTTAACAACACGGATGGTTCGCGGTTTTCCCTAGCTGGTATCAGATACATTGGATATCTTTTCTGATTGAAGACCTCTATGAGATAAATCCCGAAAACACTTAGTTAACGTTCCAGAGAAATCGGTGGAGCCAGATGATCATTATAACAATCACAGCAATGTCAAAATGCTTTTCAGTATTATAGTTCTTAATAAAATTATAGTTATTGATAAAATTAGGTTCCGCCTTGTGTAACCATATATTACCACAAGAAAAAAATGGGAACATAGTGGTTAGAGATAAAGCCTAAAATGTTCTCTGTACATAAAGCATAAAGAATGTTGAGCAGTGAAAGTAGAGATGGTGTTTTTCACAGGCAAGTAAATGAAAATACTCACTTTCATGGTTGTTGAAATTCTTAATTTATGAAACAAAGTATTTTGGTCACCTAGCAACTAGAACAAAAAGAATTTGATTGCAAATGCTGATATCGGCAAAACCTTTGTTGACATCAGCATTTATCGCTGAAATCATTAGTTTTTGTAATATCGTGGCATTTGATTGATTGATCCGACCACTGCTGGCGAATTGCACATTGCAACCCTCGTTGATAATACAACAGCATTAATCATAAAAATTTATGTCCTATGTGCTCAGTTTAAAGCGTAAATAAAAAAATTGATGTATTGTCTGATTTAAAAGATCATGCAGAAAGGTGTTTAAAATGCTTAATCAGTGTTTTAAATTCTAGATTATGTAGGATCATCGCATCTGCTAAAAAATGCTAATGTTATAAGTTTTTGTTTTCTAATACAAACGTAATATCAAATATTCATAAATGTGATAACAATTCTTTGTAAGTTATCTTCATGACGTCTTGAAGTTGTTTCAAAAAGGAATCATGAAATTTTTTTCGTACACTGTTATGGAATTTCGGAAGCTGGATTTTTATTCTCCGTACTTTTGTTATTTTTGTCCATATTATTTTTATTTTCCTATAAGCCTGCAGCTAATTTGCCATCAATCAGCAACAAAGCTGTGGATATTTCTAAAGAAGGTCATCGTGTCAACATGTGATCTTAAGTTGTGTTCGTCAGCCTTTTAAGACAAACCCTATTTCAGAATTCTAAAAAACACCTTTATATATTTTAGCTTATTGGCTAGTGATATTAGACCTGAGTCAGAACTGACCCAGTAAGCAAAATGACGTTGGATTAACGTCGGTCTGACGTCGCTTTCCAACGTTGGATGACGGTCGTTTAATAGTTGAAATGGAAACATCGAAACAACGTCGGATTGCGACGTCGAAACAACGTCGGAAAATGACGATAAAACGACGAATCCCGACGTCGAAATGACGTTGAAACAACGTTAGATGACCGTGTTACAACCAAAATCAACGTCGGTATGACAACTATATAACGACCAAAACCGACCTATGAGTCATTTTGTCAAATATGAATCCACGTGAGCTTTTATGGTCATAAATGAAAACAGTTTTTTGTTAAACATAATTTATTCAAACATGTATCATATTCGTTAATACAAATTTAGTGTTCACTTTCACTGTCTGAAAGGGTTGGTGTGACGAATCTCCTTTTAGGTAGGGGAGATCCGTCCAAATTCGTTTCGTCATGTGCATGCGATGTTACTTGACATCTTCCACCAGCACCGACGCGGTCAGGAACGTATTTCAAACAGTTGCCTATGATATTCCGCACCATAAGCTCTGTAGCATTGCCGTGCTTTTTCATTACAGCATCTAAGAAAGAAACTTTATTTATGAATTTCAAACGTTTCTTATCTAAGCAAAAGCCTTTCCAGAATCATACCGGCTAATCATACGGAACTTTCTATCCCGGCAAAGCGAAACGAGACGATTATGACGAGGTCCTAGCTTTTATGTAATTGTCACTAAATTTACTTTTCTGATCATATGGAAAATAAAAAAAATCACCCTGGCCCCTAAAAACACTCTTTCCTTCCATTGAATATTCAATCCTTACCGATGACTACCCGGTAAATTCTCGTTTCCGCAAACGCTTTTTTTTCAATCAGGTTCCTCTTCCTGGAACCAACCAAATTGAATTTTGCTTGAAGCGCAACATTCATCAGTCTAAATTTGATAAAAAATCAGGGCATTATTTTACGGACCATTTTTACATTTCAACTTAGTTTGGATTTGAAATGTTTTTTATTAACAACATGTACCAAGTGAAAACTTTAATTTAGCCACATGAACGACATGTACGTTTCTCAAACATGCCCAGACAGCAATCAGTTAAAAATAAATTCGAATTCGAACGATATTTTCATACAACTTAATGGAATGTCTGGTTTACTTCAAAAGAAGAGTAAAGAATAAGAAGTCGAGTAAAGAATACATTTTTCAAGTATGAAATTTTCGTTTATTTTCTAGTTAAATTTCAAGATTGCTGTCTTTCTGTAAATAAATTTTAAAACGAGTTTTCTGCAGAAATGTTTGGATGCAATCAAATTGTAAATCGGATAAATCTGCGCTTAAAAGTTATGAGATTAGTGAGAAAAAAAACATTATTGTGTTATAAAGTTATGCTCGGTAAAAATGACAACTGTTGCTATAAAAGATTGATAGAATAAACTGTGAAAAAAGTCAACCCACCTGTTCAATATCTGCCTCACATGGTTCTTTTCATTCGTTCCTCCGAGGCGACTCATCTCCTTTACCTACAAAAGTTGAAATTATTAAGTCATGCAACTTATAATTTATTTAGCACTGCTTGTAACTCATAAACATACCATCTGTTTGAATTTTAAATCATCTTCCAGGATGTTATTAAGCTGATCAAATTCAGCCATTGTCTGGAGAGGCTCCTTGACAATTTTCTCTGTCTTATCACCAACAACTACAGTTTCTTGGGCTTCTTGACTTGTAATTTTTTGCATCAATATCTTTTGGTTATGGGCAATATCTGCCAGGAACTTCATTACAGTCTTTTGGAATCCTGAAAACAGTAAACCGTATATTGGTGTCAAAAATAAAAATATATGTCAAATTGAAGTATTTCGAAATTCATGCAGAGGCTAAGGTTGATAAGGAACCATACTTGCTGTTGACATGGGAAATTGATTATTAACAGCAGCTGCTGAGTCTATTCTAGGTGGCATTGGTGAATACTCTTCTGTAGTTGGAATTTCTATAATATTGACAATAGTTGACATGCTTGAGTTGACATGTATTCACATATTTTACTGAGAACTCCATAAGAAAATACTACAAAAAACATCTAAAGATCATGTTTGTAAACTATTAAACTTTCTTTTTTTAACTACTTTATTTATGAACTACTCAAAACCAAGTAACTATATACACTAGTACTAGTCCCCTACCACTCGGATCATCTGTTGATTTTCTCTTTTGAGCTACAGCCTTGCTAGCATTTTTCAATCTGTAGTAAGAGATACAAAACACTGGATGCTTACAAACATAAATTGAAAACATATCACACATAGGAAAGAAAACAACACTAACGAAAAACATTCACCTTTCATTATTAAAGTTGCCAAAGACAGGCATTGGCTGTTTTGTCACAGGTTTTGGAATGGTCTTTGTCTTCCTGGGAGCTAAAACCAGACCAGAAATTCCATCAAACTTTGATGATTGGAATAAAATGGCTCAGATTGATTTACCTTAGCACCTAAAACAGAATATTATAAAGAATTACTTGGGGAAAATAAATGGTTTGCATTGCCTTCATTATCACCGCCATTATTACAGCCATCATCATCATCATCATCATCATCATCATCATCATCATCATCATCATCTTCGACAGTGGTTGTGTGTGTTTCACCAAACTGATCACACAAATCTTTGTCAGCTAAGCATTGAACATTTTAATTAGATTTCATTAGACATTCTCATTAGAAATAGCTTTTAAGAAAAATAATTACCTTCATGTAGTTTCAACTTCTTTAAAGGAAAACAACGCCAAGATAAAGTTGGCTCTTCCTGGTTATTAAACGAGCGTTTAACATTCATGTGATTAGGCCAATATATTTTTTTATTTACAATCCAAACAGATGGTACAGTCATTTCGTACTCCACTGTACTCCCATCTTGGGCTGGTTCAAACCAAACTGCTCTACTCCAAGACATTATAATATATAAATCTTAAAGGACTAGAATGGATGAGAGAAGACTAACCAAAATACTGGATAAATGACCAAGGTAGAACTAGAAAATGGTAGACAATGGAAACAAAATGGCTGAAAGGGGTGGGGCGAGGCAAAGGTAATACAAGCAAACTGTATAATATGTTAAATTATATAAACATAACTGAAATAATAAAGTCAATCTATCATGGATAAAGCAGCCACAAGCAAGTAGATGTGTGGTAAACAAAATGTCAAAGTGTAATCCAAATATGATAGCTTACTCAAACAAACTTTACTAAATGCAAGAGCACAACTGCTCTGCTTGAAGTGTAATAAGCAACTTACTTAACAACCAAAGTGAGCTATTTATAGTAAAATATAAACTAGACAAAATGGTAGCTACAAATCAAAACAAATGAAGAAACAGGTTATTTAAAAGAATGAAAAACAAAAGAAAGTATAAGATTATATTGAGCTAACTGCTAAGCACATAAACATAAACTATTTAAAGTGAATACTATGTAACATAGGTATAAGCAAGATACCCTCTTCATCTGGAATGGCAACAAACTTTTTACTAATGTCAGATTTGGCAATAGTGGTGACAATAAACTGACTATTCTTTGGTAAAAAACAGATATTCAGTGCCTTTGATTCAATTGGCACATGAAAAAATGATGATGATCTTTTAAACGAAAACTGGTTCACAACAATTTCCTCATTCACACTTGCGTCAATGACTTCACAGATCTTGTTGTTAGCAAAAAACCAAGAATCTCTTTTATTCGTTCTATTTACACCAATTTTAGTAGGAATTTGTTTGAAAGTAAAACGACTTTCACTTGCTTCCATTTCATCCAATCTTCTTGCAATTTGAGGTAAAACTTGATGAGTTTTCCTAACCATTTTCTTTATTCTCTGCATGAAATTTTCAAAAGGGAAAGCAGATAGCTCTTCTAAGCCACATTGAAAATTTTCAACATCCTGATGTAAATGGATTAATGAATGAACATTGTAGGAAACAAAACAATCACCATATAAATCCGAAGAAACTCCAACAAACCACTTAATGAGATCTTTGGTGAAGTTGAACAAATCCATGTATCCATCATCAGTTGGTCTGTAATAAAGCAAAACTGACATGGAAAGGGTCAGACTAACAAAATGCTCATAGACAGCTTTGGATACCACTCCCTTGAGGACAAAAATCCCGGTATACAGTAAGAACTGTTTGAACTCCGTTGCCTTCCAGCGATTCAAATCTTTCAAAGACCTAGGCTGTCGTGCAAACTCTGATGGAAGCTGATTACGTAAACTGCATAATCTGCTTGACATCAAATTCAACTGACTGTGTGATAACTTTGAAATCCTTGGACCTTCCTTAAGATGAAACAACATCCTTCGGACAATTCCTAAACACACAAGGTGCATGTAGTCCAAAGCAAAGCCTGTGACACATGGTATGTCATATGAACACAAAATACTTCTACAGTGTTGATGTGAAGTATAATTAAAGGAATTGAAGTTCAAATCATTCCTCTGCTCAGAACTTGTATCTTTAAATGTCATAGTTCTTTCCACAATTTCGCCTTTGACCATACATCGCTCACATGAATTATATCCAGTATGTCCCTTAATACATTTTAAAAATTGGCGTGCTGGTGCATCACATGTGAAACACTTGAGTTGAAATTCTTTCTTGTCATGATCTATCTCAACTCCATTAATAAGCAAATGGCTGTATTCCTCTAAAAAATCTTTCAAAAAATCCGTCACAGAATCTGGCTTTTGCTGGCCACAAAACAATGCAATGGCATAAGGTTTTCCATCATTCACCCTGCCTAGAATTGGCCATACCTGGGTACCAGAGCTCTTGAATAATGGCAAGCCATCTATATTCACTGTCAATAGAATTTTTGTCCCAGTGATATTTGGAGATTGTCTTAAAATCCCTTGCCTGATACCAAGATATATGTAATCCCCACCACATTTGTTGGATACTGTAACTTTACTTGGGGTTCTTAACAGGGTCCTGGCATCCACAGGAAGTTCTTTGCATCCATGCTCCCTTAAAATTGATAGCAACCCATTCATAGCTGAGTGAGAGATATTCTCGTGGATTGCCCAATGTGCCAATTTTTTGCTAAACGTTTGATCATCTTCACCATGACACTGGCCTAGGTCAGCATCTTCACTTGATTCAAAGGACAAATCCATGGATGTGAACTCATCCTCAGAAGACAAGGAATTTTCACTTTCTCCTTCAATAACAACATCATTTTCGTTCTCATCCTCATGGCTTGATTTCTCCAAGTAAAGCAACAATTCTTTATTTCTCTGTCTCCAATTCGATGTTCTCGATGACATTTTAACACAGAGACTAGATCAAGAAAACAAACTGACATTAACTGACTTATATATAACTTTCCTGAAAATGGAGTATTTCCTTTTCACAAAGACAGCAATAAGTCTCCAAGAAGGAGAGTGCTTCAAATTCAAAAGAGCGAAGATGCAAATGCTTCAGCTATTATGTTTTTATAATAAAGTTCCTTTCTGAGACATAAATTTAGTTGTCACAATGGTTATCAAAATATGAACTGAATTGGAATGAAATATCATGTTTTTCACTAGATATGTTTCTTGTGCTGTGCAGAATGGTTTTCAGCGAAAAAATACAGGGGAGTGAAATGGAAAAAGGGCCCTGAAAATTTTCTTCAAGGTTCTTTTTGTTGATATACATTCTAAGAAAAGATTGTGAAAAAAATACCAAAAAGTATGTAGCAACAGAGATTTAAATGCCCTACATATGATCATCATAAAACATAAAAAAGAGCCAGCAGGCAATGACTGTAATTCTAGTTCTTGGTGTGAAGAAAGTGGGATAGCTCGCAAACATATAAAATAATAGGTAAAAATTTCTACTTACATCAAGCAATAAACGAACAGATGACGTGGAAACTGTTTGTAAATATTAAGTTAACAAAAGCAAAGAAAATTCATGCAAACTGATACGTTCCCTTCGCTCATAAACATAAATCAAATGTTCCCGCGCTCTGTTCACCTATCACGAAAATACTCGAATCACGCAGGCGCATAAAGTTCTTGGCGCGAAAATTATGAATAAAATTTTGCGACGTCGTTTCGACGTTGAAACAACGTTGGATGTTCTAATGACATTGTAATTGCATTTCCTTCACTGTGTTATGTTTAATCTTAATAATAATGAAGCGCCTTGAAAAAATATTCGTGAAGTCAATCGTTTCTGATATGGTTGATTTATGGTCATTTTCAGTCGCAACTAAAAGTGACCGTCGTTCCGACGTTCATTTTGGTCGTATAATGGTTGCGACAATGAAACCACTAAAATGCAACTGCAATACAACGTCGGGTTGACGTCGGATGCTAACTGGGGAACCTGAGTGCAATAATTGTAATCGCCTTATGTGAAAACTTTCGTAATTGTCAAAAATCGTTTTGAACCCCAGGCGATTACGACGATGAAATATCAAAAAATACCTATTGATTACAAACTAGTAATGACATACTTGAGAGTGTTCACACCTGGTGATTGGCAATTCCAATGATTAATATTCCATAATCGTCGTAATCTTTGTAATCGCCAGGTCTGAACCAGGCTTTAACAATCCATAATATGTACTACGTTTATCATTGTTTTTACTTACTTATTTATTTTATTTATTTATAAGTTATGAGAGTGCTGCAAAGTTATACACGTTTCTAGGTGAGGAACCAACTGCATCCAGGTGAACAGAAATACCAGAAATAAATTAGGACTTCCGGAACCACACCTTTATTCACTTACTTTACTATAATTTCTAAGGCGTAGTAGCATCTTTCAAGAAATGAAGAACCCAGCGTCTATTATAAAAATTGTCACGGAATAATCTTTGATAGTCTGCAATTGTTAGTTGAATACACCTATCAGTTTTACACAAATCTCTTATAGCTAGAAAACAGCGCTGAGAAGTAGGATGAAATCCCCGACCTAACTCAGTTCTCTATATCGTAGCTCTGGAGATTTATTTCCTTGATACTGGCTTACCTAACTATTGTGGGCCATTGTAAAATTCACAGGTGGCTGATGTAAATCTTGTAAAATAGTGAATAAAAATAGTAAATAGTTTCAAACTTTGTTGTAAAATATTTCAACAAGGTTTCATGGTCTCAAACAAAGGTTTATCGAATATCTGCTTAAACACTGTATTATGGGATCGGTTGACATTTATCGATTCGTTAGGTGAGAATTAATCCAATTTTTGGAAAATGAAAAAAATTAAGTTTCAAATTTCATGACTTCACTAAATCTTTAAGAAACCATCAAGATAAGATGCCGTTTGAAAAAGATTTTGCGCTTGTTTTTGAAAAAAGCTCACGGAGAAAGAACAAAATCATCCCAAAAAGCTTGAAAACAATCGCTCATTTTTTCCAAAAATAAAAATAGAACAAAATAATGCTCATCTAACGATTTGTGTATGTACTACATCTTTCTCACTTCACAGTTCTTCAGTGGAAAAGAAATATTATTACGTGTATATACTTGATATACGTATGCAGCTGAGTTTCCATATTTGATGGAACTTGATAATCAAACTTTGTGTTGAAAGGCGTGGATGGTAAGACTGATTGCTGATTGATTTCCATAATGTCGTCTTAGAAGTCTTAGTTTTTATCTACTTTTACAGACTTTGCAACAAATGTTTGTGATCGTTTTTAATATGCAATAGGATAAAGCGGAATGTTATGGCATAGTATTATAAAAGTTTAACACTAGCATGTAGCTTTAGCTAAAAATGCCCCCGCGCTCAAGCATTCTCATTTATACAGACAGCAAGCTATACATTAACAGCGGAAACGAAAACAAGTTTTTGGCCGAAAAAAAAAATGTTTGGGTTGATTTGAGACCTGATATGAGGCAAAGTTATATGCTTAAGTATTTTGACAAAATCAGTTTTTGGCATTTCAAAACCAACTTGCAATATGCAAACCAAATAGATCTACACTTAAACAGATGAAAATATGCACAAAACTTTGTTACTTTTTGTTATCTCTTAGGTCTAAGTTACACTGATGCTAATATACCTTTCAAAAAGTGTAAATAAGGCTTAACAAGTAATATTAGAAAGTAATTGCTACAAACAAGAGAAATGTGTGAATTGAAACCATGGATACATATTTTATAATTTTTATAATTAAAATAAGATTTGTTAAAAACATTCTGTAAGAGCCAAAAAAAACTTTTAAAAAAAAAAAAATTAAAACGAAAAATCCATACGTTTCAAACTTTGATTTAAAACAAAAAATAGCCAAAGCTTACATAAAAAAAACAAGAAAAAAATATATAGGTTTTATTGATCGTGATCACACTAGGTTTGGAAGACAGTCAAAGAAAAAAAACACGAAGAACGACAATTTGTAATATGGCTTTCTTGTATACACAGAAATCCAACTAAAATCTTTTGAAGGCAAGATCCGCCAAAAATCAGTGCATTAAACAAAACTATTGAAAAAAAAATTTAGAGTTAAAATATATACAAAAATAAAATGTATGGTTGGCAAAATTTCGGATATCAAGCTGTGCTTCAAAATCCTCTTCGTTCATTTCACTAAAACAACACAAAAGTAACACGAACAAGATGCCCTACCGGGCAGAAGGATTTCTGCAAGCTTTGCTGCTGAAAATGCCACAAAAATGCAACACTAGCACACTAGTCCTGCAAAACTAAGACAGTCACATCATTCAGCTCGAGAAGCATCAGCATTAAATAAACAAAAATATTAATGCGACTGACAATGTTCGTCAAGAAAGTCAGCCTACCATAACATAAAAAAGGGGCTTTTCTTTATGCTATCGCGGAGATCATTTATGAAGATCTGTTTTTTTGTACGAATAAGCTGAATGATTGTTACTGGATATTTGCCACGTCCACGTACTCCAAAAAAGTGCATCGACACAATACGAAACTTTAATTTAACCACATTAAATATAACGAATCCTATAAAAAGATTGTGTATACTGGCGGTAACCAACATATCGTTTGGGCAGCACAAACTAATATATAAAGTTTCTATATTGATCTCCTCAGAATGAAAAATATAAATATCACAATAATAATTACTTAGAAATTAAAGCTCATATCTAATCTAAAAGTTAAACAAAATACAACATACGTAGGGAGAAAAGAGATAAGCTGATATAGCCAGAATACATCCAAAAATTGCTGCTAAATATAGTATAAATAGCTGGTCTTTCATGTTTAAAAGGCTTGGAGCAAAAATAAAACAAGAAATACCTTTTCTTCCACACACCATGATGATGTATTGGCACTGTTTTCATATTTTAAACTTCAAGAAAACTTCTTTCAAAAAACAGAATAACCACACTGTAATTTAATTTTGTGAACATGATAAGTTCCCAACAGTAATGCAATTCTTTATATAAAATTATAAGCTGTATTAACTTCTTTTAAAGTCATATTTCCATCAAAGAAACTTTTAGCAAACTACACACGTTCTTTCGCTGCCATTTTTGAAACGTTTTGTGGACGATCACCTGGCATGGCGAAAATCAGCCAATAAACTATCGCTATTGAAGTTAAGGTGGCTATATTAGCACCCTTTTGTAGAAATCGGGCATTATGCACCAATTACGATTGAGACGGCTTTTTTATGAACCAATGAAATTTAAGAAACAAAAATGCGTAGGTTTGGACAGTAAGATGAAAAACAAGATGCCCTACCGGGCAGAAGGATTTCTGCAAGCTTTGCTGCTGAAAATGCCACAAAAATGCAACACTAGCACACTAGTCCTGCAAAACTAAGACAGTCACATCATTCAGCTCGAGAAGCATCAGCATTAAATTAACAAAAATATTGATGCGACTGACAATGTTCGTCAAGAAAGTCAGCCTGCCATAACATAAAAAAAGGGGCTTTTCTTTATGCTATCGCGGAGATCATTTATGAAGATCTGCTTTTTTTGTACGAATAAGCTGAATGATTGTTACTGGATATTTGCCACCCACATACTCCAAAAAAGTGCATCGACACAATACGAAACTTTAATTTAACCACATTAAATATAATGAATCCTATAAAAAGATTGTGTATACTGGCGGTAACCAACATATCGTTTGATCTCCTCAGAATGAAAAATATAAATATCACAATAATAATTACTTAGAAATTAAAGCTCATATCTAATCTAAAAGTTAAAAAAAATACAACATACGTAGGGAGAAAAGAGATAAGCTGTTATAGCCAGAATACATCCAAAAATTGCTACTAAATAGTATAAATAGCTGTATAAAGTGCATATGTTGGTGATGTTGGGGAGGAGCTGAAAGGAAGCTAAGCTGAGCTTTAAAAATCCAAAAGCTTCTAAAAATTGACTTCAAACATGCATACACATACAAAATACACGAAGGTCTTTCATATTTAAAAAGGCTTGGAGCAAAAATAAAACAAGAAATACCTTTTCTTCCACACACCATGATGATGTATTGGCACTGTTTTCATATTTTAAACTTCAAGAAAACTTCTTTCAAAAAACAGAATAACCACACTGTAATTTAATTTTGTGAACATGATAAGTTCCCAACAGTAATGCGATTCTTTATATAAAATTATAAGCTGTATTAACTTCTTTTAAAGCCATATTTCCATCAAAGAAACTTTTAGCAAACTACACACGTTCTTTCGCTGCCATTTTTAAAACGTTTTGTGGACGATCACATGGCATGGCGAAAAGCAGCCAATAAACTATCGCTATTTAAGTGGAGGTGGCTAAATTAGCACCCTCTCGTAGAAATCGGGCATTATGCACCAATCACGATTGAGACGGCTTTTTTATGAACCAATGAAATTTAAGAAACAAAAATGCGTAGGTTTGGACAGTAAGATGAAAAAACAGGAGAAAGACGATCGTAAAGTATTTCTTGCTTACGCAGAAATCCAACAAGATGCCCTACCGGGCAGAAGGATTTCTGCAAGCTTTGCTGCTGAAAATGCCACAAAAATGCAACACTAGCACACTAGTCTTGCAAAACTAAGACAGTCACATCATTCAGCTCGAGAAGCATCAGCATTAAATAAACAAAAATATTGATGCGACTGACAATGTTCGTCAAGAAAGTCAGCCTACCATAACATAAAAAAGGGACTTTTCTTTATGCTATCGCGGAGATCATTTATGAAGATCTGTTTTTTTTGTACGAATAAGCTGAATGATTGTTACTGGATATTTGCCACCCACGTACTCCAAAAAAGTGCATCGACACAATACAAAACTTTAATTTAACCACATTAAATATAACGAATCCTATAAAAAGATTGTGTATACTGGCGGTAACCAAAATCGTTTGGGCAGCACAAACTAATATATAAAGTTTCTATATTGATCTCCTCAGAATGAAATATATAAATATCACAATAATAATTACTTAGAAATTAAAGCTCATATCTAATCTAAAAGTTAAAAAAAATACAACATACGTAGGGAGAAAAGAGATAAGCTGATATAGCCAGAATACATCCAAAAATTGCTACTAAATATAGTATAAATAGCTGTATAAAGTGCATTATGTTGGTGATGTTGGGGAGAAGCTGAAAGGAAGCTAAGCTAAGCTGAGCTTTAAAAATCCAAAAGCTTCTAAAAATTGACTTCAAACATGCATACACATACAAAATACACGAAGGTCTTTCATATTTAAAAAGGCTTGGAGCAAAAATAAAACAAGAAATACCTTTTCTTCCACACACCATGTATTGGCACTGTTTTCATATTTTAAACTTCAAGAAAACTTCTTTCAAAAAACAGAATAACCACACTATAATTTAATTTTGTGAACATGATAAGTTCCCAACAGTAATGCAATTCTTTATATAAAATTATAAGCTGTATTAACTTCTTTTAAAGCCATATTTCCATCAAAGAAACTTTTAGCAAACTACACACGTTCTTTTGCTGCCATTTTTAAAACGTTTTGTGGACGATCACATGGCATGGCGAAAATCAGCCAATAAACTATCGCTATTTAAGTGGAGGTGGCTAAATTAGCACCCTTTCGTAAAAATCGGGCATTATGCACCAATGACAATTAAGACGGCTTTTTTATGAACCAATGAAATTTAAGAAACAAAAATGCGTAGGTTTGGACAGTAGGATGAAAAAAAACGAAGAAAAACACGGACGATCGTAAAGTATTTCTTGCTTACGCAGAAATCCAAAAACGAAGAAAAACACGGACGATCGTAAAGTACTTCTTGCTTACGCAGAAATCCAAAAATGTCTAAGCAATTTTAGCATACGATCTTCCTAAATAACATAGTATAATATAATAATAAATTAGGAAAGAGAAAGACATTCTGTCTCCCACTTACAATACCATGCTTTGAAACGGGAAAAAAACAAAGTCAGCTAACAATTGTATTCCACCGTGTAACGTCAACACGAAAGTTGGAGGATGATGATGATGATGATGATGATGATGATGATGATGATGATGATGATGATGATGATGATGATGATGATGAAGAACAAAATCGGAAACTGACATTCGCCTATCTCGTGAAACTACTATGCCTCCTCGCTCGCTTACGCTCGCTGCGGGGGCAATTATTGAATTCATGTTGTAAAATATGATTTTGTTGAGGAAACGAATCTGTACCTCATGAAAAACTACCAGACATGTTATGTAAACCTGGGGGAGGAGTTAAATATTAGTAAACCAACAACTTACCTTTCTACCAACTCTTTACCATTCCCACCGCACATGTCAATGCTCCAGCAAAGGTGATAACGAAGAATGGTGCCCATGCTCCCAGCATTTTCAGTTCTAAAATGTCAATAGCGTTTTTCATAATAATATAGTATAAGCCACAATCTGGTTTGATAAATCAATTAACTACCTTTTCGTTTGGATGCCAGAAGAAGTATTTTAAATATCCTTTTACCAATATACCATTGATCGATTTGGTGTATGATATATTTAAAGCGTTCATCCGTTCTCATTATTTTTTTATGGAGATATGCCGATCAAAGGTCACCACTCTAACAGAAAGGTTGTTAGTTGTTTTTATGTCTTCAATACATCGAATGAACCCTTCTTTTGCCATTGTTTGCAAACTGGTTACCTTTTTCACATGAATGATTTTGAAGTCTAGTACTTAGAATTTACAACATGGGCGCATATATTATTGCCTTTAACTTCTGCCAACGAATACTAAAGTACCATATACTTATCTTATTTGTTTGGCTGTACATCTCTGAAACTGTGGAATACTTAGCACACTGTCACACTGACCATCACGGGCAAGATTCAACCTTCTTTCATCACATATTTCCGATATTAAATTACACTTGTGCTTTTTCCAAATTTCGTTTTCAGCAGGGTAAACAAGTTTGGAGCGATTAACATAGAATGTTGTTTTGGATATAAACTTTAATTTAATAGATTTGCAAACTGTTGCTGTTTTATAAAATTAATTCCACATATTTCAGCACCTGCTGCAAAAAAAACATTCCCAGATCTTTTACAACTACCAAGCGTAGGCTGAGATGACCAAGTAAAGTTGCAACCTTCAATAGGAAATCAGTATTGCTTTTTTACATTTTTGAGAAATTGGTTACAAAACCGAAGTGAGAAAGTGAATAATGTTATTATACTTGCAAAACAGCGAAAATTGAATGTAACTTGAGTTCATGTCCCTTCCATTTCATTTCGTTACTTGAGAATTATTTTGTACTCCAAATCTCCTAAATCTTTAAACTGAGAAAACTAAGATTTAAATTTCATAACCACACAAAATCTTTAAGAAAACTTTCTATGGAAAATTACTTGGTGCTTTTTGAATACATCGTTTTTGAAGCCCATGACCAAAAATTATTTCGAATTTGTTAGTACTCACTCTCCTCCAGGGAAAGTTTGCGATTGGAGATTGAACAAAATAGTAGCGAAACAAGTGATATTTATAAAAATTATTTTGTTTTAACTCCATACTCTTGCAAATCTACCTTTAACTGGCAAGAAATATATTAAGGAGTACGAAAATCATCAATTTTCCTTAATGTTGCTTCTGTGCATATCACTTGGAGTTGCTTGGGTACTCCAAAATGTTAATATGGAATTTAAAAAAGCTACAAAAGGTCTTTTGGTATGAGCTGACTGTAAAATACAACAGTCACGTTACATCTAAAAATCAGCAGGGGCTGAACGAAAAAACGCTCGTGAAATAAAAGATGAAAAGGTAGCTGTTGTTTGCATTGACTTAAAAGATATTTTATAACCTAGCCAAAATCTAATGTAGGAAACTTTTAATGCAAAAGAAAACTTGACAATACAACTTGACGGGACATATTGTTCATTAAACATGAAAGAGTATTGCTATGCTGGAAGAGTAGGGAATGACATTGCCAGTACTACAACATCAATGAAGGTAAGAATTTTTAAGGATTATCCTGCATTAAAAAGAGTTTATTATTCGACATTCAGAGATAATTATAATCGAACAGAGGTTTTGTGAACCTGGTCATTCCAGCATTTAAGAAGTGAATATGATAATATTCATAATCAAATTGACAGGGCTTTCTCTCCAGTTGAGATTTTTTTCTCCTCTTGGGTTGGTGCAAATGCTACCAAATGTGAATCAAAAACATCCATTCATGGTAATACAAGTTAAATCTGACAGCATTAAGAACTTCCGCATTTTTCAAAACACTCCAAACCATGTCTTTTATAAAAAAAAATTTACCGACCCTTTTAAAGAGGCTAAACTGACCAAGAGTCAACAAACCAGAAGGTCTAGCCAAAAATCTCCAGAAATTCCGTTTTCGAAAGTTTTGAAGGCTAGCAGATTTCAAAGGCAAGAAAGGACGATTTTGGGAGTATATTTGCCTATATGCCTCCTATTGATGTTGCTTTTTGTAAGACTTCAATAAAGTGAATAAAGATAAATTTGGTGACAATTTATGCAATTTATATTCAAAACTGCATATTTAAAGACTGCGTTACATTTTTGACGGTTAAGGTGAGCTATTTTTTAATGTCAATTTGATAATTTGAGTATGTCCATTGTATGTTTTCAAGCGACGTTTTATGTTTGCATGACCTTAATTTTTGTGATTATATTTAAACCACATAATTTGAATGCTTTATCAGCATCTTATGATAAATCCTTTCCACGTTAGCCATTTTGAATATACAATAAAAACAAACGATCTCCACTATTTACTAAATAATCTAGCAGCGGTTTCAGGGCAAATCAATAACCTTCGATCAACCTGTACATAGATTGAGCCGTATTTGCTTGATTTTTGGAGATAGCACATAATAATTTTAACGCGTTATAGCGAATAAGGAGGTAAAACAAGATCAGACTGTCGCTTGAAGGAAATTTTGCACTTTTTTAGAGAAAGCTCACGGAGAAAGAACGAAATAATCATGAAAAGTTTGAAAACAATCGGAGCTCATTTTTTCCAAAAATGGAGATAGAACAAAATAATTCTCACCTAACGATTTGTAGAAGAATGATCAAGACGTTCATCACAGTTCATGGAATACCTCATCAATTTTTTAATTGTTGTTCGTATATAGATAATGTTTTTTCTATGACAGAGGAAAAAGCACATAAATTTGACAAGTCACTACAAGAGTTTCAGTCTGAAAGGCATTACCAAAGCTTTACCTACTGTGTTCGGACAAACATCATTTCGTAACATCGGTATTATAATCAGGATCACGTTGCTCCGTTCTGTTAAATACTATACGCAAATGATGTTATATGATGAAAAATGTTAGAAAACATTGACCAAAGGTCTAAGTCCATCGTTTTAAACGATTTCTGAAGCCATTCCTCATCATTTGTGCTTTCAACTTCGTAATCAGAGCTGTTATGCTTTTCATTTATCTCAACGCAAGAAAATAGGTCGCTAGGTTTTTCAAGCGCATCATCATAATCCACAGTACTGCTTAATGCGTTGGCCATCTTGTTTGTTTCATGATTACTTATATATATCGTCGCCTTCATCAATATCATTATTTTCGCTGTAATCATCTTCCTTAGACGCAACTGGAGAGGCATCAATGTTGTTTGCTCGATGATGACAGGGTGATCAAATTGGGTCCCAAAATCTTTTGTAGTGACTTCTGAGACGTAATCTTCCATAGCAATAAGGCCATCGATATCGTCAGTGTCACGTGACGTAGATGGTACATCATCATTACTGATAGCATTTGAGACAAGCTACAAAGTACAACATACAATGCCATATGATTTTACATACTTCATACTCTTACCTGTAACATTGAAATCATATGAATTACTTCTCTGTTTAATGACGTAGCTTTCCTTTTTTACAGACAGTATTCGTTCCGTTGCTTTCGTCTTTGTAGGAAATATAAAAGGAATTGATCCAAGTAGCAACTTCCTTTTTAATTTAACTTCACTAAGTTGAGCCTTCATTGCCAAACTCGAATCAAAACATTTCTCAGCGAAATGATCAGAACACATAAATACGCGCTTAGGAAGCTCGGTCGGATTTATTGCTCGAATCCATTGGTCGCGAAGTTTTCGATCCGATGCTGGAGCGAAAAATGTTTTTGATTTCTCACGTTTGCCATTTTTATGTCAGCCTACAAATGCACACCAAGACAATTTGCAAAACGATTAATCCATTACACGCTCTTTTTTCTCTTTTCTCACTTTCATTTTGCTGCATATTTTAATAACTTCTTTATTTATCCCAAACGGGGGTCATACTTGTTATATTATCATCCGTTTTGATTAAAGAGAATGCAAGAAATATAACTGAAGCATAGATAGAGATATTTCTGCTTCAGTCCACAATGTTTACAAGAGGGTCGACTATATACAAAGATGGTAGCCTAAGCTACAAAGATAATGGACAAGTAGCTTAAGGCTACAACAATACTGACTATGATTTAAGTCATGAAATTATTTTTTAAGAGTTTTTCTCGAGACATTATACTGCATACAGGACATCTGGCGCGGGACTCTATAGACGACAGATCATCAACTACATCGTCTTTGTATAAGTATTGCGATTTCCGGAGAAAGGAAGGAAAATACCATTCTCCGTGATCTTAGAGAAGTCAACACTATTAAGGGTGGAACTTAATCGAATGTCTATGGCCAGCGTCCTTAGCTTTCCAAGTCAAATCCTTTGTAGTTGGTCAAACACACCAAAAGTAACTTAATGTTGTAATTGTTTAAGGCAAGTTTCAATCTCAATGTAAAACAGGCTTTAATTTCTTTTTTTTTTCTGCACAAGAAAATATATTACAAACTACATGAACACGAAAAATATCTACCATAGATTCTTCTTGGCAGCAAGACAGTAGTTTGTAAATGGTGTTGTGTGAAAAAATCATGAAAAATATTTTAGTCCTTAGACTTCCATCCGTAATGGTTGGTTCTTCCGCCCTCCGACTTGCAACTATAAGTTGACTTACCGCCAGAGATACGTATAGCATTGCTCTAACTTGCCCGAAGGCAAGTGTGCAGTCAGTCGATGGCTCCTAATGAGCTGATACTTGTTTGGCTAGTCTAAATATTTTCCATGTTTTCCTCAAGGAAAGAACAAAAAAAGTTGAACTCGATTCAACTTTCTACGAAAGAGAACGGAATGGAACATTTTCTGAGCACGTGCTGTAAACATTGTTTGTGCGCATGCTCAGTAACTTTTCTTGTCTGTCCCATTTCTTGTCCGTGGAACATTTTCTAGAAGTGGAAAGTCACCTTTGGTTTGTAATATATTTTCTTGTATAGATTAAATTAGTATATGTAATCGCACGTTGTCGAGTGCAATTAAGGATAAATGTGTATGAGTTATTTCTGGACAAAAAATTTCACGAGTCTGTAGGAAGAGCATTTGTTTGTTGCATTTGTTTCCTGAAGCTTATTTTATCAAATGTTATGGTAATTCGAAATGAAATAAACAAAAGATTCGAATGTTTTGAAACAAAAGATTCGAATGTTTTGAAACAAAATATTCGAATGTTTTGAAACAAAAGATTGGATTGTTTGAAAAGTCTCATGATCGCTTGTAAGTTCACAAGTGAGATTACGGATTAATTGCACTCTCATATGAGGCGCCGTTTTTGTTAAAACACCAAACCGTGTGATTAAGTAAACAACATCCCTTAGCAATATTCAGCTGTCTTCCTTTTTGAACTTCTTACAACAAACTCTCGTAGAAAAATTTGAAAAAATCGAACAAAAGGCAAGAAACCCTGATCTGAATATATAAGAGATTGTTCAAAAGGTCAACAAACAATATTCTCATCTACAGTTGTTCAACTTACATTAACATCGTGAAGACATCGTTTTGCCAGTTGAAAGTCCAGTTGGAACAGTCCAGTAGTGCAAAGCATTGCCGGGGAAAGGGAAAATGTCTACTTTACTCAACAACTTTGCAATTAGGTAAGCAGTTCATGTACCGTAGAAATGGGAAAATTTGGCTAAATCCCATCCTTTGAAATTTCTTTTGTTCCAGCATTCAACGGATTATCTGAGTGAATTCTATTCGATAAATCTGATGTAGCTACGTGAGCCAAATGGCACTTTTTGTATGACCCTGCAGTAGTTTTCATCAATTTATGGCAGCCGAAAGTGCATCCCTCCGTTAGTATTGCATATAAGAATGTAAGATTTTAAAAATGAAATACATATCTTGAAAACTGGAAATAATTTATGAAATATGAACTAACAAGAGGCTTAAACAACTTTTTGAGCTCTACCATATTTGTTCATATCATTTTGGACACAGGATCTTTTTAAAGTTCTTAAATTGAAAACCAGGGAGTCATTTTAAACCAAGAACAGTGATGCTGAACCGCACAAATAGTTACCAGATATATTTGTGTTCAAAACAACCCACGCCATACTTCTCCATAAAAATAGTGTATAAATAGTAATGGAATAACACTTTATACAACTACGAGGTAGATTAAATTATTGCAGACAACTCAGAAAAATAATAATGAGTTTGTGTATCATAAACTCAGTCATTCAAATGTAATTTCATAACATTTACTGTATGTATTTTTGGTTAACAGCAACTGATAACAAAAAATATGTTTACATAAATCAATAAAAAATAGATTTCGGTTCAGTTGACACAAACAAACTTATACAGTGTGTATCAAAATGTCTTATCCACCAACTTTCAAGGGGCATATTTTATTACATGTCCGATAAAATATTGTAAATTTTATATCACAAGAAAGAGCTTTTCATGCTCTATCCGTTAATATAAAATGTTTGCCAAAATATTTGTTCTTTGAAAAGATATTAAAGAAAAACTCAACGATTTGGCTCATTAAATTCTTAAAAGTCAATTAACTCATTTTAAAATGAAGGTCATTTGTAAACACAATAAAAGTATTAAAAATCATACGCACTGTATAGTTCAATTCAATTTGTAGTGTAATTAAAACGATATAGAAAGTCAACTTTACCAGCATACTGGGATGGTTTCTATTTACTACGGTGTAAGAAGCTTGATGTGACTTTTCAAAACAAAATGATAACATAAGGCAAATGATAACATAAAATTGAAACATAAAATAACGTTTGCCTTATGTTATCATTTTGCCTTATGTTAAATAACCATGAAATTCATCAACGGCAGTATTTCGCAAAGACAAAATATTTTCACTTGAAATTGGCACTACCATCGATCAAGAAAGTTAATGTTCTTGCGCTTAATTCTCAGGTAATTAAAGCTACTTAATGTAATTTATTTCGTATTACTTTAATAAACAGTACATCAATGTGCACTGTGTTTATTGTGTTGAGAAGAGGATTTAACCATTTAAGTGAAACAACTCGGATTTCCTGTCCGTAACATCTACAAAATTTGTAAAACCTGGAAGAGCTTCATATAGTAAGCAATTTTATTCATTGTATAGTAATTTCCTTAGTAGGTAGTTGTAATATTATTCGAGTTTCAAGCACTCAGCAGTGAGCATTTATTTCAACACAACTCTAAATTATATTTAGCGCAAGTTAGTGAGAACGTGTATCACCAATTTTATTTAGTTTCTACTAGTTCTCACTGTTATGAATGCTCCCGTAATAGACTGAGAATACACAGACAAGGTTGCAAAAGTTTTAAAATACAAATTATAGAGGAGTTTCTTAGTGACGTAATGTTTATAAACACCAGTGTTCTTTGCTCGATACATACGGTATATTGCAACACAGAATATTAAAGAGTCATTAATCATTTTCCTGTGAGTATGCGCACACAGCCTCACAGGAAATAAAAGTCTCTTTATACACTTCATAATGTTGTCACTTTATTTGGTACTCTGGAGTCTCCTTAAAGACAATCGACATTAGAAAGTTTCAATACACATTAGCACTTTCTATCTATTTTCGTACATTGTATTTGATTTTTAGTATGTACAAGATATAAAAGTGTAATTAACATTGGAAACTCGTCTATAGTGCAGGCACCGAAATGAAGAACAAAAATGCAGCCGATTACGGCAGCAAGTCAGCGGCATTTGTTAATCTTATGATTCGCACTCGGTCCTCTTTTCATTTGAATATTACTAAACAAGAAGTAAAAATTTAATAAAAATTATAGACGACGACGAAACCCTATTCCAATAGTCAGCTGGCTAAAGCCGCTGACTAATTATCAAGCTTTATCAAAGATGAAAGTTCTACACACACGTTTGTAATGCTAGTAAATGTCGTAATCGCCAGTAAATGTCGCAAACGCCAGTAAATGTCGCAAAATTTCCAGTAAGTGTCGCAATTCAACAGTAAGTGTCGCAAAATCGCCAGTAAGTGTCGCAACTAAAATTTTCATTTGTTTTAATTTTTTTAACAATAAATGTCGTAATGTTTTTCAAAATCAACAGCAAATGTCGCAAACTTACACAAAGTGACTCTGCCTTCATTATATGGTGTGCCCACAAAAAGCGAGAACATAACTTTTAAGAGGTGCATCTTCTATTTTTTGTGCTGGTTTTTTTCAGCTCTTCTACCAGAAGAATGGATCTTTTTAATAGAAATATAATATAATTGATTTTACCATGTAACAATAAAATCAATAATGATCAATTAAGGCTTATTAATGTCCACGGGATACCGGGGATACTTTTCGAATTTTCACCAATACAAATATCGTTGGAAAGAAGATTTTTTGAGTTTTCCAAAAACACAAGTTGTTATTTGTAAAAAAAATTATTTTAGAGAAAGTTAACTCATTTTTCCTTTCGACACGGTTGTTAATTTTGAAATGATCAACGAAAGACTTCTAGCAAGCAATTAACTCTTTGTTTAGTTGAAACAACCGCTGTTTTTTCACGAAATATTTTGAATAGGTACAAACTTTTTTTTCAGTGTGTTAACTTACCTTAAGCTCTCTATCATGATTTAATAACTTTGTATACCCAACGCCTTGCCAAACTCTTTAGAACGAAAATAGTACTTTTAAGAAGTTTATTTAAATCGTAGCGAAACGATTTTTAGAAATGAAACTTTTACATTTCAAATTTGTAAAGAAATATTTGTTTTCCAAGTATAAATTACGGTGGCACATTAGTGCCATCAAGTAACAAATTCATCTCTTGATACAAACTCAGGACGTAGGACGTCCTATGAATTCACAGGACGTCCTACGAACTCACAGGACGTCCTAAGACGTGCTCCAGGAGATACCGTGACTATGTCCACATAAACATTCCTAATCAAAATGGCGTCACTGATCACGTTTCTTCGGGGACGAAATGTTCCTGAAGAAGTGTTAAAGAGATTAGAACGTAAACTTATTTCAATTCCATGCAAATTTTGTAAAAGGGCTAATATTTCTATGTACTTAAATCCTCGTTGGTGGTAATGATGAATAAGATCATCTCTTGAACCAGCCATCTTAGTTCTTTGACTTTCTCTATGTTTTGATACCGTACATGACCACGTAGGACGTCCTGTGAGTTCATAGGTTCATAGGACGTCCTGTGATTTCATAGGACGTCCTGTGAATTCATAGGACGTCCTGTGAGTTCATAGGACGTCCTGTGATTTCATAGGACGTCCTGTGAGTTCGTAGGACGTCCTGTGAAACGAGTTTGATTCAAGAGATGAATTTGTTACTTGATGGCACTAATGTGCCACCGTAATAAATGCAGCTTTAACGCAACATTCTTGTTTTTCATGACTTTCTATATAACTCGAATCATTAACTGCTATTCAAACAAGCGTTAATTAATCGATCATTATCGATTTAATTGCGCAGTTTCATGGTTAAATCGATTACATCACATTAAAAAAAAATTTTTAAATTTGAAAGGTCATATACAGTGTTTTTCAGAATGTCGGAAACGGAAATTTTAAAGAAGTTTTTTTTAATGAATATACTGAATTTCAAAATAATTTTTTCATCGATGGAAAGCCATTTTCAAGTTCATTCGGCTGGTATATGAAATAGTGGTTTCTGATAAACAGAGGAAAATATCTTGGAAAGATGTAATTAAATTTTTAATGTTCGATTAACACGTAGGTTAATTACATCGTAATTATTGTTTTCACACTGTACAGTGTTTCCCAGAGAATTTCGGTCTGAGATTTTAACAATTTATAACTTTTCACACATATATCAGATTTTAGAGATTTTTACATCAATCGATAGCATTTCGTTCATTAAATAATTTAGTCCAACACTTTTGTAGTAAAAATGATTTATTTAAACTGTCACGGTCATTAACTCCTTAATGGTAAATAAAAGTAAGTTTTCACGTGCGATTGTTCTTTTGTCTATTAAGAACATGTTGTGGTGTTATTGAACACACTAAAATTATAATTTCATCACAAAGTTAAATAGAGTGACACGGGGGCTTCTACAAAAATTTTTTGACATCATATGAGCAATCTTTATTTGCTACAAAAACCTTTCTCCACTGAGATCCAGAGTCAATCAGAGTTGAGAAGAAAAATTGTAGATGCAGCAAATAATCTTAGACAAAATCAAAATTTTATTCGCCACTCTTTATGACACCAAGAGCAAATCGCTGTTTCCAGAGAAACGGGGGACAGCTTAAAGTTTCGTTTTTAATGACTCTTATGTTTTATAGTCGCTTGACTTGTTATTAGATTTCTGCGTAAGCAAGAAATCCATTAAAACCGGCTCTGTTCTTCTTCTTCTTCTTACTGTCCAAACCTGGTGATGTGTTTTATATAGTATTACTTGCTGCAGCCTTATGTTTTTGTAGCCTCTTATCATCCACAAGTTCTACCATTGATATAGGCTCAACATGACACCTAATTCTGTCTTACCCACCTTGTACAAGTTTGCTTCTCAGCCAACTGATAGCACAGTCATAGCCTTTGGTTTTCATTCATAAATGTTTATGCTATTTGACCATTTTTATTAGATTTTTAGGTTTCATGTTTAGTCTGATTTTAACCTTCCAAGCTGTGGTTTTTCCAGTCCTAATTATACTGGGTATCGGAAATTCGTTTTCACTGCCTTGATTAACCTATAGTCTTTAACTCTGTCGCAATTTTAATTAAAAAATTTATTTATTTTTTTTTTGAAGAATTTTATCATCCATTTATATTTTACGTATTTTAACTATTTTAATATAATATTCAAATTATAGTAGGTCCACATCAGTGACATCACTGACATTTGTACTTATGACCTTCTTTACCAAATAAATAATAAATAAAATAAATAAAAAAAAAACCTAAAAAATCTCGTGCGAATGTTTACACGAAACTAAAGTCACGCATTTCAGTCGAAGAAATTCACAACAAAGAACCAAGCAAAAGGATCCCAAAGGATCTTTAGTCAGTATAAAAGGATCTTTAGTCAGTGTAACTAAAGAAGATGCTTGTTTCCAAAACTGAAAATGAAGAATAAAATCTCTAGCAGTAATTTATTATTATCTTGTAATGGTTCAATGGTGACGTTTCGTATCGTTTTTATTTATTTATTTATTTATTTATTTATTTATTTATTTATTTATTTATTTATTTATTTATTTATTTATTTATTTATTTATTTATTTATTTATTTATTTATTTATTTATTTATTTATTTATTTATTTATTTATTTATTTATTTATTTATTTATTTATTTATTTATTTATTTATTTATTTATTTACGAATGTTTACCCAGGATAGCCTCTTCAGTTCCTTAAAGTACTGTTATCAATGAGGGTCCTGCGAAGGTGGTCCTAGAGCATTTAAAGCCACCATTTGGGCTACGGAAGCTGTAATGACAGGAACCGCTCAACTAGACAACCACCCTAGACATCATTCCTACTCTCTTACTGAGTGCTAAGCAGAGAGGATTGATTCACACTGTTATAGTCGCTGGCATGACTCGGTCGGGGATTGAACCCGCGACCTCCCGAACAGGAAGCGAACACTCTACCACAAGGCTACCAGAGAATGAAAAGGTATATATGCTTTTTTTGTTTTTGAGATTAAATGTCTGGGATTTTATCTGAAAAAAGTTCATTGTTTGTTTCATGTGTGGGCTGTAATGCTTTTTAAGCTCTGGATGCGTACAGCTCAGCTTAAGTTCCACCTCAGCTCTAAATGTCTGTTTACTCAGCATCACTTTATCTTTAATGTTTCACTCTAGCTATTTTAAGCTTATGTGCTTGTATAATGCTTTGAAATGCAGTATTGTTTTTTGTCGGTGATCAGTAGTTTTTAGGTTATCAATTTCTCTAATTACAGCCTTCCTAATTTTGATATATAATTAATTCGAAACACTTCACATTATGTAAAAAACATTCAACTTTCAGTTTTGGATCATGTATTTTTCATGATCAAAATTTTTGTTTACTTTTTTGTTTACAATTAGTCCATTCCTAATTAGGAAGATTGATAGCTTTCTTTAATGTTTGAAGTATGTATATGATTTACTTACGTAATTACCTTCAAATCAGAAATGATCAATGTACACTCATTATTCTGTATAATTTATTCCAAAATAAAGTAAGTATTTTTCATTCAGAAGTAAATAAGTATAATGGTCTGGTGGTATATATAAGTTTAAAGTTTTTGTAGCGTCAATTATGCTTTTATGAAGCTCTGAGGAGTATGTACACAATAATTCTTCTGTAATGTGATCATTTTTTTCTAACTAAAAAGTTGTACAAAGTCAAAAAGCTATGTGTTTGTATTAGGGAAAAATGTCTCAATGTTTAAGCCTTTCTAGATACAAAAGATTTTTGTTTGGTTCCTGTTTGGGCTGTATACGTTTTAAACTCTGGATTCATACAGCTCAGCTCTGTTTCCTCCTTAGCTCCAACGTTAAGTGGTTGTCTACTCTGCACCACTCTTGATTGATGATTTTCTAGCTATATTATACTGCCAGTGCCCCTAATTACGAATGATCTTCCTAATCACGCAAATTGAAATGTTCTGTGTATAAATTCAAAATACTTTATACAATTAGTAACACTACAAAATTTTTGGTATAAATTTATAGAGCATATACTTTTAACGATCAAGATTTTTGATTACTTTTTGTATTTGCAGCATCTGTTTGTATGTAATTAAGAAGATTAGAAGTACATATCATAGCAAGTTTTACATAGTGTCAATTATACTTTCGGAATGCCTTGGGTGGGGTGCTGTAATCACAAATGTACATGATGTTTTGCTGTAAAGATCATTCAACCTTTTTTTCGAATTTCTTAAAGAATTTTTATAAACTTTCTTCTATTTTGTTAGATTAAATTAGGTCATGTTCGGTTGATCGTTATGTCACACTTTCCTTTTATGTATATGTAATTTGTTTATTGTTTATGTAATTATATATAAGAGTACTTTTTACATTTTTCACTCTCATTCAAACATTCAAAAGAGTCAACATTTAATTTACAATGACTTATTCATGAAAATTTTCACTGGTAGCACTCTTTTGGCCAGCTACTTGAACACATTTAACTTTAAAATTTCAATAACAAAACTCATTTCCCACCTGCTGTATGCACTCTACACTGAGCAGCAGTGAATGTTGTATTGTATTGTATTGTATTGTATTGTATTGTTCAATCATTCAAAATTATTCAAGTTTCAAGAATGTTATTGTGAGTCTTCCATCTTTCATACTTCAGCTGATTTTGCAGAAATCTTTCTGCCCATAAGGGCATCTTGTTGTTTTTGATAATGACCTTTGATAGCCGTTATTGAAAGATGTGTTAAGCAGCTTCTATACATTCTCAAACAGAAGGGTAAATTCTGTAGTCTGTGGTTTAAAAAATTCGCGCACAGCAGGGGCTTATATGACGGTATATAAGCATTGTTTTAAAAGTGTTAATCGACGATATATCCGAAACGGCTCGTCATAGACATATCATCCTTCTCTTTTTTCGTGTTCAGAACTTCGAGCTCTAAAAAATTGTAACACATTCTCTTTTGGAGTCACAAAGCAAAGGCTGGACATTGGCGGTGAGCTTAGTCGCTTTGGCTGATAGTATGTTTAGTAGAGGCAATTTACACGCTAAAACCATAGCAACGCGTTAATGTCATCAACCAATTTGTTTTTAGAAATTGCCCCAATTTCAACATGACTTTGCAGTTATTATCAAGAAGAATTATCCAAAGAGGTTTTGCAGGCAGGCAACTTCATATTAGTACATCGCAAAACACTCTGCCCACAGATTTCTTTGAAAAATCTTTGCCACATCTTCCATTCCCGGATATTGATGACAGTGTTTCAATGTATCTAGAAAGAGAAAAAGCTAGATGCAATCCAGAACAATTTAAAAGCATTGAACATTTGGCGAAAACATTCTTGCGAGGAAATGGAAAAATCTTGCAAGAACAACTAGCTGGTTTGTACAACATTGATAAGTTTAAATACTATGGTGGACGGCGGTATACCAACAGTGTTCTAAGAAACCGATCTTCAACCCTTGAGCAAAATAATGGAACCATTATATGGAAATCCGGCAATAAGGAACAGCTGGAACGTGCAGCAAAGTTTATTTTCTCTGTTGGTAAAATGGTGAAGTCGTTACGTGATAATACATTTGAACCTGTTGTTATGAACTATAATCCGTTTTTTGAGGGAATTCTCAAGCAAACTGACGAAAAACATCGTACTCAAGTTGCTATGGCGTTGGGCATGGTTCCATTTGATATGACAAAACATCCACATTCATTTGGTAGCTGCAGAATACCTGGTATCAATGAAGATACTATGAGTAACTGTAATAATTCAACGAATTACATAATCATTCGTAATGGTCATATATTCACATTTGATTTGCTGAATGACACCGGAGATGTCATTGGATTGAACGAAATATATGGTGCATTGAAAGAGATCGAAGCAAAATCTCACACACCATCAAAATTCCCTATCGCCGCGCTCACTGTTTTGGATAGAACCACCTGGGCAAAATGTCATCAGCACATTCGCAGCGATTCTTACAACGGCAAATTGTTAAAAGTCATCGAGAATTCTATTGATATCTTAACTCTGGATGGAAACAACGGAGGTGATCTTCAAAAGAATTTTCACATTGGAAAATGTCCTGGTGATCGTTGGTTTGACAAAAGCACTTACAGTTCTATTGACGCAGAGTCAGAGTATGTTGGAAGCAGTGGCAATAGCGTTGAAGTACATGCAGTAGCTGCAGCTGACATAGCGTTGAGAGGTCAGCAGAAGTACAAGGAAATGGAAAAGGAATCTATCAAGGTGGCTGCACCTCCGATAACATTGAAGCGCCTAGAATTCAACATTGATGATTACATTCGGTCAGCAATTGAACAAGCAGAGAAAGAGTTTCGAATTTACCACGATAATTTTCAATGTGAGCCATTTTCAAGAGACGAAGTTAACAACAGAGAATTCAAGAAACGTTTTCTCAATCCAAGCTCCATGGTCCAACTTGGTTTACAGATAGCCCTTATCAAGTATTACCAAGAACCTAAAGTGATACGTTCAAATTTATTGGCTCCAACCTTTATCAACGGTCATGCATTTGACATTTTTGAACTGACGACGGTTATGGCTGACATCGCTAAAAGGTTTGTTGATAAAGAAAAAATCGACTTGCTTGCGTTGAAGAGTTATTCTGATAGAGCCTATTCAAACACTTTACTGATGAGAATGGGGTATGGACTCCATGAACAGCATTTTTCTGCTCTACGTGATCTGTCGTTGCAGCTAGGTCAACACTGTGATTTTCTGAACGGTGACAGCTTTCAACATTCGTTCCAATCCTATGTAAATGTTGTTACAATTCCACAGAACGTCGGTACCAACATTGTATTTAATGAGTTTCAGGGGGCAACAGCATTTACTTACCTGTTTAATGAAGAAGGAATGTCAGGTGGGTTTGCGTCAAATGGTGGCGGACCATCTATCAGAGAATATTCGAAACTATTTTTTGAAGCAATGGACCAATTGATCTATTATATTTCGAAATGATATTATTTTCATACTTTCACTTGTAATTTTGATATCTGTAACTTTGTTATAAGCTAATAATAAGTTGAAAAGTTTTTATTATCTCTCTATTATCTCTATTATCTCTCTAAAGATAAAAAATTCCATTACTTCTGACCCTTCCACTGTTTCCAATGCTTTCAATGACTTCTATTCTACTGTTGCTTCCAAACTTCGATCGAAAATTCCTTTCACTAGGCATTATTTTTCTGAGTGGCTTAAAAACAGAAACTCAAAATCTTTGTTCACCTCTCCAACTTGTCCAGCCGAAATCTCTGAAATTCTTTGTTCTCTTAATTCTCACAAGGCATCTGGGCCTAATAGTTTGCCTCCTCCTATGATATCACCTTTCGAATATCCTTTCTGACACCATAAATCTTTCTTTCTCTACTGGAGTCTTTCCTTCTAGATTTAAGCTAAGGCGCCACTAGAGCTTTTTTTCATGCGCATGCAATGCAACATTGCTGCATTGCATGCGCATGAAAAATGTTGCACGTGTCCCATATCACTTTTTATTTTTCCGTGGGACAAAAATTACGCAATGGAGCATAAAGTTTGTCCCCGGAGCATTGGAGCAAAATAGATCTGAATCTATTAATAGCCGATTCTCTGTTTGTTTGTTTGTTTGTTTGTTTGTTTGTAAGTCACGCAAAATGGTAGATTGAGTTGTGAACGAAATTGATTCTTTTTTTGTGTGCGACGTGAATTCAGAGCAAATACATTGCAATCCCAATCGAACGTGACTTTTTTTGGCTGATGAACTAATAGGAATAACGTTTTGTTTTTATTATTATTGTTAGTTTTATATTCCACGTTGACTTGGCTTTGAAAACAATACATCAACTAAATACAAAGAAACTAACTGATTTAACGTTTTGGACATAAAGCAGCAGTGGCAGAACGTGGCAGCTTGTGCGGTTTGCCTGTGTATCCTAACGTATCCTTGCCTGACTGTCTGAGACGGGTGAACATTTTTTCGAGCAATCAAAATGTTTAAAAACCGACAGGTAAAAAAAGAGTATCATGATACAAAATATTTTTTTTTGCTTTTGTCATGATAGTTGTCTTAATTTGTTTTAATCGATTTCTTTTAATCTATTTTAATCAGATCGAACGTTTTTTTTTATTCACTTTATTCATTTAGCACGTGCCTTTTTTTCTCTCCTCCCGTGTGATCTTTTTAAGAAGAGAAACTATTTCCCCCTTACGTTTGATAGCACCCATGTTAGAGCGCGTAACTTTTTTGAAATAAAAGTTAATAACAAGTTGAAGTTTTCTCTCTATACGTTTTGAGTATATTGTTACACGGATAAAAGATTGGTTTTACCAGAGGTTGTGACTTCGAATCTGCTTCTGGTTGAACACAAGTTGTACGAGCCGTTTATAAGGAAATTTGACGTTTATTGATACAGTGATACAGAGCAGGTGGACGTGGGCGGCGAGCGACCTCGCCTTGGCGGCTAGTTATAGTAATTACGACAACACTGCATAGCTAACGTAATTGTTGTTCTAATAAATATGTTCGTTATAAAGATCTTTACCAACCAATTTTACGTTAGCTCTGCAGTGTCGTCGCAGTGTTCAGATCCTGTGCTACCATGGTTTTTGCTTCAAACATTGTGCCAATACAGTTTATCCAGAAGATGTATTCTTTGCAGGCACTTAATGTATCTCCTGCTTTTAACTGTTTCCTTTGTTTATTATGGGCCTAGTGTGGTTTATTGGTGGGTAAATTATGTGCACTGTATGTAACCATTGTTTTTGGCACTTGTTGGCTTTTGTTTGTGTTTGGTGCTGTGGAGGTATATTTTGTTGTTAGTAACGATATTTTCATTTTCTTTTTTTGATTTAGTTAATGATGAATGATGAATGTACTTTATATATCTTTACATTTTTCGCGTTTTCTTCATTTCTGAAAGAAGGAACTAAAAGCAAGCTTGAATGGTCTCATTCGTTGCCTGTTTTCATTAAGGAGTAGATGTTTTACAATTAATGTGGGACAATATTTATCATCTCCCATGTCGCCGATGGTACCAGTGTTATGCGCTTCGGCACATCTTTTCATACGACCATGTATCTTTTATTATGCGGAGTGTATGCGGAGTTGGTATGCTGGATATTCATCTTGTGTACCGTCAGTTTTAAATCCTGAAGTATGCGGAAATTGCATATACGATGCATGCGCTTGTCTTTTCTCTGGATATGTTTTAGATATCTGTTGCATAAATTGACAGACCGTACTGAGTGCCAAATGTGCTCTAATGAATTCGATCGTCATGTGTCTTCCAGGTAGTCGTACAGTCTTCCATTTTTTAGAGTTTTTATGACACTTTGTATTGCAGGTATTGATTTCATAATATTTTATGTGTATTTAAAAACAACATAACGCCGGAATGTCAACTCCGTCTATCAAATTGGAAATTCTATATACACTAATTGATTAACTTTCACCTTGCCACCACTATACGCTCTACACTCTCATTAACTGATTGTAACTCTCAAAGAAAACATGTTGATATCACACTGCCATGGTAACAAGTAAAGTCATGGTAACAGGTGATCAATGTAGAAGTAGAAAGCATCAATAGACACAGCAAACACAAAATTCAATTAATTATAAATTTATAAACGATATAATAAGAATGATAACTGCAAACAATAAACGTTAAAATTGCTGTAAAGTGTCTTTGAAATCTGTGTAGGCCAAGAAGTTGGATGTAGACTTAGAAGGTGTTGATGGTGAATCCGCTGCACCTGCATGGAAAGATTTTTATTGGCGAAGAAATCTACATCATCAAGCGTTGCAGCGCCTAATTACTGGAGCTAGTGTAGGGTGCTAATATATACGCACTTTTTTAATCATCTGCAGTAACCGTCGCTTTCGACTCCCTCCGCAGCGACTCTCATTCCGATCTGTAAAATACACGATCAAATTTTACAGAACAGAAAATAAATACTGACGTCAGTAATTTTTGAATGCGTCAGAGGGCAGTCCCTGAAATCGAAGGTCCCTCCTCAAAAGTGCTCATACACATCAAATGCGCATCGGTCACGGTTGAATGCGTCAGAGAAATCCCCTGACTCAGTTCTGTCCACTCGTAAAAAATTTCCAAGTTGAAAAAGTGTATATAATAAAAGATGTCGACTTATTTCAGAAACGTTGTTACTTCTTTATATAATTGGGCTAAGGAGAGACTAGGTTATGGAGAGTCACGGAATTATACTGAGGTATTTGAGGAGGGGTCTGGTGAAGAGTCTGACAAAGAATATGATGAAGAGTCTGATAAAGAGTCTAATGAAGAGTCTGATGAAGAGTATAATGAAGAGTGGGGTAAGCGTGACCCTATTATTGTATCACTCTGTCGAGTCTGGTTAGGCTATGACACTATACATGAGGAGCTGTTCCGCTATCACCACAAGCGTCGCTTCGGAAAAGCTCTCCTATTACGACTTAATCGAAGTTGCCATGCATCCTGATCGAGTGTGGGATTGGAATTATGATGTGGATGAATAGAAATTGTTAGGTGATTATTTTCAATAACTATACAGACTACTTATTGAACAACATTGTAACTCCTTTGGGAATTCCCTACAATTTCCCTAAAATAGAAGGTGAGTCAGGGAATTTCCCTGACTCAGTTCTGTCCACTTGTAAAAAATTTCCAAGTTGAAAAAGTGTATATAATAAAGGATGTTGAGTTATTTCAGGAACGCAGTATCTAAATTATACAACGCTGTTTCAGCCCCTGTAACAGCAACTCGTGATGCACTCGCTGATCGATTGCAGAAAATTTGCAAGTCTATTACTTCTTTATATAATCAGACTAAGGAGAGACTATGCTATGGACAGTCACCATGGATTTCGGGTGTTGAACGCCAAGCTATGAGAGAAGAGGAGGCGAGCATGCAAGATATTAAGCATCTGTTTATCACTCCTCGGGATCAGTCTGATGACGTTGCACTCAAAGATGTTCAGGAACTCTTTGGCGAGCACGACACATAAGTGTTAGAATATGGAAATCGGGTCAAGACTTGGCGGTTTACCAAGAATATTAAGCGACCCTTGGCAGATGCTATAATGCGGAAAACCACGCGGCATATAGACATGTGAGTCAAGTTCGTCTACAGTTTTATCTGCGATATATATGATGGTGATGGTGATGTTAGGTCCTATCCAAAAACGAAAGTATCTAAAATGTCACTTACAAGCATTCATAGAGCGATGTGAGAACCAGCGTCTTGATCTTGACGATTATGAATTTTGGAGCAACGCTTTCTTGCAAGAGGAGTGGACTATTGAGTCAACTGACGCGTATGAAGGGAAGGTTGTGTTCGATCAAGTGCAGATCAAGATCATAGCTACTAGAGAACCGTTGTTCGAAAGGATGTGTGAAAGGATGTGCGCGCAACAAAACTGATGGACATCGAAGGCATTGCGAAGCATTTAAACCTAAACATCAGAGTCTATGAGCCAAAGGCAAACGCTGACAAGGCACCTTGGAGACTCGGTAATGGTCAGGAGCAACACAAGCAAGGACTAGATACCATCATTCTGGGAATGCTACATGGACATTGCTTCTACATCAAGAATTTGGATGTTCTCACCAAAAGCTGGAAATGCGAAGTCTGCATCCAGGTGTTTACAAGAGACACTACACTCACCCGACATAAGGAAGAAGAGTGTGAGGGAGCAAAGACGAAGATCATTTGCAAAGGGGAGAAAGTGAAGTACATTTCGAGACACATACCAGTTAGTGTTGCGATTCACGATAGTTTGAATGTTGAACCGGCGACGTTTCTTGTGCAAGAAGATCCTAAGCTATTGATCGAACGGTTTGTGACAGAGCTGGAAAGGAGACAAGTGCTCATTGTAGCTGAGGTAGAGAGAATGTATCCTAGACCTGAAGATTTTGATATGTTACCAAAAACGACGCAAGATAAGTGGGATGTATGGGTAAACCAAGTCGCAGTCATTGGCTTCAACAATGGTAAATACGATCTCAACTTAATCAAGCGGTATTTTGTCGAAGAAGTCGCAAAGATTGAAGACAAGTCGATCATGGTGGCGAAGAAAGATAATAACTACATGTGCTTGATCACAACGAAGTTAAAGTTTCTCGACATCAAGAACTTTCTTGCTCCGCAACTGAGTTACGAAAAATGGTGAAAGTCTCTGGAATTCAAGCTGAAGAAGCTAGTTTTCCCGTACGACTGGCTGAATAGCTATGACAAACTTAGTCAGGTAGGGTCTGCAAACCTCGATGCATTTTACAACAGTCTTAACTGAAGAAAAAATACGTTGTCTTTCAAGGAGTATGAGGAAGTTTGTAGGGAGTTCTACAACCGTGGATGTGTTACGATGATGGATTGGTTGCGCGAGTACAACCTAGCAGATGTAGAGCCATTTGTCGAAGCGGTGGATAAAACGAGACGGCAATAGTACGATGATGAAATAGACATCTTGAAGGATGCTCTCAGTATCCCGGGTGTATCGTAGCGGCACGTATTGAACAAGTCGCTGCATTTAAACCCGAAAATACAGCTGTAAGCACCCGGGAAGCCGTGTAAGCACAAATGCGCAGACAATTGTTACAAAAGGAACTGTGACGCTTGTAAAGAGGTGCAAAAAGTCTGTAAAGAATGCACGAAGAATCCAGCGTATGCGCTGTTGAAAACAGAAATGGTAGGTGATCCCGCCATTGTGTTTTGCCGGTACCATGAGCGAGACGTGACCAGGATAAGAGCGCATAAATACGAGAATGCGAAGCTGTGCAAAATAGTCTTGGGTCTTGATGCGAATATGTTGTCTCCTAATACCTTATTGGACAAAACTTAGTCGCACAAAAATTTTAGTCGGACGGAAATATTAGCCGGACAAACTTTTAGTCTCCTCCAAATATTTTAGTCACTTTTGCCGGACTAATAATTTTATCCGACTAAAATTTGGGTCCTTTTCTAAAATTTGATAACTTACTTTATTTTGGGAGGCAATTAAAAAAATGCAATATTTACTTTACTTTATTTACTTGTTGGCATAATTTTATTTTTCAACTTCAATGTCATGTTTCTGATCAGCATAAAAATGTGTATTATTCCTGCATTGGTTTCAGGCGTTTCTTCTATTATGGCTGTCTTCCTTTTCTTTTGAACCAACTCGCTGTCACTTTTAACGGAAGTTTCTGTTATTACCGGTGCCTTTCTCTTATGACTTCACTTTCACTTTCATCTGAAGATCCTTGGATAAACACGTTATTTTCCTCATCTGAATCCGATTCTGATTCATTGCTGCCTTCTTTTCCATCATATTCATATTGTTAGTTGCGAATTATTTTGTTCTATCTCCATTTTTGGAAAACATGAGCCTCGATTATTTTCAAGCTTTTCAGAGTTATTTTGTTCTTTCTTCGTGAGCTTTCTCCGAAAAAAAAGACTTAAATACCCTTAAAATGGACAGTCTTATCTTGTTTTATCTCCTTATTCGTTATCACCCGGTAAAATTATTATGTGCCATCTCCAAAAGCCATGCAAATACGGCTTATTCTATGTACAGGTCGATACGAGGTTGTTGATTTGGCCTAAAACCATTATTAGACTAGATTATTAGTAGAGATCGTTTGTTTTATTGTAATTTTAAAATGGCGACTGTAGAAGAACATAAGATGCTGAGTCTTAAAAGTGCATTAAAATTTTGCAGTTTAGATATAATCTCAAAAATTAGGTCATGTAAATAATAATATGTCCAGGAGGAATATAAGCAAACATGCCGTCCTTCTTTGCTTTTGAAATCAATCTGTCAAATTTCAAAACTTTCGCAAACCGGATTTCCGGAAATGCTTTGGCAGATTTTTTTTCTTGATTAGTTTAGCCGGTTTGGAAGGATCCCGAAATTTGGTTTGCGATGAAAACTGATAAGAGGAAGAATTCTGAAAAAAATGATTTAGACTAAATATTTAGTCCGACAAAATTTTAGTCGGAAAAAATTATTTTTAGTCACTTCAAGAAAATTTAGTCACTTTTGTCCGACTAAGTTTTGTCCGATAAGGTACGTTGGAGTTGAAACGCTGGAAAGAAATTTTTCAGTATATGAGCTCCATCAGCAAATCCAGATTTAGCTGACGTGGGGAAGCTTGGAGCATACCTTGAAATGACAATTTTGTCAGATGATTACGCACTAAAGCAAGGGTGGTGCAAGGATAAGATTTCGTCTTATGGTTAGCATCTTAATAGGAGGGGCAGTAAGTGCAGCACTATTCACGTTTGGAAACTATGCAGAGAGCACTCTCTCTGGTGATGAAGAAGCAGCAGCAGATCGAGAAGAACGTGTTATGGCAGCTGAACAAAACGAGACAAGCACAAATGGAATGGGATCGAGAGCGGCGACACGTCTTGACTTTATCAACAACAGACGTAGACAAGAAAATAACGCCTATGCGTACATCTCTGATCTTGATCGAGGTATGCACGAGTACTACAAGGCGACACAACAGCAGCTCCCACCTTTACCACCTAGACCTGACTTAACAGATTTTTATAACCCTTCTGAAGACTGGCGAATTGGTAGCAATCGCTGGAACTCTAGGCATTCGATATCGATATCGACATGTACGTACAAGTACGCCTTGAACGTGATTGACATTGCTTCAGGGTATAAAGCGAGTAGACCTCTGAGAACGAAAAAGGCGAGCGATGTAGCAGAGATGTTTGCTGACATTTACAAAAAGGGTCCACTAAAGTGGCCTGAGAAGCTCTTTGTAGATAACGGGTCAGAGTTCAAGTCGGAAACAGCTAAGCTCTTCCAGAAGCACGATGTGGCGGTGGTGAGAACTACTATTATCATAGAAAGCAAGCCTTTGTGGAGAACTTTAACAAACTCCTCGCGGAGAAACTGTTCCCTATACAAGATGCACAGGAATTGGAAGATGCACAGAAAAACAGTACCACGCGGATAAAACACTACCAGAAAAATGTGAGTCAACTGAACAACAATGTTCTTGCCAGAACTGGTATGAAACTCTCGAAAGCGATTAAGCCCAAAGAAGTTCCGTTAAAATTTGAGTTTTACCCTAAGAAAGAAACTTTACCTGAAGCGGGATTATACCGCTATTTGCTAGCACCAGGTGAAGAACATGACGACATAAAAGGACGCGCGACAGACATCAACTAGAGTCGCAAAACGTATCGGTTTAATATCCAGGCTAGCGTGTTTTATACTACCTAGAAGATGGGCCGGGGAGACCTTTTGTACGTGAAGAACTTTTGACTATTCCCGAGTATACGGAAGTACGTCCTGCAAGGCTCTACCAAGCTACAAAACATAAGGAGGATGTGCCTCATACATCATAAAGCAGGTGCACTCGGGGTACCTAAACTGCTCACGAGCTTCTTTGCGATTTCTTCACGAACTTGTTGCCTATACTCTCCCTTCTGCTGTTCATGGATCTGCTTGATCACCTTATTCGACTTGCTTCTTATCTCATGTTTTTTACTTATATACCGTTCTTTTGCCTCTAATATCCTACTAAATTCAGCTTGATCAATGCAACCGTCTTCTATGCTTTTACTAACGAGTTTCATCACATCGCTCGAGTCTCTCTCTGCAACATGTGCGATATCATGATTTTTCTGCCTTTTCACAACAAAAATAGTGCCACTTTTCTGAATGACTACCATTAGTGGACACGGCTGTTTCGGAAGCGAAACTTAGTTTGTGCATGCGTCACATTCGACGGTTTTTTCTAAACGGTTTTAAAGATGGTAGAGCAACATGTGGTTTAATACATTCCTAGGTACTAAGTTTGTATTTCCATTTTTGGCGAATTCTCTCGTATCACTGGATGGAAAATAGTCTGAATGATTCACCACATGTGTTCATATTCTTCGGTTATTGGAATTTATGGCAGAGGGAGCTAGCGCGAAGCTTTACTATGGCTATGACTTTCATCATTTGTTTTTGACTAAAAATTCATATCAAGGTAATCAAGGGTGAATTTTTTAACTTTCAAAGTTTTCTCATGGATGTGGCTGATGTTATACGATAGCTAGATGGCTAATAAAAGACATTTCCAGAAGGTATAGTGCAAACATTTTTTTTAAACTTTTTACAACATCTGAAACTTTCTTGATTTTCATATACACAAATTTTTTTGAAGTTGCATGCGAAGCAAACGTTTGCTTGTTGCTGGCAGTCAAAACTGAATAAAAAGTAGCTCTGATATTTACTTTTGATTTAAGTTAGCTATAATTTCAAAACATCTTCACTTATTTGTGTTGCTCACTTATGTTTGTCTGATTATTTATTCAAACGTTTTACTGCCAATAAATCCCTAACCCCTGAAAACTATTCTTCTCGTTTTCTTTTCTTCGGTTTCGGTTTCATCACTTGCGTGTCAGGACATGAAGATAGCAGATGCTGTTTCATCGTGTACTCAAGACGTTTAACAGGATCTTTCACTCCGACATATCTGTAACAGGTAAAATATGCATATCGTTTGTTACAAACTTTAATAAAAATCTTCAATGTTTCGTGAAAGTTATGACTTAAATTATTCACCTGGCTCTCATCTGCTTAAATTGATGGTGAAGACTTTCCCCACCTTGCTCACCATAAACCCCACAAGCTGACTTCCATTGTCTAATAAATGGAACAACGTGGTCTTCCAAAATATGTAATTTTGGACTGATATTGATTTTAGGCCAGTTCAGTCGCAAAAAGTTTAAAAATGAATTTATCGCAATTTCTAAACAAATGTAAAAAATTAAATTTGCAATACTGTGATAATATTTTGTGAAATGACTAAAAAGGGATTGTTCACAAATGACGTCAACCATTTTTTCAAGATTTTTGACCCCCCCTCCCCCCTCTGTCAACCTGCGTCAACTTTGCGTTGCCCCCTCCCCCTCAGTTGACGTCATCGTTTGAGAAGACCCCCCCCACCCCCACTTGTCCTTTTGTATGTTAGTTTCTTACGCATTTTTAATAAGACGTGAAAATATTTGCAATGATCTTCGTGCAATTTTTCTCTGATCAAACTCCATCTGTGCTTATTGTTTTACGTTCGTGCATCATGGACCACATCAAGATCACATTCAGTGTTAACATTTTCATAAGAAACTTTTACTTAATTAGAAAAATGAAGGTTCTGCAAAATTGTGTGGGTTGACGTCAACTAGCCTCCCCCGTCAACCAGCGTCAACTTTAGCATAACCCCCCCTCCCCCCCCTAACAGTTGACGTCATTTGTGAACAGTCCCAAATTAAAAATTATCCTCACCAAGGGAGTCAATTTCACTGGTACTTAAGTGCATGGAGCTGTTAAATATATTGTGGCACACAGAATATTTATCAATTAATTGTGTAAAATTATTACACATCGTCTGTGCTTTTCCAAAAATCTGTTCATCATCTGTTTGATTTTGAACAGCTACGATTATCCCACTACATATATGTGTTGTATTTTCTTTCTAAAATATACAATTTATTATACACTTCAAGTTGACATCAAGATCATCTATGAAATGAGTCCTATCATATACAATTTATCAATTCCTTACCTTTAGCAACTTATGGACATGATTCCCAATGAAGCTTTTGCCATGGTACGCCTGTCTTTCAATATTAATTTTTTGCAAACTAACATCCAGAGACATAGCACATGGACCGGTACCAGTGGGTAAATTCTTGCTGAGTTCATTGAGCGTATCTTCAATCTCGTTTATCTCCGATTCCAGCTCATTAATTCTGGGAATATAGTATGTGGAAACTGCATCAGGACTTCCACCAGCTATCAGGTGATATCCTAGTTCCTCTTTTAGCGACACAATCTCGCTAATTATTTTATCTCTTGTTTGCTCAAGATCTGTTCTTTTTTCAATGAAAATTGTATATTCATTGTCTGTTCTGTCAACATTTTTTTTTGATTTCAGTGTAGCCATTTCAATGTCAAGCAAATGACATTCCATTTCCAACATATTGAAGATTTTTAAATATATGCCCAATGACAGATGCAATCCCGGCACGGCAACCTTAGAAGAACAATGTATGTAAGGTGAATTTCATATCAGTTTTATCTTCATTTTAAATATATAATCCTACTTAATTGATTTTTGAATTTTAACTAAATTTTACCTGATTTATCGGTATGTTGAAGAATTGTTCTTCGATGACATTAAAGTGATTTTTTGCATGTCTAATGTTTTTCCCTGCATTAACGAAAGCCTCATGGTGATATCGCAGGTTTTCAAGGGTCCGAGGCTTGGAACTTCCTCTAGCAAAAGTTGGAAATTGTATTTCCTCATGTGTTGCTAAACACCACAAACATGGCGACCTGAAATTGTTATAATGCAATAGATATTTATTCATAAGTAATAATACAGTTCAGATATTCATTGTAGATTGGATACTTACTGTTGTGAAATACGATGTTTATTTTTCTTTCTTTTAGTATATATATAGCTACATTCCTTTTTGTTGAATAAAGCCAGTATCTTGGTTTCAATTTGACTTATCTTTCACATCAATTTATTCAACAAAAAGAGAAGAAAAGATGAGTAAGGCACTGAGGCCTTCAAGATTGGATGTCGATCCTACTTCTCCAAAAGCTGCAAAGGAATGGAAACATTGGAAAAGAACGTTTGATAACTTTATTACTGAGTGTGGGGAAGAAGCACCCAATAAATTCCGATCGATTGTGAACTTTGTGTCATCAGATGTTTTTGAGTATGTCGAAGAGTGCACAACTTATGATGAGGTAGTTGAGACTTTGACAAAATTATATGTAAAAACTCCGAACACAATATTTGCACGTCATCAATTGGCTACACGAAAGCAGAAACCGGGTGAATCGCTCGATGAGTATTTAGAGGAACTGAAGAAGCTGAGCAAACATTGAGAATTTGTTACAGTTACCGCAGAAACTTACCGCTCAGAAATGATTAGAGACTCTTTCATTAATGGACTTGCTTCTAATTATATACGTCAACGTCTTCTTGAGAACTCTAAACTTACTTTAGATGAAGCTCACGAAAAAGCTCGAACGCTTGATCTTGCGCAACGGAATTCCGAAGCTTATTCCCAAACGGTCCAACCAATGGTAGCCGCTGCTGCAGCTGTCCCTGAACAAGACTCTTTAAAGGATACACCATCTCTTGCTGCTATGGGAAAGCGAAATTTCAATAAAATGACAGACCAACGTAAGAAATGTTATTTTTGTGGTGGGTCTATGCATGCTAATCGATCTTTGTGCCCTGCTCGTGAATCGACCTGTCATAATTGCTTCAAAAGAGGTCATTTTGCAAAGGTGTGTCAATCTGAAAAGAAAAATTCTAATCTTTCTGCTTTGTATTCACCAACACTATGTGCTGTAACTGCTGCTTGTCCATCAAACCTCCGTCATGCTTCTGTGTCTGTTACCATTAAGGGACTCACTATGAATGCTCTTATTGACTCTTGCAGTTCCGATAGTTTTATCAGTGATAGTGCCTTCAAACGAATTAATATTCCAATGACTCCCTCAAACAAGAAGGTTTCATTAGCACTCACATCAATGGAATCTAACGTTAAAGGAAGCTGTCAATTAACTTTCTCCCTGAACGATGTAGTATATGAGAACGTGAAAGTTGATATTCTTCCAAAACTTTGCAGTGATATCATTCTTGGCCATGATTCCCAGAAGCAGCACAAGAACTTGACATTCCAATTCGGAGGTATTCAGCCAGACCTCATTATTAAGCCACCAATATCTTCTAATCTAAGCGCATTATCTGATCGCCCTGAAGTATCATCAAAATCAGAGTCAAGGCAGGAACCCTTTGAATCGCCGAAGGTAGCTACGGCACAGAACTTCGCTGATGTTTCGCCACCGTCACTTTTCAAGAATTTGCCACATGATATTAAACCGATTGCAACAAAATCAAGATCTTTCAATAAAGATGACCGAGAATTCATCAAAAAGGAGCTCCATTCCCTTCTAAAAGCTGGTGTCATTCAAAAGAGTGACTCCCCTTGGAGAGCCCAACTTCTTGTGGCAAAGGATGAATTCAATAGACACCGCAAACGAATGTGTGTTGATTATTCACAAACTATCAACCTGTTTACAAATCTTGATGCATATCCACTTCCTCGAATTGACGAAATGGTGAATAATCTTTCAAAATACAAATACTTCTCTACGTATGACCTGAAAAGTGCTTACCACCAGATTCCTTTACTAGAACACGAGCGGCAATATACAGCATTCGAAGGTCTCGGAGATTTGTATGAATTCGTCGGCATGCCTTTCGGTGTGACAAATGGTGTACCATGCTTTCAACGGAAGATGGACGGTCTAGTTGCGGAAGAAAACCTAGATGACACATTTCCTTACCTCGATAACGTTAATATTGGCGGTTTTGATAAAGATCATCTTGAAAGGAATGATGTTGCTTTTCGAGAAATGATTAAGAAGCGAAACATAACTCTCAATGAAACGAAAACGGTTAAGTGTGCAACATCGATTAACATTCTGGGGTATCAAATAAGTCATAACTGCATTAAACCAGACCAAGAAAGATTGCTTCCATTGCTAAACTATCCACCTCCGTCTGACGCAGCTTCCCTCAGACGAGCATTAGGCATGTTTGCATACTATGCGAAATGGATTCCTGAGTTTTCGGACAAAGTTCGACCGCTTGCAGATGCTGACACCTTCCCCCTTAACGAGGTTTCGATCGAATCATTCAATGCTCTTAAAGCCGAGCTTGGGAAAGCTGTACTCGCTCCAATTGACGAAGATATGCCATTCGTTGTGGAATGTGATGCTTCCGATGTTGCTGTTTCTGCTTCTCTCAACCAAAATGGTCGTCCAGTTGCCTTTATGTCAAAAACGTTATCGAAAAGTGAGAAATGGTATCCTGCTGTTGAAAAGGAAGCTCTTGCAATTATTGAATCGGTGCGGAAGTGGAATCATTTATTATCTCGCCAAACGTTCACCCTGATTACGGATCAACGATCTGTCGCTTATATGTTTGACAATCGGAAACGTACCAAGATAAAGAACAGTAAAATACAGACGTGGCGATTGGAACTGGCGGAATTTTCGTACGTAATTCAATATCGTGAAGGAAAAAGTAACGTTGTTGCTGATTCTTTCACACGAGCTCACTGTCTGGCCGTTTCAACTAGCCTTGAAGTTATTCACTCACAACTTTGTCATCCTGGAGTGACACGCCTACTGCATTTTGTCAAAACTAAAAATTTACCATACTCGACTGAGGATGTCAAGCGTACCTGTGCAAATTGCAAGGAATGTGCTGAGCTAAAACCCCAATTTTACAAGGGCGTTAAAGGGCAGTTGATCAAAGCCACACGACCAATGGAGCGACTGAGCATTGACTTCAAGGGACCATTGCCCTCAGCATCACCCAACAAGTATTTCCTGACGGTGATCGACGAGTACTCTCGCTTTCCGTTTGTAATTCCGACTCCTGATGTATCAACAACAACTGTCATTAAATGTTTGCACTCCATCTTCTCCCTTTGTGGAATGACAGAATATATCCATTCGGATAGAGGGAAATCATTCATGTCATCGGAACTTGTTAAATACTTAACCGAAAGAAGCATCGCATCAAGTCACAGTACACCTTATCACCCAATTGGCAACGGCCAAGTTGAGCGTTATAACGGGATTGTCTGGAAATCGGTACGCCTTGCACTTGCTTCTAACCAATTGCCTGTTTCCCAGTGGGAACGGGTCTTGCCAGATGTTTTACATTCGATTCGATCTCTCTTATCGACAGCCACTAATTGTACGCCACACGAACGTTTCTTCAACTTTCAACGTAAATCCAGTCAAGGAAAGTCACTACCTTCTTGGTTGACTCCTGGCCCAGTTTTCCTACGAAAATTTGTTCGATCAACCAAAAATGATGATCTGGTGGAAGAGGTTGAATTGACCCATGTAAATCCGACCTACGCTTACGTGAAACATAATGACGGTCGTGAGTCAACAGTGTCACTCTCCGATCTTGCACCTTGTCCACGGGGAGATGATCGAGAGAACATTATGGATCAAGCTGAGATCTCGCCTTCAATCGATATTGAAGAAATCGCTGTTGAAGGATTTTCAGATGAAACAACCGACTCAACCAATACCATCAAGGAAACCGAGCCAAAATCACTTAACTTGCGCCGCTCAGCACGAGTCAGGTACAAGCCACAGATGTACGGTTTCGAGGATGACGAATGAATTTCTAACCGAGGGAGATTGTTGTGAAATACGATGTTTATTTTTCTTTCTTTTAGTATATATATAGCTACATTCCTTTTTGTTGAATAAAGCCAGTATCTTGGTTTCAATTTGACTTATCTTTCACATCACTTACCATTAGCACCAGACATTCCATACATAGCACAAAGAAATGCGTAATCACCATACATGAATACACGCAAGTTTTGGTTATTGAATTTTGTTTTTTGCAACATTGCAACTTGTGGCTGAAACCGTTTCAAGCAAATTCGCAGATTGCTACTTGTATCTTTTGCCTCAAAAATCGAGAAGATGACGGTGTTATCTGGCCTGTTAGGATTTTTTACATTTACGATTTGGTAGCCCATCTTGAAACTATTGTCACCATGATCTCCACCTATTTTGACATGGATTTCACGTTGGTCGATGAAGCTATGTTGTTCAAGAAGATGACATTTTTCTAAAAGTGCCATACGTTTGAGGCAATGGGCAACCAAGTTATAAAGATACGCCCACGGAACAAGTATCACTTCCAATTTGGTACCTTTAGTTTTGGTTAGTGGAGCTATTTCAGCATTCAACCCAGCCCCAACCCATTCTGTTGCAATTTTTCTAGTCTCCTTCTCTGACGATACTTTTACATTAAAGGTTTTCAGCCAACGAGAAATTTGACGAAACTGGTTCCAGGGAATATTGAGAGAGGACTTCATTGCGGCGACATGCTGTGGTGGGATGACAGCTTCTACTTTGAGTTTTTTCACAATATCTGCACGCTCGTTCTCATTAAAACTTTCAATGACTGCAGCAGTTTGGGTGGAAATTGCAGCTTCACTGGGACCAGCTATCATAGATATTAATTCTTTGGCAGTTTTCGTCCTAGATTCCACACTTTTTCTGCTTGATACATCAGAGTGCTTTGTAGGGATACGAATTGGTGTCATAGTCAGTGGCTATAAAAATTACATTATAATGATTTTTTTCAATATGTGCATGATTAACAAATTATATTGTGATAGAATAACTGGCTTAATACTTTATATACACAAAAATTAATTTTTAGCTATTGGATGTATTTTATGTGGTGTTAGTGTTCCTCTTTATTTTTATTTGTGTAGAAGATGATTTTTTTTTCAAAAAAAACATGCATGTACACAGTTTCATTCACACAAAAACGGGTTTGTTTTAAATTGTTGATCCAAGTATAAGTAAGTTACCTTAGAGCCTTTTGTAGGGAGTTGTATACTGCAGTTTGGTAGCTGGGACTTCTGCATTTGTATGCCGACAACATGAGTGACACATTCCATGACTTCTTGAGGAACTTCTTGCTGGGCATTAATGTTCAATATGTCACTAGTGGTCAGGACTGGCTTTTTGCAAATGTGACCTTTGAACCTTGTTATAAGAAAATTTACTTTGCACTTTGAACACAATATGTTCTGCATCGCCAGGGTGTTAATCAGGACTTGTCCTGAATGAATAGAGTTAGTATTAGGTGGTACATAATTGTGGCAAGAGGGGCAGTTGCAATCTGTTCGTAGGTGTAATGTCAGGCAAACCCCACAGAAAGTGTGGTTGCAATTAACGATATACAAAGGCTTTTTAATGAAATCCTTGCAAATTCCGCATATGTAAGGTTTGATATGGCTGTTAATGACAATTGAGAAATCTTCCAGGCTTAAATCAATAATATATTGTGGAGACATGGCATGTAATTCATTGATTAAGGACGGTGACCAATTCTTGTGAACTACTTTAACTTTGATCGGGCGTCCTTTTGTTCTGCCTTTACTGGGTCTCCCACCTTTGGATTTCATTACTAGCAAGCTATATGTGCTGCAGTTTTCTGTGCTGTGCTCTTTCCATTCAAATGGTGTTTGTTGGTGGATAGAGCCACGTTTTAACAGATTATTCAATTTTGAAAAGCAGTTATTGCAAAAGTATTTAGGGTGAGTACCTTCTTTGTCCAGAGTGAAATCTGCGTTGAAAGCCGTGCTAAGGTTGTTGATATGTTCTTTTGTAGCATACTTCACTCTGTAGCATATCATGTTTCCACAAACACGACAAAGTTTTTCTAAAGCACGATCGTGAAGGCTTATGGTGGTCGCCATGACAGGTAAAATGGCCAAATTTTGATGCCTTGTAACTTTTTGTAAAAAAATGTTTGCAATGTGTAACGATGTTAAAAAAGTAGGTTAATATAATGTTATTATCTGTAATGTTCTTTTTCCTGTGGCAAAACTTCGTAAGTTTGGGAAAAGCTGCACAGAAGTGGTACGGTCTTTCAGCAGGATTCTTAGTGGCTTTCTCAAATTTGAAAATTCGCGGGTTTGTCATTGCAATCTGACCACTATGACTTTTTGTTTGGAAAATATATGTATTGAACTCCATCATGGTGGTTTTACTTTGTTTTTATTAATTGGCAATGGGGGAATTTTTGGCCCTTAAAATCCCCACAGATGGTGGAGAAGGAATGGCAAAGAAGACAATGTATATTTTTGTAATTGAAAATCGCGCATGCTAAGTCTGAGTTTCGCGAAACCAAGCTACTGAAACAGCCGTGCTTTGTGCCAAAAATCGCAGCTATTTCCATTCAAATTTATGTCCAAAATTACCCTAAATTAGGCATACAAAAATTGAAATATCTCCAGTTCTAGAAAGGCTAGAAACTTGGTTGACCCCTCTTTGGAAAGCTGAAAGTCTGTAGAATACGATGAAAATGATTTTAAAAAGTAACCCACATAAATAAAAAATGACCTGAAAGGCCTAATATTGTGCAAAAATACGTCGAACCTTGACCATTTGCGCTTCTTGATTCAAACGTATTCAATAATTCATTGACTTAGAAAGATTTTTGTTAATAAAAATTTATTTTTTAGCAAGCTTTTGCTAGAACCTTACAATGGATTTTTTTAGACACTCTTCTTACAAAACATTACAGCTTACATTACATTGTTACATGACAGCTTAAATAGCGCAACTGCATTCCCATTAGATTCGTCATGTAAAGCTGCTTCGACTAAATCATCCAAGACTATAAACTATTCCCAAAGATGGATTAGTATAAGGGTTTCCTACAGACTGTGATTCTATCAAACTAAAAGTCATCTGTTCAACTAAGGGGCTGTTTATATGGAGGCGGGCTGGCCCGCTTGACCGGACTGGCTCGGTTAGGCAAGACCTCGGTATTCTTAACAAACGTATAGAAAAGTAAAATTGTGTTCATATGACAAGCGGGCCAGCCCGCCTAACCCAGATCTCGTTTCATTTAGCCGTGATCTCGGCTAGGCAGGATGGAAATTTTTCATATGAACACTCCATCCCGGCCAGGCGGGATGAAATTTTAGTAGACGCATGCGCAATTTGTGTACCTTTTCAAAAACAATTATGGCGAACCAAGCTTTTGCTGTTTCAGCTGCTCTCAGTAGTAGTAGCCAAGATAATTTTGAAAGAACACAAGAACAAGCAAAGAAGAAGAACTTTTTAGGTCTTATAATGCTTCTATGTTTTGCTACCACATGTCAGTTTGTCCTGGCTTGAACCAACAACTTCGTTTTTTTCGTTGTTTTTCTTTTCTTGCATTTTGTAGCCGTCGAATTCTCTTCTTTTTGTTATTCAAGACACTTATAAAGAATAATTGTTGTTTCCTCTTTTGATGAATTAATTCCATTAATAGTAATCCATTTAGTTGTAAAAGAATCGAAGTTGTGTTTATATTTGAAATGATAGAATATAAGAAAATAAGTTTCTCAGTCGCCATTTTCGGAAACATATTTAAAAATTACCGCGAAATAAATCAAATCACGTGATGTAACTTCCCATCCCGGTTAGCCGGGATGAAAAATTATCATTGAACACAGAATGAAAATCACTCGGCTAACCGAGCCAGTCCGGTCAAGCGGGCCAGCCCGCCTTCATATGAACAGCCCCTTACACTAGTTATTCGGTTCTTTTTGTTATGGAGCGAACTCGGCTGTTAAAAAGGTATACATATTTGATCCTTTTAACACTCAAAGTCAGGTATGTTTTGTTATTTTTAATTAGATCTTAGTTTATTATCTTATTATACTAATTCGCAATTGTGCATCCCACTTTTATTTTAGAGAGTGACATATTTGTTTTTTTTTCACGGTCAAATCCTTCTTATTTTTTCCCTTTTTGTCGTAAAACCACGCAGAGACGAGAGACACTTTTTTTGATTTTCCGCGATTAGTATATGCTCCTCCGTTTTGTTATTTTTGGTTTGCGCAGTGGAAATCAGCCGAAAAACGTCTTTGGAGGAGTGCGAGCAATGCAATGTTAATCGTTCGAAATTTGTCAACGATCATTTCGTGAGCAAGAAACTTCGCGAAGAAGAAGTGTTTCTTTTTGTATACGAATATTTTAATTTAAATTTGATTGTTTTAGGCAGCAAATCGACGAAAGAACTGACGAAGAAACGCTGGTTTGTATGCACGAAGGTATTGTTATTATTATAAAACGTTTTATTATCGTGTTTATTGCTAAACTTTTACTCTTATTAGCACGTGTAAGTGAGTTAGTTGTTTGTTTACAATGAAAAATCATATTGAGCATACAGAAGAAGTGCAGTGAAGTTTTTAAAAATTGGCTGTGCAGAACAAACGGACAGGTCTATACGGAAAGTAGTAATATCATAAGACTTTTATTGTTTAATATTTTAAATTAATAAAAGAACAGGTTTTTAAATGTTTGTTTACGTTTTAGTTATCAAATATCGCTATACAGAAGAAAGTGCAGTGGAGAAATGCAGTTTCATGTTTATTTACACAGTAAGGAATGGTTTTAATTTAGTTTTGAAAGATTAATTGATTTAGCTTTGAGTGGATGTCTCAGTTATTCTGTCGTTTAGTATGTGTATATGCTGCTGGATGAAAAGGAAGCCGAGAGAAATTTGTTTTGGTAACGCGCGCTATTATTACATTAAAAATGGTCCTACAGCTATGAATGTTTTTATTTCTCATGACGCTGTGGAAGTGGGGAATGTGTTATGCTGTCTAATTGTATCTATTGTATCTAATTTATATCGATGCTTGATGCTTTTGTCTGCCTGCCAAAAAGTACAAAATCTACTGGAAAATACAGAAAGTTTAGCAGTTTTCCCAAACGAAGAGAGCAGTTTTATGTATTTCACTTAAAAAAAATGGTAGCGAAAGTGTTTTATAAATACCTATGTATGTTTGTGCTGGAAAGTAAATAAAGTATTAGTAATTTGTTTACAGGTATGAATATAGAAGTAAAGAGTTTAGAAGTGTTTGAAAATGTCTACAGAAGATGATCAATGCTGTTTAGTAGTTTACTAACATGTGAATTGGCAGTGAAAGGTATCCCATTTTGTTTGAAGTTCAGCTAAAGTTAAAATAGTATAAATCTATTTAGTTATAAACACAGTTGGTATGCTGGATAAATAAGAATAAAGGGTTGTTTAACTGTTGTGAATTAGCCAGAGGAGATTTTAACTCAGATTAAAAATGTGGTTGTTTTCAATTTTTTATAAACTCTTTAGATATATATATAAATTCTGTCATTACGTTTGTGTTTTTAATTATTATTCATAAGGTAGATGTGAATGGATTATGTATTTAAGAAGTTCATTTGTTATTACTGTGCAATGAAATGTTTATGCATTATTTTGTGTTATGGTAATCGTTTACGTACCTGGGTATATATAATATAAGTTTGGCATTATGATTTTATTTGTGACTTTTCATCTTCTGGGTAAATTTTTGTTTTAAGGATAAATGCGTAGTTGAATTTCATTTTTTGTTGTTGTTGTTTATTTCAATATTCTTATAGCATGATTAGGTTTTCGGTATTACAATTCAAGTATTAATTTTTTAGGTAACTAGTATCCCGGGTAAAAACTTTTTACCGAACTTAACTTTGAAAACATTAGGTCAAATCTGCCATCCTGTGGCACGTACGCGTCACTCGCCACCCATGTTCAGTATGCGTTGTGTCACAGAATTTAACTCGTGTATATAAAAGTTTCTTTTCAGGCATTAATTTGTTATTACATTCAGAAGATTAAAAACAGAAACAAATAGCAACATGGCTCAGAATAATATATTTATACGCAGAAGAGAAGTAACTTTAATGTAAAAAAAATGGCAATATATAACACAGAACTGTTTACCCAGACATACGAAACCAAACATTGAATAACATTACAAAATGTGAATTGAAAACAAATTGATACCTTCCAACTGTGTTTCTTTCGTGCGGAAGTTACATTATACAGCAACCATTAATGAATTTTTGAAACGATATATAGTCTGTTCTTCCCAAAACCATCAACGTCATGATTAAAACCATGAGTTTCATTTCTTTATGCTTTTTTTTATTATTACCTAAAAAATTAATACTTGAATTGTAATACCGAAAACCTAATCATGCTATAAGAATATTGAAATAAACAACAACAACAAAAAATGAAATTCAACTACGCATTTATCCTTAAAACAAAAATTTACCCAGAAGATGAAAAGTCACAAATAAAATCATAATGCCAAACTTATATTATATATACCCAGGTACGTAAACGATTACCATAACACAAAATAATGCATAAACATTTCATTGCACAGTAATAATTAATGAACTTCTTAAATACATAATCCATTCACATCTACCTTATGAATAATAATCAAAAACACAAACGTGATGACAGAATTTATATATCTAAAGAGTTTATAAAAAATTGAAAACAACCACATTTTTAATCTGAGTTAAAATCTCCTCTGGCTAATTCACAACAGTTAAACAACCCTTTATTCTTATTTATCCAGCATACCAACTGTGTTATAACTAAATAGATTTATACTATTTTAACTTTAGCTGAACTTTAAACAAAATGGGATACCTTTCACTGCCAATTCACATGTTAGTAAACTAAACAGCATTGATCATCTTCTGTAGACATTTTCAAACACTTCTAAACTCTTTACTTCTATATTCATACCTATAAACAAATTACTAATACTTTATTTACTTTCCAGCACAAACATACATAGGTATTTATAAAACACTTTCGCTACCATTTTTTTTAAGTGAAATACATAAAACTACTCTCTTCGTTTGGAAAAGCGCTAAACTTTCTGTATTTTCCAGTAGATTTTGTACTTTTTGGCAGGCAGACAAAAGCATCAAGCATCGATATAAATTAGATACAATAGATACAATCAGACAGCATAACACATTCCCCACTTCCACAGCGTCATGAGAAATAAAAACATTCATAGCTGTAGGACCATTTTTAAAGTAATAATAGCGCGCGTTACCAAAACAAATTTCTCTCGGCTTCCTTTTCATCCAGCAGCATATACACATTCTAAACGACAGAATAACTAAGACATCCACTCAAAGCTATTTTAATTAATCTTTCAAAACTAAATTAAAACCATTCCTTACTGTGTAAATAAACATGAAGCTGCATTTCTCCACTGCACTTTCTTCTGTATAGCGATATTTGATAACTAAAACGTAAACAAACATTTAAAAACCTGTTCTTTTATTAATCTAAATTATTAAACAATAAAAGTCTTATCGTTCTGCACAGCCAATTTTTAAAAACTTCGCTGCAGTTCTTCTGTATAAAAGTTTTATAATAATACCTTTTGTTCGTTCGATCTTTCTGCAGCTAATTTTTAAAAACTTCACTGCACTTCTTCTGTATATCTAAATATGATTTTTCATTGTAAACAAACGATAATAAAACGTTTTATAATAATAACAATACCTTCGTGCATACAAACCTGTGTTTCTTCATCAGTTCTTTCGTCGATTTGCTGCCTAAAACAATCAAATTTAAATCAAAATATTCGTATACAAAAAGAAACACGTCTTCTTCGCGAAGTTTCTTGCTCACGAAATGATCGTTGACAAATTTCGAACGATTAACATTGCATTGCTCGCACTCCTCCAAAGACGTTTTTCGGCTGATTTCCACTGCGCAAGCCAAAAATAACAAAACGGAGGAGCATATACTAATCGCGAAAAATCAAAAAAATCACTCTCGCTTTGGCGTGGTTTTACGACGAAAAGGGAAAAAATAAGAAGGTTTTGACCGTGCAAAAAAAGTAAATACGTCACTCTCTAAAATAAAAGTGGGATGCACAATCGCGGATTATTATAATAAGATAATAAAAAAAGCATAAAGAAATGAAACTCATGGTTTTAATCATGACGTTGATGGTTTTGGGAAGAACAGACTATATATCATTTCAAAAATTCATTAATGGTTGCAGTCGAGTAGTAACTTTGGAACAAAAGAAAAAGTTGGAAGGTATCAATTTGTTTTGAATTAACATTTTGTTATGTTTGGTTTTGTATGTCTAGGTAAACAGTTCTGTGTTATATATTGCACTTTTTTTTGTGAACGTTTCTTCTCTTCTCCGTATAAATATATATTCTGAGCCATGTTGCTATTTGTTTCTGTTTTAAACATTTTGAATGTAAGAAATGAATTAAAAAATTAATGCCTGTAAAAACTTTTGACGACTTAAATTTTGCGACACGACACATACTGAACATGGGTGGCGAGCGACGCCACCTGGGATGTTTTTGAGTTGCGATTCTATGATTTATTTTTTCGTCACGGGGTACGTACACGGGAATGGTGGATTTGACCTAATGTTTTCGAAGTTAAGTTCGGTAAAACGTTTTTACCCGGGATACTAGTCTTATTATACTAATTCGCAATGTGTGTAACACATTTAACTTAGAGAGTGTTGTGTTTTTGTTTTTTTAATGGTCAAAATCTTCTTAATCGTGGTCATATAGCGGCGGTTCGACCACGCAAGACACATTCACGATTAGTATAATAGCACGTGGCATCATTTGACGTCAGATGTTTTTATTATCACGGGGAACCATTGCATTGCATCCCCAATCGAACGCGACGTTTTTGGGGAAATATCTCGAGAACCAATGGGGATAACTGACGTTTTTTAGGGTCCGCGATACGGGTGATTGGGTGACACAACATTTGGACCTAAATTTTATTTGGTACTGCGGATATGACGTCATCAAAATCTTTAATCGACGATATCTCTGCAACCGTTGATCGTAGCGAAACGATCCCATACATTTTTTTGATCAGTTTTTCAAGCTCTACAGCATGGGTACACTTTCTATATGTGATTCCATGGTTTAATTTTTCGTCACCTATTTTCGACACATCCTTCCCGAAAATAAAGCCGTAAAAAACTTTTACGCGAGATACTAGTAATTTCTAATCATAAAACAGCCTAATCAATTTATTGAAAGACCAAAGCATTATACATGCGTGAGCTGGGTGATGTATGTTGTTTTTATAAAACATTTTTTACCACTAGAGTAAAAATCAGATAGAAATGAGATAGGATAAAATGAGATAATTTGCAAATCTAATAAAAATGCTATGTTGCAGAATATTTGCTCTCATCTCCCACATATGGTTGGCGTATGGGGAAGATTTCTTCTGTGGTGATGATCTCGATGCTATTTTTGCAGTTAATTATGATAATATACTTGGGGAGCAGCAGGATAAAAATTTAAAAGAAGAATTGGATGTTACCGAAGCAATTAAGTGTACAAAATGCAGTAAAATATGCCTCAGTAAACGAGGTCTAAGCCTCCATGTTAATACGAAGCATAAGGCGAAAACATCTATAAAAATAAAAGTTCTAAAATAAAAACAGTGCCTGAAGAAATTCTACCACCCTTCAAGAAATTCTACCACCCTTCAAGCTCAAAAACATCGTGGAAAAAAGTATTGCTAAGCTAGTAAATGAGAAGTGCGATCCAGATACCATTGTTAATTAGCTGAAAAATTACATAGGTGACATTGACAATATCAAGCATGCTTATAATAAAATTAAGGATGTTATAACAGCTTCCAATGGTGATTCTGAGAAGTTTTATCCATCATTTTATAAGTGTATTCGTGATGCAGAAAATGCTTTTGGGGGCTCAGCAGAAACAGTTCACTTCTTGTTGGTTTCGAAGCAACTAATGATCACGTGTTAGCTGTGTTATCAGGCAGCAACTATGAAAACAATTCAAAGACTAAACTTTTCAGAGAAAGAAACGTTTATAATCGGCTACCTCAGTGGTTCTTTTTTTGGAACAATATACCGTTCGATAGGTTCTTCAAAAACATTACACCAGAAAAATACTTATTATCAACAGTGTTTATCCTTCCTTCTTGCTGGTCCGTATGTAGAGACAAATGAGTTGCCTGAGCATAATCTTGTTAATACACGAGATCGGATGGGGCTTTGGAAAGTTACATTTGATGTAATCAATATTTTTTCAGTGACTGAAATAACTTTTTGAACACACAGTAAAAAATGTACCAATATGATTGAGAGTAAAGAAATGGTCATGCGTTGTTGAAACAGATCACAATTCAATCAATAAGAACATAAGAACCTCAGCAAATATGATTGTCAAGAAAGAAAAAGCCATGAATTTACTTGAAGATCTTCTTTGATTGTATATACGCACCAGAACCTACTCATTCTTAAAGGATAAACAGCAGTGGCATAAAATGAAGTCGTGCCAATTGAAAACAAAATCTCTCAGAGCTAAAGCAAAAGGACATCAACCTTGGATTACGGTAACTGAAGTAAATTGTTGCAGATTTCAAAATAAAAAAGCTATTTTTATGGCTTCAAATATATTAAAAACATAATTTTGTGCTACTGATACCAAATGGGTTTGTATATCTTTTATATTTTATCCTAAAGCTTTTGTGAAAATGTTTTTAAAACCTGTTTTATTATGAAATATGTAAAAATCCCCCTTCTGTAGTTCTCTTAACAACTATTTTATGCTGGAGATGTATGTCAACACTTTGTTGATTATGAGTTAATTTTTAATTTTAATTTTCTTAGTTCAACATATACCTAAATAATCTGTAGCTATAAAAATAGCCGTTTTGTTTGTTTCTTTTCTGTGCTCTTACATTAGAGACTTAACGGATTCTTCTTCTTGCAAGGAACTGGATCATCACAGATTTCCACAGTAACATTATCAACTGAATTTCCAGCTTGAATTGGTCTGAAGATTTGTTGATATCCAATAGTGTTGTCATTATAGCTAAAATCACGAACGGATGGGTTGTCTTTGCGAGCACCCATTTACCGTTGACGTCCAAAGTAGTTTTCAGGAGGATCTTGACAAAAACGCTCAATGAAGATATATGAGACACCATTTGACAAAAGATGTTTAACTAATTCAATGATCGAATAAACTGTTACCGTGATTCCTTCATATGTTTGTTTGAAAAAACTGTCCACCATATAACGGAAAGTTAATGTATCAGCAGCGTCAGGTGGACCATAGTTGTGAAGAACTTGACTGACAGTAGAGCTTAAAACTTGAGCTGCCAATTTGACATCCACTACAGAATAAGATGATAACTTGACATGATCATACGTCAGTTTGGGGAGAAGGTGCAAGCCACATTCACGATCTTCCGAAAAATTGTCATAAATGTGACACCACAGAATATGAAAGCCGTTGTTCCACATAAATTATGCACACCGTCCAGAACCAGAGTTGCTGAAGCAATTTATTGCGGTTTCCATCAAGTGCGGAGGATCAGATATAAAATAGATGTATCTATCACTACGGAACAAATTTTTTGTTTTGTATGTCACATCTGTATTTTCATCATCTTCTGATAAAACAGGATGCATGCGGAAAACTTTTCGATTAGGAGATGCACCATCACATGTAGTTCCCAAATATTCTAAATTACACTGAAGTTCACAAATACCAACTGCTTTCCAAAATAAGAGGAAATATTCGACTTGATGTTACACTAGTTGTTGCAAAGTTTGCTAATGTGAATTTAAATGAATGCACAAGCTTCTGCTCATGAAAACAAGGATATGTGTAGCCAGTTCATCAACCTTTTTTAATGTGACATAACTGAGATCGATATCTCCAAGGTCGACATACCCAATCAGCTCACATGTGTGCTTATCCCACACCAAGTTTGCTTGAATTTTGACTTCATCAAAAAGTAGAACAACATACTTTTCAATGCCACTTAATTTTTCAACTTTTTGAATTAGATCCTGGATTATATTTGGATTGAAACCATCGTGTGCATGAATATAATTTTTTTAATCTCGAAGACGTCATTGACTTGGAAGGTCTAAAAACCTTGTTCCAGTTTTCGAATTTTATCGAATGTTTTCATAAGCTTGTGGTGACTTTGCAGAAAGTGCTAACCAGTATTGAATGATCATAGGATGATATCTAACAGATGTTGGGGAAGCCATGATGTAATTTTATTGCTCTTCCCAGAACAATTTTACGAATGGTAAAGGAGCATGTGCATTGTTTGACATTATTGACTGAAAGTCTTCATTCAAATCAGCCTTTTTTGCAACAGATAATTTTTCTATTTCTTCTTGTAGTTTCTTTATTTTTATTTTGAATGATTTTATTTTATTGCAGCGTTAACTCTATACGTTCTGAAGTGAGCGATGTTGGTGCATTTAACTTGGCTGGTTTAGTTAGAGTTTCTGCTTTCCTTTTCAGAGCTTTGCTTGATTTCGATATTCTTTAACTTTGCATTTTGACACAGTTTTTACAAGTGTCATCTGATTTAATCAATACCTTGCATGAAAATGAACGGTTATATACAGTTTGATGTGTAGGCTGTGTGACAAACTGGACGAATAGTGGGTAATCACTAAAAAGTGTATGAAAACAATTTCCGTTTGAAATTCACTAAATAACTTTCATTTCTGAGTTCCACAGGAAAACGGTTGAACAATTGGGCACCATAGTACGAGGGTGCCTTCTTACCAGCCTCTGTGCGAACTCTCGGCATTCTGATGAGTGATTTATTTCCACGTGTGTTAATTCGATGACTAGTTTGCTTGTATTCGACGTTGCTGACTTTGTCGATTTTATGAATGATCTTGAAGACGTCTAGCACAATTTTTCTTTTCCGTTCCGTTTCGATAGGAATCCATTTCGTTCCAGACTTCTCAACGATTGAGCAGGCACGGTTATGGAGATTTTCGAATTTCATTTTCCATGTCATGTTTTGACCGCTGTATATAGGATTGCAGTAGAAGTAAATTGGCTTTATCATTGCTATGTAAATAGATTCAGCAGCCATCGGAGGAATCTGGTGTCGCAACTTCCTCAATAAAAAGATTCTGGAGCAGATTTTTTTATATACTTTCTTGAAGTGTTCGTTTAGGTTGAGATGTGTATCCAATGTAACACCAAGGTATTCATATGAAGATGACTATATTTTGGGATTGAATCGTGATGTTATCATCTGAGTGATTAGTTGTTCTGTTGCCATATATCACAAATTCTGTTTTGCCTTTTTTAGTGTTGAGTATTAAACAGTTGTCTGTTATCCATTTATGCTCTATTTCTGCTTCCTTGTTAATTATTGCGATGATGTTTCGTTCGTTCTTGTGTGAATAATAGAGAATAGTGTCATCTGCATATTTGAGAATTGAACATTTGTTAAGGCAAAAATGGAGGTCATTCAATAGAATAATAAATAGCAAGGGGCCGAGAATGGAGCCTTGTGGGAAACCATGTGTGACGTGTTCAATGCACGACGTTGTTCCTTCATAAATTACAATTTGAGCTCGATTGAATAAATAATCAGCAATCCATGAAAGCTCAGGTCCAGCGATACCGTAATATGGTACACTGACAATTCACGGTCGTTTAGTGCGTATATTTAATTGTGAGCATGCGCAGTAAAATAGCCGTTGCAATGATGAATTATAAACATGGCGCTATGTTCATAGGCCTAGCGACGAAGTTGTTTTTGAAAACCTCATTGTTTAAATCAAAATAATTATGCTTTATATGGAAGATATGGTTGCATGCAAGATATGCACATGTTGAATAATTGTTGAAGATGAACTTGAACAGTTACTGGCGGATGATGGCGTCCATGTCGCCACATATGAGCATTAGTAACTTTACCTTCGAAATTTTCGACATATCGTTACAGCTTATGCAATATCCTCGAATTGGGAACTTTAATGAATTTTTTGAGAAGGTAAATATGGTTTTATTTGTTGCTTAAGACCCTAACAAAGTTTTCAAAGAGGTCTGGATGTCCAATCATTTTTTTACAGAAAGTTTTGAAATCTTTGCTATGAATAAGTCGTTTTTAGTTCAGTTAACTATCTTTTCTCAACACAGTAAAGTCAAAAACAAGGTAACTTAAAACAACTAGTCATATTTTCTAGTAGGGCGCCAATTTCCTTCTTTTTATTTCTGGTTTTCGTTTCTTGGCAATAGGATTCACACGTATATGGTGTTCTTTCAACATGCTTTGCAACCTTGATGTCCCATGCATGTGACAGTACATCCTCCCTAAATTATTAAATTCGGAGTGGATGCTTTCACCACCCTGTTCACTGTAAACACCAAGTCCTAACTTCCTTCTTCTTAGAAAATCAATGACATGGTCTTCCAACATATGCATTTTGGGTGTTATTGTTTCATTTGGCCATTTCTCACGATAAAATGAAACAAACTCTTCGATATGTTGACCTAAAAAAGTAAACATTTAACACAATTGATCATAATGATGCATAATGTATACCTATAACTTGAGCTTTTTACTATTATATACTTACGAAAAGTTTCAATTTTTTCCTCATCAAAGTTCTCTGTTGTGTTCAGCATCACATGACATAGACCATATTTGTTGAAAAGATTTTTAAAATCTTGGCATATTGTTATGGCTTCCTGGTGTAAGTTTGTGTTTCGCAGACCCAATTGAACAACCAAAATTGGAATTGCATTGCACAACTTGATAATGTTGGTAACCTGAAAAAAAAGTTTCCAAAGTTAGCTTGAAATAGCTTATAAAATGACCTTGTTAAGTGTAAGTCAGTTCACCTTTAACATTTTGTGCACATGATTTCCCACGAAAGACTTCCCATGATAAGCTTGTCTTTCAACATTTAATGATTTTAAAATTTCATCAAGTTTTTGTACGCAAGGACCAGCAGTACGTTTTAGTTCGCATGTGTCAATCAATACTCTAATTTCATGTTCCTATTATGACAACATAAAATAAATATTGTGGAAGAACTCAGATGAAAAGTTTACAGAAAATTTCATACCTTCTCCTCCTTTTTGCTTTCCAAATATCTTAATCGAGGTTTGTATACGTCCATGATAGCATTTGTATGTTCTGGTTGTTTTAAAATATTTAAAGTAATTGCATCATGCACCAAGTTGATTGTCTCCTCAAAGTCACTTACTTGATTTTGTAGATTTAATATTAGTGACTGTGTAGCTATAAATTCATCAAATTGCTTCTGATTGATCTTTTTTTCGTTTATTGCCAATTGTCCAGCAATTTTCATGTCAAGTAAATAACAAGTACTTTCAAGTAGATTGAAAATTTTCAGGTAAACACCCAGTGAAATATGTAAGACTGGTAATGCAACCTAAAATTCACATTTTTATAATACTTAAATAAGCACAATCTGAGCTATGTAAAATCAGGCCTGCTGATAATCAGTTTTTTAAACTTTTCCCTTTTCATTATAGTGGCACATAAATTCATTACCTAAATTCTAATAGATAATATCAAAATTAATTAACCTGGTCAAGTGGTATATTGAATATGGGTTCATCTATCACATTATTGTACTCCTTTGCATTTTTGATGTCTCCACCAGCAGCCATGAATGCGCAATAATTATCTTGTAAACTTTTTAGGGAACGTTCTGTGGATTTTTCATGAGGTATCTGCATATCTGACTTAGTGATGTGGCAGAATAAACAAGGATGACGTCCTGTAAAAGAAGATGTCTATAATGAACCTGTTATATAATTGATTCAGGAATTCCTACATGTTTACATACCACTTGCTCCACTTATGCCATATATAGCACACAAAAATGCGTAGTCACCATACAAGAATAAACGTATCTTCCTGTTCTAGATAGGTAAGATTTTATTGTTACAAATTTGAAATTCATTCAAGATAACACGAAAGTGTGAATAACTTACTCCCATTGCAAAGTTTGTAGTAGATCAACCTGTTCTGAAAACGGATTCAACCCAACTTTCAGGTTGGTGACATAATCCTTAGCTTCAAACATACTAAAAACTGTTGTATTGGCTTTGCTGTTAGGCTTATTCACATTAGCGATTTGATATGCCATCTTGAATGAACCACCACCGTGATCACCCCCAATTTTTATATGAATTTCATTGTCATAGGTTTTTCCTTCAATGAGTAAATCATTCCTGAAAATAATTGTAAACTTGAGATGCTTATTCTTTCTAGGAGAAAAATCCTGGTTCAAGTTATGTATGAATGCATATTATATATTTTTTATGAAATAGAATATTCTCAACTTACTTGCTCAAACAGTCAAGCCTTTTCATTATGTTATCGTGTAGATTTTTTACATATCCCCAGGGAGCTAGCTTAATTTCATAATTTTGTTTGTGATTTTTCACTTCAAAAGTGAATGGCGTGCTCTCAACTATAATGTCATCACCAGCCCAAGCACTTGCAGTTTGTCTTTGTTTAGCATTTGATGCTGCTTTAATATCGAAAGTTTTCAACCATCTGAAAAAGAAAAGTATTTTTACGTAATGTTTTTATTTCCATTATTATGCTTGTGAGTCTTGTTTCTTACCGTGCCATTGTTTTAATTTTTTCCCATGGAACACCCATATCAGCCTTGAGAGCAACCATATCTTCAGCACTTATTTCAACGAATCCAATGTTTGATTTTGCGATTATTTCTCTTCTTTCTTCCTTGTCAAATAGTTTCACTAACTCAGCACTTTGCAATGTTTGTGCAGAACCTGAGGCTCCAGCCGTTAAGGCAAGTGTGTCCAACATATTTTTTGCCCTTGTTTTTAGTGTTCTTTGACAGACACTATCACTATCTTTTACAGGCTTTTTTATAGATGTGAAGCAATGCGGCTAGGAAAAGGGAAATAGATATTATATATACAAATATATATATAAAAATATCATTTGCCTTTTTGAAGAAGAAATTTTCAAAATTTACTTAAACAATGGAAAGCTATAAGCTTTTATTTCCTAACACGAAGAAATAACATGAAAAGTTCATTTAATTTGATTATTCACTTCATTGAAAATTTCTCCTGATAGAAGATTGTATCATATATGTAACATTTACCCTTGGTCCCCTAGAAGGAAACTCAATGATGTTTGATGTTGCATTTGCCAGTTTGTGCTTTAAAACATGGAGTGCAGCATCTTCCATATTTCGGGTCAATGAATCTGTTGGTTGAATCGAAAAAATTTGATTAACTATGTCGGTGGAGTTTTCTTTTGGTTGCGGACCATTGCAATTCTGTTCATGATGGATCTTTTTTCCTTTTTCAGAAATTTTAAATGTTTCTCCACAATTTTTTTCACATGGTATTGTAATGCATTCAATCATTTCGACAACATGGTGTGCGTATTCAACATCCCCTGGATAAATAGCTTTGGAACACATTTTACAAACTGTGTTTTCGAACGATTTTCCCTCTAGTGATGGAACAATGCAATACAAGCAGTACGAATGCCGACAACTAAGAACCACCGGTTGAACCACAAATTTCTTACATGAACAGCATCTGCAAAGATCTAAGTGGCTGTTGAGATTTTCGCAAATTTCTATGTCATTTACATCAATTGATTTTTCTTTTGCTACAGTGTTTATTAAAGTTTTTATGTGTTGTCTTTTCCATATTTTATTGTTGTTTATTTTAGGTCTTCCTGGGCTTTTCTTTTTTCTTTTTCTCCCTCCCTTCTTGTTACAAATTGTGCATGTTTCACTATGAGCCTCCCATGGTTTAATTTTTAAGGATGTTGTGGTAGATCTTATTTCCACATTTCTGATAGTCTGATAACATTTTTGACAGACTTTGTTTGGATGGATGGTTGAGTTATCAGCACTGACATCGGTGAAAAATACAGCTTTAATGTTATTAATAAGTGAAGAAATGGGTATAGAGTCTTTATGAAGGTTTTCTCCACATATTCTACATAATGTTTGTAAGTTTTTTAAATGCTGTTCAGCCATGATAGATCTTGAGAGAAAGGCGATGAGTACCCCCCCCCCCCCCCCCCCCCCCCCCCCCAAAATGCGTCTGAAACTGTTTGTTAAAAAAATGATTGGAAAAGATGATATAGGTTTTTTAGAAGGCAAGACTATAAGGATCCAAGGGCTTGTTTTGGTTTTGCTGGGAAAATTCGATTATATCGGTTTTCAGTATCCTGAAATGAACCAGTTTTTCAGAATCTTCTCCTTAGCGATGTTCGCTTGTTTAGAGATGATCCTGATTCAAAAACATTAAAAAACTTATAGTTTGTTTATCCTTGGTCATTCTTTCAACTACTAAAATTAAATGTTACTAGGTATAAAACCTGTAATCTCGATTTAGAAGTGTTTTGAGTCACTGGGGTCTATATGGCCAGCGCTAAATTATGTCGCCAAGAGCATTATGCAAGACGTGTTGAACTGCGCATGTGCATAATTAATTTCCGAGTTTCGGCTAGCGTTGAACGACCGTGAATTTGTGCAGTGTAAATTTTCACCTTTTGGGGTGTATGATTAGATTTACACTATATGGGAGTAAATTCACACTCAAATAGGGGGGTAAAAATTCATTTTTTTAATATACACTGCAGGGTGTTAATAAACACCCGACAAGTAAATATATACTCTGTATAAGGGTATAAATTTACACCTCAAGCGGGTTTAAATGGGTATTACCAAATATTTTATATCAACAGCGTCAATTTACACCTCAAAAGAGTGTACGTACACGGACAGAATTATATAAAGGTGATGTATTTGCTCCTAAAGCTTGGAATACATTACACATTGAATGGATGAGTTTAAATGGTTTTTAAATAAAAGAAAAGGTGATACACAGCGAGTTAAATAGAAATATAGTCCCCGTAGTCAAATTCATCATCAATGGAAATAGTTCCAGTGTGTTTTTAATAAGAACTGATGCAGAAAAAACACGCCAAATTCAAATCAGTTTTTAAAGAAATGTTTATAAATTTTTTTCTCCATGTGAGTTAAACTTTACGACAATTAAATAACAATTAGTCAATCATTTTAAAAATAATCAGTAGACGGAAAGTCGAAGCCCGAAGATTCCCGAGAAAAGCGCGCGCGAGAAGCTCTGGAAATTCAATACCATAAAACCTCCACAACAGATATCAATCCAGGGGCGGATCTAGGATTTTTTAAGGGTTAGGCAAATTTTTTTTGCCAAACACACATAAGGGCGCAATCGATGAAATTTACGCCAGTTTACGCCCAATCTAATACATACTTTTCGAAATAAAAAATATAAACTCGAATTCATTCGTCCTAACGTAAGGAGTGTTATAATGCAAGCCTGTATTGTTGCACTAATGGAATAAGGGAAATAAACAAAAGAAAACTAATTGAGTATGAATGGAATGTATTGAACTACGTTATGTAGGCCAAAATAATATTTTCTGCCAGATTGGAGGTTAAGTAAATAACCAATAAATTCATCTGTTATCTTCTTCATTTTCTTGATTGCTTGTACATGAACAGGAAGAATCCATCAAATGAAAACATACTTGTAATGAATCAAATAAATAAATTTTCTATCACCTATACCATGATAGATTGGAGCACTCAGATAAATACATGATATTTCATTTATGTACTGGTCAAGATGGCCAGATAGAAAGAAAAGAAAAGAAATTATGTTAAGAAATAGAGTAAAATGACCAAAATCAAAGTTACAGACAAGCTCCTTGATCATTATCCGGCAGCAAAGTAAAAGCAGATTTTTGCACTAGGCGTTCATTAAATCAAATAGTATACCCTACTCTAAAAATGATCCATGGTTAAATAATTAATGTCAACCACAATATAGTAAAAGATGGTGTTTCCAGAAATCCCTGAGACAAGTCCAAGAACCTATATATAAAACTACACAACAACAGATAAATTATGTACTGCTTCCTCTTAAATAAGAGCTACAACATTTTTTCCAGAATTTAATGTAGCATAGGAAACAAGAAGTCAAACTAAAACATGTAATTACCTTTTTCAAAAGATGTATAATTATGTATAAGAATAAGATTTTTATTCTTTGTTTATATATGTGTATAAACTCTCAATATAATTATAACTTCATTTTCTTATCACTCACACCCTTTCTCTCTATAGTAAATTAAAAAGATATAGTATTAATGATAACTTGCGATGAGAAGTTTAAACTATACACTATCTTATTATACAGTGGAGGATCCAGAGGTATGTCGAAATTTGTGTAGGAGAGTGTTAGCAATCTAACCATAAAAGAAAAGCGTCCAAATAATCCCATTATTACCAATGCCATTGGTAATATAAATTGAATTCACAAATTATGTTAATGCTCTCCTACACAAATTTCGACATACCTCTAGATCCACCACTGTTATATACATCATAAAATATGCATTTCATAAAGTGAATGTAAGATTTCGAAAATTAAATATACATATATATCTCAGAAACTGTAAGTAAGTAATACTAACAAGAGGCTTTTTGATCTCTATCATATTGGTTCATATCATTTTGGACACAGGATCCTTTTAAAGTTCTTTAATTCAAAACCAGACAGTCATCTCGAACCAAGAAAAATTATACTGAACTGTACAAATAAGTTACCAGGTAGAGATACTGGTGCTAAAAAAACCATGCAGCTGCCTACGCAAAACAACTCAGAAAAATAACAATGACTTTGTGTATTATAAACTCAGTCATTCAAACGTAATTTCATAACATTTACAGATGCATTTTTGGTTAACAGAAACAGTTACCAAAAATATTTATATACATCATTAATCAATAAAGAATAGATGAGTTCCTGATGTTAATTACCAGTTAAAGATCTGTTTAAACTAAAAATTTAATAAACTTCACAAAAATAGATTTCGAGTGCTAATGAGTATTATTTTTATTAATTTTGCTTGTCTTAAAAACGCCTCCTGAGAACCGGTTTAACCTACAGTGTGCAGAGAGCATCTAATTGCCAACCAAGATGCATGTGCATATTGGTAGGAAATTGACTTGATCTATTAAGATTTATGTTGAAACTCACAGCAATTATCGAGCAAAAAACACTAATGTTTATAAACATCACGTCACTTAGAAACTCATCTATAGGCTTCGGTTCAGTTGACACAAACAAACTTATTATACATAGCTGAGCTAGTAATTAACTGTCAACGAATTAAGGTGCTAATAATCCATGCTAATCATTTACATTACATAAAATAATAAAACACTTGCTTTAAAGCAGCCACAATGTTTTCATTTCGCAAAAGCAAAAGAAGAGACATAACTCGAAAAAAAATGCTTTTCCTAGATTTTGAAGTCAGTTTTCAACAGATGTATTAAGTGAATTCAAAATTTCCTAATTAATACTTCATTATTGCTATCAAAAGCTGCAACGATGTTTTCTAGCGAATCCATGTTGAACTGGGTCTAATTCGAAGGTCCCCCACGGTCGTTTTGTGCAGATTTGGTGACCATTCATTCAATAAAGTGTGTAAACCCATGGTTGTACCTTAGGCAAATTTTCTTCTGGTTCATTCATTTAAAGTGTGTAAACCCATGGCTCCTTAGGCAAATTTTCTTCCAGTTCATTCATTAAAGTGTGTAAACCCGGGGCTCCTTAGGCAAATTTTCTTCGCCTAAGGTGAGCGTTAGGCACTAGTCTGTGTTGTCAATGTGACTATGAGAAGGCGTTCTCGGGGCAGAGATCACTACCTATAAACTCAAGCTGTAAAAAACATTAATTTTTAACATCATGGCGCGCGCCGCACCTCGCCGAGAGAATAATAATCCTATTTGGGAAAGAAAGGATCGGGCGGATTGGATGCGGGAATCTTGATATTTTCGATTATTTTCTGATTATTGTAATACAATACCTTTTTCATACAATCTTATGAAAAACATTATTTAACTGATTTTGGGTTAGGCATTTGCCTAAGTTGCCTAACCCTGGATCCGCCCCTGCAATCAAGGCTATGGACATAACGTTTCCACAAAATTCTGGAAGCCTCTGTTAGCATCACTACTGACGTAAATCTACTCACAACTGACGTCAAAAACGTCAAACCAATCAGGAAACCACTCCAGTGCAAACGAGAGTTAGCATTCAACGATTGATGAAGAAAGCGTCAATAGGCTTTTGAAATATTGCGACGAAATATTTTATACGAAAGAGTAATTTCTATAAAAAGATGTTTTTTTTCTAATTATTGTAACAAACTACTCTTCGAAGATGTCAAACCAGTAGACCAAACCTGTAGACCAAACCTGTAGACGGATTCAATTTTGAAGTAAAATAAAGTACTTTGAAAAATCTCAATGACGGAGAGTAAGCTAATGATCTGTATATTTGAAAATCCCCAATGATGGAGAAGTATTTGAACCAATTATAACATCTCATCTTTTTTGTGGCGGGAATATCGTTCGAAAGTTGTTTGGACGAAGCAAGAGCAATCAGAGCAAGAGAAATCGATAAGTAGGTATGGTTATATTTTTGTACTGATGCTTTTTTTCAAGAGAGAATGGCTGGACTTTTGCATGAACGGTTTTTATGTAATCATTGTCCTTTTCAAATCGCTAATTTCCCTAAGTACTTGCAGCATACGTGGGACAAACATTCACTTCAAGCTGGCTTTAACTTTAACTGTGGAATTTCAAATTGTCCTACAAAATTTACTTCTTTGCGGTCATTAAAGAACCATATTAAGATTAAGCATGTCTGGTTTTATGATAAGCATTTTAACATACGCCAAACAAATAGAGAAAAACCCTTTTCAGTTTCTACTGTTAATAATAGGGCTTTTGAAGGTGAAGATTATGAGGCTAATAACTTCAATGATAATGAAGGCATGGATGATAATGAGACTTATTCAAATGAATGCCATGCTGACAATGATATTGATCATGATGATGTAGTTGCAGATTTTCTGCTAGAGCTGAGGGAAAAGTATCATGTTACTCAAGCTGCTCTGAAAGTGATTTCGGAGAAAGTTAAACATATACTTGACATGGATAGAACTAGCCACGTTTCAGAGTTCAATAAGTCGTTAATAAAGAATAACCCAGATTTATCTTTGGACTATGAATCTAAGGCTATATTGCATTGTGATAGTTTATTTTCTCGCAGTTTTTTGAGGTTTTCTAGTGGTAAGTCCCTTGACTATTATATTGAAAAAAAGAAAACTTACATTGCCCCAGAAGAATCAAATTTGGGATACAATGATATGACCCATAAATTTGATCACCTTTACTATATACCAATATTGAAAACCTTATCGCTACTACTCAGTAAGAGTGATGTTTATGCTGAAGTAGTGAACTCAAAGCCAAAGGCTGATGAAGTTTTAACTAACTTCAATGATGGGACTTCTTTTTTAACAAATGAACTATTTTCCAGTGATAAAACAGCTATTCAGATCATACTTTATAATGATGACTTTCAGTGTGTCAACGCACTAGGTAACAAAACAGCAAAATATAAGGTTTGTGCATTTTACTTTACAATAGGCAATTTACCTGCATGGCATAGGTCGCAGTTAAAAGATATACATCTTGTTGCTGTTACCCAGTCTGCCAATGTTGGCAGATATGGTCATAGTGTTTTGTTAAACAGGTTTCTCAGTGATATTAAAATCCTTGAAAGTGAAGGTATTGAAGTAAATCTGCCAGGATGGTCTCATATATTTTATGGTACACTGTCAATGATTGTTGCAGACAATCTAGCAGCACATGCACTGGGTTGTTTTTATGAAAACTTCAGTAGTGTTGATAGATTTTGTAGATTCTGTAATATAAGGATGAGTGTGTACAAAGATAAAAATTTTTATGAATTTCAAATGAGAACTGTTTAGGCATATGAGCGCCAGGCTAGATTAGTATCTACAAATCAGTCATTACTAAAATTATATGGTGTGAAACAGTCATCTTGTCTAAATAGTCTTAAATATTTTCATGTGATTGATGGTTTACCGCCAGATCCTGCACATGATCTATTTGAAGGATTTTGTGTTGATTTTATGACTAATATTATTGTCCATTTTGTATCCACAAAAATATTCACAGTCAATGATATCAATAATGCAATATCATCATTTGACTATTCAGATGTGGATAAAGCCAATAAACCACAATATTTAAAGGATAAAGCATTGTCACAATTTAAAGTGAAACTAACTGCTTGTGAAATGTGGAATTTCCTGCGGTTGTTTCCACTTATGATGGGTTCTTTTATAGAGGAAGGTGACAAAGTTTGGGATGTTTTCATTCAGTTATTGGACATAGTAGATCGTATCTGTGCACAATCATTTAAGGAAGTAGATTTGTTTCACTTAGACATCATGATTAAAGAATTTTATTCTGATTACTGTGCAGTTTTTCCAGATTCAGCATTGAAGCCAAAAGGGCATTTTATTTTTCACTATCCAGACATGATTAGAAAATATGGACCATTGGTGAAAACCCTTAGATTTGAAGCAAAAAATGGTTTTTGTAAGAATGTTGTATCTAACTCCAAAAACTATGTAAATCTGCATAAGAGTATTGCAACTCACCATCAAATGTATATGTACCTCTGGTACAAGCAGGATAACTACCTTGAAAAGCCAGTTACACCTGTTTCCTCCAGTGAAGTAAATATATACTTAGAGGAAAATGATGATGTCCAAAGATTGCTATTAGCAGTGTTGCCTGATGGTATTACTGTGCTGTCAAAATCAAAGGGTGTAACCTTCAATGGTCAACGGTACAAAAATGGTGTTGCAGTGATACTTGGTTTTGTTGATGATGATTATGTGTTTGGTAAAATTGAGTCAGTATATTATTTACATGATGGCCCTTACTTGCTATGTAACAAACTGTTTACTGTTCAGTTTAGTGCTCACTACCATGCATATGTTGTGGTAGAAAGCTTTGAACTTTGTCTTACAAAGATAACTGATTTATTTGATAATCATCCACTGGGTATTTACAAGGTTTCCAGAAAACTATATGTGCCATTAAGATACTATGTTCATGAACCTGTTTTTTAGCAATTTTGTGAGTTCTATTGTTGCTTTTACCCTGCACAGTAACTTAATTTTCACACGCTGAAATAAAGGCTAAGAACAATTAAACTGTACCACTAGTAATCTTGTATGAGAGCTTATCATTCCAAAAGTTTTCTGTTTTGATATTTCTCTCAGTTTTCACAGAGGTTTTATGCAATTTATTTATCTCTTATTTGTACTTATTTTCTTTTTTCTTTTTTTTTAGGATGGATTACATATTCAATGTATCGTACAGAAATTTTATAAGAAATGTGAAAGTGAAGGATCTCAATGAATTAATTCCTAAAGTTATTAAAATATTTGGCTCTTGTCCAGGTTTTCAAAAAGAAAATTTTAGAATGCAGATTTTTGATGAGGCTAATTCTGTGTGGTGTGATATTTCTACACCAGCAGAAGATATCACTGTTGAAAGAAAATTGAAAATTATAGTCGATGATGTTTTATTGTTCCCGAATAGGTATTACTATCTCATTTTCTTTTTTAGGTTTGTTAGAGCTGAAATGCTTTTCAATGATCATTTTTCAAAAATGTTTTTGGTTCCAATTGAATCCATTGTTTTTAATGTGATTGTGATTTTGTGTGTGTGTTTGGAAAAATAAATAGGAGAAATCTGGAGAGAACAGCCATGTTTCTGAGACATTGAATCTAAAATTTCAGTGTTATTGAAATTGATCATGGAAATTTGAAAGTGTATTAGCTTTTACATTTTAAAATTAATTAGTAAATTATTTAAAACTTGTAGTATGTGCATGTAATGTCACCATATCAGTAGCTGTGTAGAAATTGTAAATTATATACATTTTAATAGCTCATCGCTGTGTGGCAATGAAGGTGTGTTGGAGGAAATTGCCTATGCAAAAACTAACTCCAAATTGGCATGGCCGCATCCATTTTTAATTCGAGATGATATGGTGTCTAACTATGTATTAAATTGTTTGGAATCAGGGCAAGGATTGGAGAAATCTGTGAAATCGCAATTCCTGGCAGGACTCTATAATGAATGCGATAAATATGTAGAAAATTAGTAAGTATTACATAATCCATTGAATTAGAATTTCACACTTCACAAAATGATTTATTACTTGTTATTTTTGCTATTTAGCTCACCATTACCAAGTCAGTATGATGATATGTCTAATGCAATGTTATTCAGATGGCCCCATCTTAAAAATGGGTTTACTCGAGACTGTGATGCTGTGGTAAGTATTATTATTTCAATTTTGCTTGAAAATCTTTTGGATTTTGGTATTGATATACAGCAAATTTTTTGTGATTTAACTTTAATAGTCAGTGAAAGTTATGTGGTAAGCCAAATTCAGCAAGATGTTTCTGTTGATCACAGATTAGTCAATTATTTTTACTTTCACAATTTAGAACTTCTGGAAAAAAGAAATTCGTACGTACTTCAAAAACAACAGAAGGCGTATTCGGAATAGACTTGGCATCACCAATTTAAAAAGAAAACATGAAGACACAACAGAACCTGTTGAAAGAGCAAAGAACATGTGGGGTGTCAGTTGTTTTCTTCCTCCCAGGCTTGAAGGAGAAGAAGATGCCACTATCGAAGCACACAGGCAACGTTTATTGACATTCAGTCAACAAGTGACCATTAATAATACGGCAGAAATTGATACTGCCATGGACATTACTTTCCCTGAGAGGAGAAAACTGCTAGTAGAACAGCTTATCCTAATCCCAGATCTGTTGGATCTTTATCCAATTCTTGGCCAGTCTAATCAGGTAAATTTCAACAAATTTGTATTTATACTGAAACCAATAACGGTTGGTAAAGCATATCTTTTAGAAGCAAAAACATTCATTAATCATCTCGACAAAACAGATCTTTTATCTTTCTAGATAGTACGTTTGACTGGTGGAACTGAATTGCAAGAAAAATTTGTTTGCTCGTTAGAAAAGCTGTCACCTGCCATAAATCAGCTGTACTTTAAAAAAAAAAGACTTCGATGCACAATATTTTACTTGCATCAACGAAAGATGAAGATGATAAAAAGAGTAAGTATACTGAAATTTCATCAACTTTGGGCCTTCTTGATTTCATCTTAAAAGGGTTGTCAAGGTGAAAATTCAAGTTAGTTTAGAGCTTTCAAAATGATAAATCAATTACACGTTTTTTTTTTTATAAGAAAGTCACTTTTTGGCCCGAGCCTCGATTTTCTTAAGGTTTTTGACCAAATGAGGCTGAGATTTTCTTAATGTTTTCTTAACTTTTCCACTCTGAATTTCCTTTTGTTAAGACTTTGCTTTAATCATAAGCAGTAGAAACATCAATTTTGGAGAAAAAAATCACTTTTTCCTCCAAATAGCAATACGATTTTCTGCGGAATTCTTTTCAGTTTTGCTGTTTTATGAAACTTATGTTACTTTAGATTATATCCATTAGAATGACGTCAAAATGCCAAAGTTAACCGTTTTTTCCCTACCGAAACTCAATACGACCTAAAAGCTGATGTTTAAAAAAATGTGATTTCTGGAAAACTGAGGCTCGGCATTTTCTTAAGATTTTCTTAAGGTTTTGAGGTTTTTGAGCCTCATTTTCTTATAAAAATTTTTCTTATAAAAAAAAAAAACGTGTAAAAGTGAAACAGGTGCAAAAAGAAATTTTTGATATCAAATTTGAAAATACCGATTCACTCTATTAAATTACATGCACGGAGCTCCCTTCCTACCCACGCAAGGCAAGCGTTGTGTTGACAAGCACATCAAAAAGCATAATAAACATTTTATCCCTAAGGTATTGTCTTTTTTTAGATACTAGTATCCCGTGTAAAAACTTTTTACTGTTGCATTTCTCAAAACGACGCATCGCTCACACCCGTGTCGAACATTTATAGAAATAAAAAGTTATCATAATCGGCGCTGTGCATACCACTTCTAACTTAGGGAGTGAAATATTTAACTTTTTTTTAAACGGTTGTTCCTACATATTTGACGTAAGGCTACGCAGAGGCGGCACTATTTTTTAATCTAACGTCATTATTAAAATGTCGTAAGATTTCAGTTCATCGTGAAAAGAGAAAGAGGTGATTACGAAACATAAAATGTAGATTTTGACACAGACACAAAAAAAACCTCATGTCACGATGGATGAAGTGGCTGCTGTATTTGTTGGTTAAGATGGCGCATAGCAAAGGGCAATAGGTGGGAATTTTGTTCTTACAGTCTTTAATGATAATGGGTGGTAAACAAAGCTGCCTTGGCGTGTAGTGAAAAATAAAAACGCCAAAGGAAATATGAATGATAAACGGAATTGTACCTGCTAACGTTGCTTCTTTACTCCAATAAGATTCGATAGCATTCGTTATTTCATTAGTCAGTTCTTTACCAAACACCCTTCATATTACAATGTCGAATTTATATATTCTTTCATAATTAATTTTACCTAAAAAAGAAGATTTCTATTAATAATAAACCTATCATAAAAACATATTTAGCTACATATACGCACAAACAAAAGCAAACTAAAAGAACGAACGCAAACTTGAAGCAAACATATGAGTAGCAACAGGGAATATTTATTAAAAGATCATGAGTTTAGCTTCAGCCTACCAAACAGTCAAAAAAGAAAAGATATGTTATGAAGAAGAATAAAAACGCCATGTAAATGATATGCGGAATTATACCTGCTAATGTTGCTTCTTTATCCACTAAGATTCGATACCATTCGTTATTTTAATAGTCTGTTCTTTACCAAAACACTCAAGCATTTAGACTTGTTAAACTCTTTCGTAATTATTGTAAACTATATATATAAAAAAAAGAAGATTTCCATGAGCAATGAAAACCATATCATAATAAACAAAATGCTACACATACACACAAACAAAAAAAGAAAGCAAAATAAAACAAAACACAAACTTGATTTCTTATCCATAGGAAAGCAAACATAGAAAAAGTTATTAAATTATCATGACTATAGTTCCAGCCTACCAAACAGTCAAAAGTGAATTATGGAAAAAGACGAAAACAGTCTCAAAACTTTGATTTTTGATTCAGTTCTTCCGTGAATTTACTTACACTTGTTAATTCAATCTTTACGATACGATCTTTCTCCGAAAACGACTAAAACAATAAAATTAAAGATCTTCGTTTTAAAAAAATACTATCTTCGTGTTCGTGAAGTTTTTTGTTTTTGTTTTTACTGCTACAAAATGATCGTTAACCAATTTCGAACGAAAAACATTGCATTGCTCGCGCTTCTCCATTGACGTTTTTCGGCAGATTTTCAGTGCGAAACCAAAAATAACAAAACGGAGGAGCATATACTAATCGTGGATGTGCACACAGTACACTCAGTTACTCACTTTCTAAAGATGCCGTATTGAATTTTCCATAGAAACATTTCGTCCCCAGTCTTTTTTCACACTTACCAAGTTAAATGTGTTACACACGATTGCGGATTATTATAAGTAGATGAGTATGGCATTATCATTGATGGAATTACCCTCCTTGTTGAGGAAAGAAAAGGATGAACTCATTTTACTGAATGGTGAAGAAGCAAAGAATTACCCTCAAATAAAATACGGGGTGAATAAAGAAGACTTTTCAATAGACGACATAGTTAATGCAGAAACATTGTCTATAGTTGTGGAAGGGTGTATTATTGCCAGGAACAAAGATTTGGTAACAGCTTTCGCAATGATGTTTGCCACCTATTATGTTTTTAATATTGCATATCCTGCAAAGTTAAGGGGAACATTGACCTTCATTCAAAAGGACTTGTTGCAAATTCATGACAAAGCGGCAAAGATTTCTAAAGTGTATACTTTGATGTCTAAACTGAGACATTTATAAATGAATAATGTTCAAAGTTTTATATAGTGTATTTTATATTTTTGTATATTTTTTCGCTCTATGAGATCTAATCTTTTACTTCCAAGCATACTGATGCCGAGTTCAGGAACATGAATAAATTTTGTGTAATAGTCTCATCCTAGTATGTACTGGCATAGCATGTACTATTTACTCATTATTGCAAATAATGGTATTTATCATGTATATAAGTTGTTCATTATAGTTTAAAAGTTGTTCATTATATATAATTTAAAAGTTGTTCAGTATAATTTAAAAAATTGTTCATTATAATTTAAATGGAAAAATTGTTCAATGGAATTTATTTATTTTGGAAAATGATTTTAAAATAACACCTGTTTTGTCTTCTGATTATTAAGCCTTTTTTACCATGGCTAATGCAACTTGATTTCCAAATTAAAAAATTAGTCAGCCATCCTTACCCATTATAGGTTTAGACATATGGTTTTACTGGTGTGGAAATTAACACCCTCAACAATACGCTGAGGTATAAATTTACACCATGCTTTTTGTTAAGGGTGTAAATTTACACCCCCTCAAAAAATGTTAATGTAAATTTACACCCTTTGAATAGTGATAGGGTGTAACATTACTCCCTTTTAGGGTATCGTTTTATACATTGCCGATTTACACCCTTTTGGGTGTAAATTTACACCGCAAAGATTGTCAGTGTAGTTTTTGTAAAAGAACCGAATGGTTGACTGTATCGAAGGCCTTGGTTAAGTCCATATTAAGAACAGCAGTTTTGTTTCCATTGTCCATGTTACAGCGAATATGGTTCAGCAAGTGTGTCACAGCATGTTGAGTTGATCTGCTTTTTCGAAAGCCATACTGATGTGCACTGAACAGATTGTTTGACTCCATGTATTGCGATATTTGTTGAAAAGCCCATTTTTCGAGGACTTTAGAAATCACGTTGAGTACGGATATTGGACGGTAGTTTGAAAGAAGATTTTTTTCTTCGGACTTGTAGATCGGTGTGATTTTTGCAGTTTTTTCGATAGTCGGAAATATGCCAGATTTAAAGCTTCTGTCAGCGAGGAACGATAACGGTGCTGCAATTTCCTCAGCTGCATCTTTGATGAAAGATGCGGGCAGGTTATCGATACCGGAGGATTTTGATGAATTAAGCGATTTCAAAATTTTTACCGTCTCCGATATCTCTACAGCCTGAAACTTGAATGTGCGATTCATTGGGTGCACTTTCGATAGGTAATCGGTTCCATCAAATGGCAACCAGGTAGCGTTTTTAATCGATGTTATCGAATTCGACAGTTTATCACCGATTGTTGTAAAAAAGTGGCAAAAACTGTTAGCTATGAACGTTTTGTCTGTGGTGGTTTCATCACCCAGTTTGAAAGATCGGGATGGAACCTCTTTGTTTTTAACGGGGTACGATCTTTTTATCCGTTTCCAAAAGTCTTTCGGGTTGGTACAATTGTCTCGGAAAATGGAGCGTACATGATTCGCTTTTGCTTGTCGAATAACATACGATATTCTATTTCTCATTCTTTTGTACGTAGACCAATCTAGTTCACTATTTGTTCTTTTAGCACAGCGGAGGTAATAATCGCAGGTGTTTATTTTATTTTTGATATCCCTTGTGATCCATGGGTTCTGAAGTCCACGGACTTTTCTCTCTGTAATAGGTGCATGTTTATTTATAATTTTTGTTAAGTAATGCTTAAATAGATTCCAGGAGACATTTAGATCGTTTGCTGAAAGACAGTTTTCCCATGGTATGTTTCGCATTTCGTCTTTAAAGCAATTTTAAATCAATAGCGATACAAGTTGTGATAAAGTAATGTCTTTAACTGTTCGATCATGTGAAGTGTATAGGTAAATTCCAGGCAAACACACAGATCTTGTACTTCATTGACCAAAGTGAGCAATACCATAAACTTTATCATGACATGTGACTGCTACATATTCTGGTCTTTCTTCAATTTTCCAACATTTGTCTCAAAACAGGAGGGGTCGGGAGGGGATCGGGGGACGTAACTTATTGAAATAATACTTTTTACTGGAAGATTTGATGTAGGTAATAAACCAGGGATAAGAATAGTACGCTTTTTATCTGAAAAAAAATAAACTTTAATGATTAAACATTTATCACAGTATTAATGTCGGGTTAATAAAAAGCTTTGTATTCACATGAATGAATGAATGTTCTTGAAAAGTCAATAGAGAACATTAATGAAATGAAAGGATATACAGTGTCATCGAAAGCATGATCACTGAAGACAAGCCACAAGAATATTAGGACCCTTGGATCGACACGCTGCAGAAAACTGTCGATCCGTTTCATGGCATGATTACTGAAATAAAAGCTGCTTTGAACGATATCAGTAAAAAGGAATCAGCCATCAAAGCAAACCTGGTTGTCAATGAAGATACAAAGACTGCCATTCAAACAACTATCAAGTTTCCCAAACTGAAAATTGAAAGATTCAATGGGACACACATTGATTGGTTCCGGTTTTGGAATCAATTTGAAGCAGAAATCGATAGATCGAACATTTTGCCGGTGACCAAGTTCTCATACCTAAAAGACATGGTCGCGGCTCTGCGACGTCATCAAAACTTTTGATCGACGATATCTCCGAAACGGTGCGTCATAGACATATAAATTAATACATTTTCTTGCTCCGAATTTCGAGCTCTACAAGATGGTATCACTTTCCATTGTCAATTCCTTAATTTCCTCTTTTGTAAACTCTTTTCGAGGTGACACAACGCAGGCTGAACATGGGCGGCGAGTGATGCCACCTTGGCGGCCAGTTTGATATTATCAATAGAAAACCATTTTTAATAAAGAACGTTGACAATGTACATAACTTAAAAACAGATCAAACATAAAAACATTAAAATATTATCATCAAACATTAAAACATTACATTAAAACATTAGCAGACCCACATTTTTGATGTTGGAGATGAGGAGGACTCTAAGCTGAGCTTCAGGATCCACAGCTTAAAACGAATGACAACCCATAACTGCTCCACGAACTTTTAGATCAACATAAAAAACAATATTAAAGGATGATGCGCATGCACATAACTTATATACTCTGAATTTCTGAATTCGACATACGCGGTCAATCTACCTGAGCAAACTTCCAAAATCACAACCGCAAAAAGGAAAGTAGAAAAAGAAGAAGAAGAAGAAGAAGAAGAAGAAGAAGAAGAAGAAGAAGAAGAAGAAGAAGAAGAAGAAGAAGAAGAAGAAGAAGAAGAAGAAGAAGAAGAAGAAGAAGAAGAAGAAGAAGAAGAAGAAGAAGAAGAAGAAGAAGAAGAAGAAGAAGAAGAAGAAGAAGAAGAAGAAGAAGAAGAAGAAGAAGAAGAAGAAGAAGAAGAAGAAGAAGAAGAAGAAGAAGAAGAAGAAGAAGAAGAAGAAGAAGAAGAAGAAGAAGAAGAAGAAGAAGAAGAAGAAGAAGAAGAAGAAGAAGAAGAAGAAGAAGAAGAAGAAGAAGAAGAAGAAGAAGACAATGACGACGACATCATCACAAAGAAATAAAGAGAAGTCACGAAGCAAAGTCAGTTACCACCGAAATTGATTACATACGAATTACGCTATTCATGTATAAGGGTCAAAGTAATGGCGTTTGGAGATTTTTGCTATTTAATTGGAATTTAAAAGTTACTGCTGGAAATTACAAAAAAAAACAAACCGGCATCAAATCAGAGAAATTCTGATTATATCCAAGCAGCTTATTCAATTAAAATCACAAAATTGACATTTGACTTATAGCTGTATTGAAAATAATTTAAGAACCATTTAGGAATATAGTTGTCCGGAATACGTATTTTAAGTAGAATCACAAATTTGATTTCAAAAGTTTTGTATTAAATCTTGGTTCGCGCTTAATCAGAAGAATTGCAGTATGTTCATCCAGAATCCAACACACATGGTATACATGCCTACAACAAAGTACACCATATGCGCTGAGAATGCGGCGGAATCGAAAAATATGCAGCTTAGGTGGTCATATAATAAAACGCAAAATCGGACATACGCAGTACAAGAGAAGCTAATATGAGCTAGATGAGCTATGATTAGGCAAAACACATCTTCGCCATTCAACTTTTCCAATGCTATCAGATACCTGTGTAATAAGCTCGGAATTTGCGTATGCGCAATAAGGGACTGTTAATACAAGTAAAATCAGTCATAATTAGGCAACACACATGAATGTCTTCATCAAGTAGCTTTGTAAGGGCTGTCAAGTGTCCATACAGCAAAACCCTAAATTGCTCATGCGCATTAAAAAATGCATCCGACAATATCAACTAGATTAGAGTATTGCATTATCGGGTAGTTTATGCAGTGGTTTATTTTGAATTTTAATGTTGCTTTATTTTTAATCGTAGGTAGAATTGTTTTTAAAACAGTAACACTTTACCAATGCTTTTTATTGAAATATATTTAATAGGCAACCAAGCAAGCAAGAATACCAAAGGAAGTATGTAATACATTTTCGCGACCTGCCCACCTCTCAATTCACCAACTATAGATTACTGATATTTGAATTATGTATGCCAGTTTGTAAATATATAAAACAAGAAGCAAAGTCAGCACCAACAAACTTGATTACATACGAATTACGCTATTCATGTATAAGAGTAAAAATAATGGCGTTTGGAGATTTATGCTATTAAAATCTTTCGAATTAAGCATAATCTTTTCGATATTTTATCATCTTCAGTGCTAAAAGTAAAAATCATAGATCTTATAGATAAATTATAAATTATAAATAATTATAGATTACTGATACTGTCTTGGACTCGTTGTTTTTGATATATTTTACTGTCATCATAAGTAAGAGAAGTGCCTTCTCATATCCATTCCATATTGTACAAGGCCCTGCTATTTTTTATAGCTAAGCAGTTTTGATATTAGGTTTCTCTGGTTACTAGTTGAAGGCTCATTAAATTTTAAATTTTAAAACAAGATTTGCAATAGCTCAACAAGTATGAAAATATTGCATTCTTAACGCTTTTATTACTAAGGATTTTGATATCATTAAGACTTTATCTACTACATATTCAAACATTTTATTAAAATAAACAAATGATCTCTGAGTTTTAGACGTTATAGAAACGAAACAACTCTTCAGAAGGCTGAAAACGTATCAGTGATTATTTAAATATTGAACATTTTGAAAACATATCTTAATTTACTACTGCAATCCAAAAGGCTGACGCAAATCAGTCGATAGGTTGAAGCTTGGGTAAGTTTATTTGTTTAACTATTAGTCCAATACTTGAAAATGTGTTAAATAAAATATTTTGAAGTATCGCTAGAATGAAATCCACTGCAAATCTTGAATAACTAGCTATTACAAATTGTATACTTTGCTGCCTGAAACCTGGTTATGACTTAATTACTTTATTTTACGATTGTTTGTCTTGCACTATTATGCTTGAAAGATCAGAACATTACACAAAATATTGTTCGTGTTAGGCAAAAATACCTGATCCCATCTTGTCAGAAAATCTTTGTTAAGATCATTCTGTTTGTCCATTCCGTTGTACTTAAGTGAATTACAAGCAAGTTACTACTATTAGTGCATCAGATTAAAACTGCAGCAATTGTAATTATTTCTTGCCTTCCAATTCAGAATGATGTAGAAATTGACATAAGTGATGTATAAATATATCTTAATATGTCTTATTTATGTTGTATGGATAGATGAGTGCTTTTGTAGAGAAAATGAGGAATGTCAAAAGTATACCGATGTTCTACCGAATGGCGTTTGTGAACCATATTTAAAACACTTTTACATATCTGATGAGGCAACATCAGCTAAATATCTTATTATACTAATTCGCGATTGTGCATCCGGTTTTTATTTTAGAGAGTGACATATTTGTTTTTTTTTCACGGTCAAATCCTTCTTATTTTTTCCCTTTTCGTCGTAAAACCACGCCAAAGCGAGAGTGATTTTTTTGATTTTTCGCGATTAGTATATGCTCCTCCGTTTTGTTATTTTTGGCTTGCGCAGTGGAAATCAGCCGAAAAACGTCTTTGGAGGAGTGCGAGCAATGCAATGTTAATCGTTCGAAATTTGTCAACGATCATTTCGTGAGCAAGAAACTTCGCGAAGAAGACGTGTTTCTTTTTGTATACGAATATTTTGATTTAAATTTGATTGTTTTAGGCAGCAAATCGACGAAAGAACTGATGAAGAAACACAGGTTTGTATGCACGAAGGTATTGTTATTATTATAAAACGTTTTATTATCGTTTGTTTACAATGAAAAATCATATTTAGATATACAGAAGAAGTGCAGTGAAGTTTTTAAAAATTAGCTGCAGAAAGATCGAACGAACAAAAGGTATTATTATAAAACTTTTATACAGAAGAAGTGCAGTGAAGTTTTTAAAAATTGGCTGTGCAGAACGATAAGACTTTTATTGTTTAATAATTTAGATTAATAAAAGAACAGGTTTTTAAATGTTTGTTTACGTTTTAGTTATCAAATATCGCTATACAGAAGAAAGTGCAGTGGAGAAATGCAGTTTCATGTTTATTTACACAGTAAGGAATGGTTTTAATTTAGTTTTGAAAGATTAATTGATTTAGCTTTGAGTGGATGTCTCAGTTATTCTGTCGTTTAGAATGTGTATATGCTGCTGGATGAAAAGGAAGCCGAGAGAAATTTTCTTTGGTAACGCGCGCTATTATTACATTAAAAATGGTCCTACAGCTATGAATGTTTTTATTTCTCATGACGCTGTGGAAGTGGGGAATGTGTTATGCTGTCTGATTGTATCCATTGTATCTAATTCATATCGATGCTTGATGCTTTTGTCTGCCTGCCAAAAAGTACAAAATCTACTGGAAAATACAGAAAGTTTAGCAGTTTTTCCAAACGAAGAGAGCAGTTTTATGTATTTCACTTAAAAAAAAATGGTAGCGAAAGTGTTTTATAAATACCTATGTATGTTTGTGCTGGAAAGTAAATAAAGTATTAGTAATTTGTTTATAGGTATGAATATAGAAGTAAAGAGTTTAGAAGTGTTTGAAAATGTCTACAGAAGATGATCAATGCTGTTTAGTTTACTAACATGTGAATTGGCAGTGAAAGGTATCCCATTTTGTTTAAAGTTCAGCTAAAGTTAAAATAGTATAAATCTATTTAGTTATAACACAGTTGGTATGCTGGATAAATAAGAATAAAGGGTTGTTTAACTGTTGTGAATTAGCCAGAGGAGATTTTAACTCAGATTAAAAATGTGGTTGTTTTCAATTTTTTATAAACTCTTTAGATATATAAATTCTGTCATCACGTTTGTGTTTTTGATTATTATTCATAAGGTAGATGTGAATGGATTATGTATTTAAGAAGTTCATTAGTTATTACTGTGCAATGAAATGTTTATGCATTATTTTGTGTTATGGTAATCTTTTACGTACCTGGGTATATATATAAGTTTGGCATTATGATTTTATTTGTGACTTTTTATCTTCTGGGTAAATTTTTGTTTTAAGGATAAATGCGTAGTTGAATTTCACTTTTTGTTGTTGTTGTTTATTTCAATATTCTTATAGCATGATTAGGTTTTCGGTATTACAGTATTACAATTACTATTACGGTGTTTTGTTGTTTTGAGTTATTGTTTTTAGGATAAATGCGTAGTTGAATTGCATTTTTTGTTGTTGTTGTTGTTGTTGTTTATTTCAATATTCTTATAGCATGATTAGGTTTTCGGTATTACAATTCAAGTATTAATTTTTTAGGTAATAATAAAAAAAAGCATAAAGAAATGAAACTCATGGTTTTAATCATGACGTTGATGGTTTTGGGAAGAACAGACTATATATCGTTTCAAAAATTCATTAATGGTTGCTGTATAGTGTAACTTCCGCACGAAAGAAACACAGTTGGAAGGTATCAATTTGTTTTCAATTCACATTTTGTAATGTTATTCAATGTTTGGTTTCGTATGTCTGGGTAAACAGTTCTGTGTTATATATTGCCATTTTTTTTACATTAAAGTTACTTCTCTTCTGCGTATAAATATATTATTCTGAGCCATGTTGCTATTTGTTTCTGTTTTTAATCTTCTGAATGTAATAACAAATTAATGCCTGAAAAGAAACTTTTATATACACGAGTTAAATTCTGTGACACAACGCATACTGAACATGGGTGGCGAGTGACGCGTACGTACCACAGGAATGGCAGATTTGACCTAATGTTTTCAAAGTTAAGTTCGGTAAAACGTTTTTACCCGGGATACTAGTTATGATAGTAAATTGAGGAATTCCTTATTTGTAATCTCATTAATTCATAAAGTTGCTGTAGCTTCGAAGACTGACTACAAGGACCGAATTGTCAGAGCTATGAAAACCTATGCTCTCAGGAAATGTGAAAATAAAACTGAGTTTATAAACATGCTGGAAACTACTTATGTTCCGCCGTTGGAGTATTTGGAAGATTGTTTTAACAATATTGTCTGGTACATATGCCACCTTCAGCATAACGCGTGTAACATTCGATGGAACAACAGTTTTGCTTTCCCGCCATGTTTCGAAAGCTGTACTAACATGAGGGATAAATGCAGCAAGTTCGTGCCAATTCTTGGAAAATTATATCAATCGGAGAATAAATGTCATGAATTGTCTGAAGATAGACTTCACAAAGGAATATTGGATTGTACTGACCTATCCATGTTTAATCAAAGTGATTTATTGAAGTGTTACGTGAATCGTAGTACTTTCCATTCCTATCACGTAGCAAAGGAAGTATCGTGCTTGGTTGGTGTAGGAGAAGACTATGTTGGAACACAAAATGTTACGAAAAATGGATTAGCGTGCATGTACTGGAATGTTGCTTACAAGAAATATTATCCATCCTTAATAAAAAATTATTGTCGAAATCCACAAGGAATTGCGAAAATGCCTTGGTGTTATATAAATACAGATGGTGAATGGGAATATTGCAGCATTTCTAAATGTATTGAATTGTCGTCGCCATCTTCAAAAATTGTCCTTTACATTCTACTTCCGTTGCTTGTTGTTTTAGTTTTAGTTTTTGTTATTGTCATTGTTATTATCACAATTAAGAAACGAACAAGTCAAGATCTACCAAACATACTACCTTACGAGGAAGTTCATATCATGCAGATCGTCGCTAAAATAAATGGCGAAGATTTCAATAGTCAGTAAAGACACGAATAGAGAATTTATCGTCGTTAATCATATTTTTACTATCCGAACAGGGATTTCCTTTTATGGGTGATGAATCTAGGGCGCCAAGCGTGGTGAATTGCATTAAATTTGGTTTTTGTATTGTTTACTTTTGTCGGCATTAAAATTTTTTGTGAAATGACATGAGCGCTTTGAATTCTTTCAGCGTTGCAACAAGTGGGCTTAAAAACGCAAGAATCTTCTTGGATTATCATCCGCTATGTTTTTCGTTCGTTAGTGTTTTGCTGGTACTGCGCATGTACTGTTACAAAAAATATATTTTCCAACCTGGCCTTACAGGAGACGAGCCAACCCGCCAAATCTACCTGACTGGGTTGGAAAAAAAAGGCAACCATATAATCTATATATTAATAGCCGATTCTCTGTCTGTCTGTCTGTTTGTTTGTTTGTTTGTTTGTTTGTTTGTAAGTCACACAAAATGGTAGATTAAGTTATGAGCGAAATTATTTCTTTTTTTGTGTGCGGCGTGAGTTCGAAGCAAATACATTGCAACCCCAATCGAACGTGACTTTTTTTGGCTGATGAACTAATAGGAATAACGTTTTGTTTTTATCATTATTGTTAGTTTTATATTCCACATTGACTTGGCTTTGAAAACAGTACATCAACTAAATACAAAGTCTCTAACTGATTAAATATTTTGGACAAAAAGCAGCAGTGGCAGAACGTGGCAGCATATGTTCGGTTTGCCACTAATTCTTGCCTGACTGTCTGAGACGGGTGAACTTTTTTTTGAGCAATCAAAATGTTTAAAAAAAAAGAGTATCATATCAAAACAAAATGTTTTTTTTTTTTTTTTGCTTTTCTTTTAATAAATTAATTTCTTCTTTTAATTGTTAAGCGTTCTGATCGAACGTTTTTTTATTCTACTAGCCGCCAAGGCGGCGTCGCTCGCCGCTCATGTCCACCTGCTCTGTATCACTGTATCAAAAAACGTCAAATTTCCTTATAAACGGCTCGTACAACTTGTGCTCAACCAGAAGCAGATTCGAAGTCACAACCTCTGGTAAAACCAATCTTTTATCAATGTAACAATACACTCAAAACGTAGAGAGAGAAAACTTCAACTTTTTATTAGCTTTTGTTTTAAAAAAGTTACGCGCTCTAACATGGGTGCTATCAAACAGGGGGAAAATGGTTTCTCTTCTTAAAAAGTTCACACGGGAGGAGAGAAAAAAGGCACGTGCTAAATGAATAAATAGAATAAAAAAACGTTCGATCAGAACGCTTAACAATTAAAAAAAGAAATTAATTTATTAAAAGAAAAGCAAAAAAAAAAACATTTTGTTTTATGATACTCTTTTTTTACCTATCAGTTTTTAAACATTTTGATTGCTCAAAAAAAAAGTTCACCCGTCTCAGACAGTCAGGCAAGAGTTAGTGGCAAACCGAACATATGCTGCCACGCTCTGCCACTGCTGCTTTTTGTCCAAAATGTTTAATCAGTTAGTTTCTTTGTATTTAGTTGATGTACTGTTTTCAAAGCCAAGTCAACGTGGAATATAAAACTAACAATAATGATAAAAACAAAACGTTATTCCTATTAGTTCATCAGCCAAAAAAAGTCACGTTCGATTGGGGTTGCAATGTATTTGCTTCGAACTCACGTCGCACACAAAAAAAGAAATAATTTCGCTCACAACTCAATCTACCATTTTGCGTGACAGACAAACAAACAGACAGACAGAGAATCGGCAATTAATATATAGATTTATTCATTTAGCACGTGAACTTTTTAAAAAGAGAAACCATTTTCTCCCTGTTTGATAGCACCCATGTTAGAGCGCGTAACGTTTTTAAAACAAAAGCTAATAAAAAGTTTTTTTCTCTCTACGTTTTGAGTGCATTGTTGTACTGATCAACGATTGTTTTAAAAAATTAATAGCACATGAAATTTGGGTTTTCTTGGAACCATTGTTTAAACTGATATTTCATATTTGATTTCGAATCTGCCTCTAGGATAACTGACGTTTTTTCGGGTCCGCGATACAGGCGATGGGGTGACAAAAAATTTGGGTCTAATTTTTTGGGGAGGGGTCTGTGACGTCATCAAAATCTTTGAAGAATGATATCTCTGTAACGGTTGATCGTAGCGGAACGATCCCATACATTTTTTTAATCAGTTTTTCGAGCCCTACAACATGGTAACACTTTCGGTTGCAAATTCCTTAATTTTATTTTTCGTGAAGTCAACGCATGCTGAACATGGGCGGCGAGCGACGCCGCCTTGGCGGCTAGTCTATATATAATAGCCGATTCTCTGTCGGTTTGTTTGTTTGTCTGTCACGCAAAATGGTAGGTGAGCTGCGAGAGAAATTATTTCTTATTTTCTACGCGACGTCATTTTAAAGCCATTCCATTGAGATCTCATTCCATTGAGACACAAATAGAACGCGACGTTTAGGGAAAACTCGGTAAATATCTCGGTAACCAATAGGGACAACTTGCGTTTTTTGGGGTCTGCGATGTAGGCAATGGGGTGACGAAAAATTAGGGTCTGGGGACCGGTCTGTGACGTCTTCAAAATCTTTGATTGATGATATCTCTGTAACGGTTGGTCGTAGCAAAACGATCCCATACATTTTTTTATCAGTTTTTCGAGCTCTACAACATAGGCACACTTACCACTGCTAATTCTATTTTCTTTTTTGTGAACTTAACGCAGGCTTAACATGGGCGGCGAACGAAGCCACCTTGGCGGCTAGTCTATATATTAATAGCCGATTCTCTGTCTGTCTGTTTGTTTGTTTGTTTGTCTGTCACTCAAAATGGTAGCGATGTCACTGTGCAGCCATTCCATTGAGACCCAAATAGAATGCGACGTTCAGGGAAAATTATCTTGGTAACCAATATGGACAACTGACGTTTCTTGGAGTCTGCGATATAGACGATGGGATGACTAAAAATTTGGGTCTAATCTGTTTGGGGGAGGGTTCCGTGACGTCATCAAAATGTTTGATCGACGATATCTCTGTAACGGTTGGTCGCAGGAAAATGATCCTATACATTTTTTTCATCAGTTTTTCGAGTTCTACAACATGGGCACACCTACCATTGCCAATTCTTCATTTTATTTTTCGTGAACTGGACGCATGCTGAACATGGACGGCGAGCGTACTGTATGAATTGGCCAAAATGTTGATTTAGCTGATTTTCTTCTACCGAGCTACAGCTGCGTTACAAAAGGAACAACCCACTTCATATAATCAGGCTCTAATCAATTAGCAGGATAAAGATGGACTGAAAACAAATGTAAATATTGAAGAGAATAGAAAAGAAGTATTTGAAAAGTAAGGTGTTAGTAAGTAAGTTATATACTACTTCAATTAATAATAAATATAGTGAACTAAAGTTTTATTGAGTGCCTAAGCAATTGGCGCATGAAACTTACTCATATCAGGTTAATCAAGACAGTTGCGTATTTCAGGTCAAACGGTGAAATTCTTTGGACCGGCTTTTTGGTGATTATTCATCAAAACCATTAAATTTAGTTATACAGCTTTCAAAATAGTTTGAGTGTACTTATTACATTTATGCGTGGCAGCAAGTGCTAACCAACCTTAACATATTGACAAGAAGTAAATGGTGAAAATCTCAGTTCTCCAAATAAAATTTAATATTCTCCGATCCAAGGTAACTGCCTTTAAGTATCAGACATATTTTCTGGTTGAAAACTTGGAGATTTACTGAAATAATTCTCAAAAGGCTGCGAAGGGTCGTTTTCCGGGCGTCAATCGGTAGGGCGGTATATTTTCCTTACACCGGAAATTACTTGTTTTCGGAAATTAAGACATTTAATGAAACCGTAAACAATAAACAGTTATACGAACATAAGATGAAATGGTTAATTAATGAATCAACGGTTATGCTTCCTTTTTTCGAATCATACTTAATCGCCGTAACAAGATAAAAGCATTAAAGTCAATGCTATAATGCATTTATTGTGAGTTAAGCTCTTTACTCTTTTTTCCTATATACATCAAACATTAATTTAATTTATCATTATTTAATGGTATCAATAAAAGTTCTCAAAATAGCAAGAACTTTCAACGAACAACTTGACTGATGATATTCAAACAAAGTAAAGGACGTCAACATCATTGCGTTTTTTGTATTAACGGGAGAAAAGATTATTATTTTGGTTTTTTCATTACAATGTCTGTTTAAAGCTATTGTTGAAAATGTTCGCGAAAAGTTTTGGAAACTATCAAGGCACATAATATTTTCAAATTTTGACAATTTTGTTATAGAGAATTTTTACCAGCTCAAACGATGTCAAAAAATGCTCACTACTTGACTTATATCAGTTTGGTTTTTTGGTCTGCCGCTTGCTGTTGTTTGGCATGCCAAAAGTATTCTGAAATTGTTCCAAATGGTATTTGCAAGCCATATCTTGAAGACTTTTACATATCTAATGGCGCATATATCTCCAACAAGAGAGATAAATATCTGAAAAAAGAATGGGAAACAACGATGATTATGAAAAAGTCGAATGTACTTCAAAGAAATTACAAACAAATACTTGTGCGTGTAATTGAATTCTTTTATTTGAACACATGCAAAAACAGAAGTAAAATAATTGACGAGTTGAAAGCAGTGGACTTTCCGTCATTTGAAGTGATTAAGAATTGCTGGAATGACTATTTTTGGTATATTTGTCATACTAAGTACGATTTGTGTATTCGTCAGGAGAACAAAACCTTTTCTGTCCCGCCATGTTTTGAAACTTGCACACATTTAAAACAGAGATCTTGTAAGAAAATGATACGTTTTCTTGCGAACATCGTGGAAATAAGTGGCTCGTGTTTTACAGGGTCAGTGTTGTTTAACCGTACAGGCGTATTGAACTGCAGTAATCTACCTAAGTTCAACCAAAGTGATTTGCTGACATGTTACTTACATCTAAATAATTTAAATCCTACTTCAACTTCCAATACGCCCATCAGCAATCCCAACTGTGTTGATGGTGTTGGGAAAAGCTATAAAGGAGTACAAAACATTAGTGAACGTGGACTGCCATGCAAGTACTGGAGTGATAATGAAAAGATTTATTACCCATCGCTAGAGGAAAACTTCTGCCGAAATCCCCAAGGAATAGCTAAAATGCCTTGGTGCTACATAAACGGTGTTGGTGATTGGGAATATTGCAGTATTTCCAAATGCATTGAATCTTCAATTTCTTCAAAGCTAATACTGTACGTTTTATTTCCATTCCTTGCTGCTCTGGTAGTTATTATTGTTATGGTCGCTATTATAAAAAGAAGAATATTCAAATCACCTCATATGAATGCTGCCAGAGAAGTTCTATACATTCCAGGTGCTAGCGAAGTTGAATGAAATAAGCCTAAATATGGTCGATGTTGAAATTTGAATTTCGTCCAAGCCTCATGAGACAGTAACGTTCAAAACGCCGTTGCTGAAGATTGAAAATGCTCTTTGTAAATATTATTTTTTAAGAATATCTTTTTTAAGTTGCGTAAGTGCAACTGTGTTGTCTCCTATTCCACATACAGCTAAGAATGTTACACAAGTTCTTTCAGTTATTTTCAATTGCTTATAACGGTAAGCTAATTCTTCGTACCCTTCGCGATATCACTTCAGCTGGATATCTGCCTGGATAATCAACTTTGCAACTTATTATTTACTTTCATTCTAAATCCGAAAGTGTTAACTTGCTTTTAGATGTATCTAATCAAGTACTGTCAAATGAATCAATAGCAGCTAAACATAATCAGATCTATCTTCATTATCAAGAAAAGTAATGCCATTAATCTCAACCACTTTTCAATTCACTATGACATATCGGAGCCAGAAAAACAGTTTTATTAAACATAATCGCCAATATCTTGTGCATGATGTTTATACTTTCAATTATTATATCGGAATATAGACAGTTTGGGTCAATTCAGCCACAAGTGGAGTAATTTTGTGCTTTCAATGACAATTTCATTTGTTTAATTTTTTTTCAATATCTTCAACTTTCAGTATAATATTTATTAAATGAAATGAACATGTTTCACGGATTTTTTGATAAGACGTATTCCAACCTCGAACCCAGGGTCTCTTGCCTTTTCGATATACGGATGGCGGCAAGGAAGACCCTGGCGAACGCTGGTCACGTGACATGAAAATTACACAAAATCTGTGTAATTTTTATAAGAGCTGGCCCGAAGAAATTTTGTCTTGTGCATTCAGTTTTTTATATAGTCACATTACAACCAATTTAGAGACCAAATATAATTCGTCGAGTTCACTCGAGCTCATTTCTGCAAAACTTTTAAGTTGTTTACATATTTGCAAGACTTCAACAGCATTCTGGAAAGTGGTGTTTCTGATTTGATAAAAATTCTATTCCTTATCAATGTTATTACATTTGAAAACCTTGAATGATAGGGAGATTGCAAGTGGTGTTGTGTGGATTTTATCTTTGTAACGAGCTGTGGTGTTTATTTTAGAGACACACAAAAACATGTATAGAATGGACAAAAGTAAAAAAAAATGAACAGAAAATTAAAACTTGAGTGTATTGAGGTTCAATCTTCCACAAAAGAAAATATAGATAACCTATAAAAGCACACAAAAAGTAAAAACAAACTATGAAGATAATACTTAAACAACAACAGTGCAGTGGTGAGAGAAGGTTCTCATTAAATAATGTTTGGGATGAAGAACTTATTAAAACATATTAAATGATTCAACATTGTTATTTATATGAAAATTTGCTAAGTTCACTGGTCAGTAGATGTATGTCTATTTCCAAAAAGCTCTATAACTTCTTCTTTTAAGTGTCCTAAGTATTATTGAGTATATGTCTGTCACAAATGAACACATAAAAACACAACTTGTTCACACAAAATGTTCACTCTTTTTTAACCTATGAAGTCTTTCTCAAGTGTTAATATATACTTTTATTAGTATACTTTAAAATTATGTTTGTTGTATTATGTTCACTACCTTTAAAAGAATTATTTTTATTATGAATTCTTGTAGGATCTTGTGTAGGATTCTGGCAGGAATTTAACCAGATTTTAACATATGTTGAGTGAAATTTGTTGTGTTAGTTTCACGGTTACTATATGATCGAAAACAGGATAGTATTCTATATGAATACCGATATTTCAAATTTCAGGGAAATTGCTTTTTAAATTATCTTCCCTTAAATCGTCTCAGTCATTCTTGTCAGCCCATTCTTCTCTCTCTGAAGGTACTTAATACATTACAATTTGCAAGATTTTTATGACCAAGCTATGTTTTTGTGCCGTGTTTTGTAACAAATTCGGCTCATTTTGTAATACCTGCCGTGTTTTGTAATAAAAACAGCCCATTTTGTAATAAAGGAACTGGCGTGTTTTGTAATAAATTTTTGCCTAGTTTTGTAATAAAGAAAAGCTGCCGCATTTTGTAATAAAGTCTGAGCTCATTTGTAATAATTCCACTTTTCTTAAAATTTACATAACACTATAACACTATAACACTTGAATGAGACTATAATACTGGAATGAGACTAGGGATGAAACATGCATATCCTCTAATGAATGTGTAACTCATAAAAATACTTAAAACGATGTATTCTTAAAACTCTTAACTACAGCATTTGTCAAAACATAAAAGTGCAACAAAACTCAACAACTATGTCGTTATTTTGAATTTCCAACAATTTTAACTAAATGTAACAGTTTTTATCATCGGTTATTTCTTTTTCCAGTGTATGTTGTTGCAATTTACCAGCCATGGGCTGCAATATTTGTTAAAACATGAAAGTCCAACAAAACTCAAAAACTATGTTGTTATTTTAAATAACCAACAACTTTAATTAATCATAACAGTTTTTTTCATCGGTTATTTCTTTTTCCAGTTAATGTTTTTTACAATGTACCAGCCATGGGCTTCTGCTACTAACAATAACCAAGCGTAATGCCACCCCGAGCGCACTGAATAATCCGCCTAACCTCACGAATAATCCCACTGTGTACACTGTATGTCTGACGTAAACGTTTAACATTCACACGAACTTCTCCAGATGGCTCTTTTCCAAGCAAACTATCATTGCTTATGTATATTCTAGGAAGAAAACCCAAAGCTTTTTGCGTATAATCATTTAGCCTTGGAATAGCTGTAATTGCATTTTCGAAAGTCCAACACACGTGGTTAGGAAAGGTATAGTCCGACTGAGCCAAAGCTAAGAGAAATATTTTTTCTAATAGTTCCGATGGTAACCACTGCAAATAACTGACACTACTTTCTTCCGTTTCAGGAGATCTATCTTCATTTAAATTATCGTCATGTTCTAAAGCACGGTTTCTTTGATCAATGTTTTCATCACTGCTTAATTCACTTTCAGTTTCAGATTCTCTAACCCTCTTATTGCCATCGAGCAGAACATAATGAAAACCTTCATTTTCAGCAAAATGTCCAAGAGTTGCTCTAAATAACGGATGTGAATGATCTGGAACAATTCTTCTAAATCCTTCTGACCCAAGAGTAGAGGCAATTTCAATTTCTACATTGTAAATGTTTGAAACTGCCCTCAGGGTGATTTCATCGCCGTATGTTCCATCTCTACCCATTTCATTTACGTAATCGTTCCAGGACATATCCATAAACATTTCTAAAGGGTCACCATCAGGTAACCGATCATGGACTACTAAATAATTGAAAACATCTTCTCTCAAAGTTTCTGCTGACCTGTGTATATTAACACGAAATAAAGCAAAAGCTAATGCTGAGAACTGGCAATTTCCATCACCGGGTGGGTCATAAACTAAATCATAACCCTGATCTGTTAAGCTTTGCAGCCGATCGTCGTGAGTCAATGATATCAACAAAGAATGCACCTTTTTACGTTTTTTCTTTTCATTTCTTCCACTTACTGGACAGTCTGCTAAATCCTCAACACTAATATTTGTCATTACGGATGATTCTGGTCCATCTAATTGAATATCATAATTTGCATTGTTTTTGTAGCATTTAATATCCGTTCCAATCTTAATGGCGTGCTTCATAGACTTTCTTTTTCCACCTTTCTGCTTTTTACATCGAACGAATACTTTTGTGCCTTTTTGGTATACCTTATAAGAGTGTCTTTTGGCGTGATATTTCTTCATTCTTTCATCAAGTTTATTTGATGCTTCTTTTGCTTCTTTTCTCCAAGATTTTGATGTTTTTAGATGTAGTAAAAAATCGGAATTCTTTGGATTGCATGTCGATTGTGTCAAAATTTCTCCGTCAGATTTTAAGCCTGCGTTAATAAGTTCGTTTGATTTCCTACCGTAATAGATTTCAAACGGACTTTTCCATGCCAATTCTTCTCTCTTTTCATTGTTTAAGCACTTTGCATATTCCGGTAACTCTTTCACCCAGTTAACTCCGTGCTTTCCCCTGTTCATCATATCATAATGAATTTTTTGACGTAAAACACGATGGGAACGTTCAACTTTTCCCTGAGCCTGGGGGTGATACGGACGACATCTAATCATTTTTATCTTATATTTTTCGCAAAAGCTTTTAACATGTTTTTTAAATTCCGCACCATTGTCACTTTGCATTCGCATAGGCAAGCCGTGAACCGAATAGATTTCTTTAAGTTTTCTTTTTATTCCAATACTGTGCTTGCTCTCCAGAGGACACAACCAGTGAAACCTTGAAAATACATCAAGCAATGATAGGATGTATTTGTAAGTTTTACCTTGATAATTTACAGAAGTTCCTTTCATATTTACCAAGTCAATCTGATGCTGTTCTTGTATTTCTTTAGCACACACTGGTCGGGGAATAGCTTTGTTGGTAAATTTTACATTAAATTTCCGTAAGTCTTTATCATTCATTATAGTCTTCAAAACTTTTTTTTGACTCAGTCCAGCATATCCGTCCATTGCTCTCGTGTAGATTTTTTTGTATCCTCCGAACTTACTTTTATGGAAGGTATCTTTGATAATGGTTTTAACATCGCTTTTTTTCACAACCTTAAAAAAATACAGTTTAAACTATATGCTCTGATTTGTAATACACTCTGCCGTAGTTACGGTAGCACCGTAACTAGCACCCCAGACATCGAAAGTGACCCCAGACATCGAAAGTGACTTAATTAATGAAAAGGTCTATTGGTAATGTATTGAGCAATTTCTTACCTTTTTCCCCTGGTACAATAAAACGTCTCCAGTAACAGTAAATTTGCCTTTAGAACGCCAGAATTTGATGATTGCATTTTTTTCAATTCTGGATCTGTCTTTGACTGGCTTAGTGAATGTTCTATTAGCTAATTCTACTAACACTTTATATTCAGCGTCGTCCACAGAATGGATAGTAAAAACTAACAAAATTTTAACAAGCAATAAAAACGATATATACATAAAAATCTTCATGGTAGTTAACTTTACTTTTTATATGTGAGTCTCTTTCTTAAACACTCGACGCTAACTAACTCACAAAACTTTTTACATAAAACCTTTTTTTCATGAAACGGAAATTCGAAATTCGAAATTCGAATGATGTTTTTATTTCTTTGAAGCTGTCTGTCTGTCTGATTAAGAATACCGTATTTCCTCTATTAAGCGCCCGGGCGCTTACAAATTTTTTTCGAAAATTAGGAGGGCGCTTATTGGAGGGGGGCGCTTAAAAGAGGGGGGCGCTTATAAAATTATTTCAAAAAACCCCTACAAAAAATTGTGAGAGATGTTAAAAATAAATACTTATTTCCACTTTTATTATTTTCTATAAAAACTATGTACAGAAAACAGAAGAAATATCAGGTATGGTTCATGTAATGTTTTCCAACTCTATATCTATCTCGTCATCTTCTTCTTAATCGGAGTCTATTAGAATGTTTGGATCATCTTCCATGTCTCGTTGAAAAGATCTACAAGCAGTTGGCTGACTGTTTTGGCTAGTTTCTAATAAGCGCCCGGGCGCTTATTAGAGGGGGTGCTTATAAAATTATTTTTGGATTAACAGGGGCGCTTATTAGAGGGGGCGCTAAAAAGAGGAAATACGGTATGTAAGTTTTTATAAAAAAAGGAGGGCCTTTAAAGACATATAATAAGTAATTCATTAGCATAACTAAAAGAAGGGGTGCAATGCTGACTTGACGTACCGCTTAGGCCTGGAAATAGTTTTGATGAAATTTTGACATCTTGTATAGAACTGGGGCTATTACGAAATTGCTGTTTGGTGACGGATGGACAAACGATACTTTAGAGGACTACCAAAGTTGTTCCATAAGCTTGAGTTACAAGTAACTTAGTCCCTAAGGAACTTGTGTCTGGATGTACAAAAAAAGTTCCAAAAGATGGACATTCTGGTTTCTATTTTAATTTTATTGATCAAATTGTTGGTCGTGACGGATGGACAGGATAGAAAATCAGGTTTTCAAATTTTTAAATTAGAACAGATTTCTATCTAAAATATGCATATAGCGTTAATAACTTGCTATAATATATCAAACTACAATGATGTGGAACGTAAATACATAAATGTTCACCATAATATATAAACTCTGCTATAAGTTCTGGAGGATGGGAAAAAGGGCAGTGGCTTTATATGAATAAAAACAAGATCAATAAGAAAGATTCCATGTTTTTCAAAAGTTGTGGGACCAAGGACCCTCCAAATGTTAGGTAGGACCTGGGACACAACACAGCTGTATGTCAGATCTTTTCGCTCATTGGGTCGGGAGAGTTTGGAAATACTATCCAGCAAGAAAAGTTAGTATCTTGTATTGTAGCTTCGTCTTATATTTTACATGCATTATTACAAATGAGCTCAGACTTTATTACAAAATGCGGCAGCTTTTCTTTATTACAAAACTAGGCAAAAATTTATTACAAAACACGCCAGTTCCTTTATTACAAAATGAGCCGTTTTTATTACAAAACACGGCAGGTATTACAAAATGAGCCGAATTTGTTACAAAACACGGCAGGTATTACAAAACGAGCCGTTTATTACAAAACACGGCACAACATATGTGACGTATATAGTTTTAAGTCATGACATGGAATCTTGAATCCATAATGGCAGATGGTTTAGTTTTAAGTAAACGCTGTATTGTTGTTAAGTGTAAAGTTTACCTTTATCCTGTTATGTATTTTGCTAAACGATATACAGCTTAAGATATAGAATTCTTACGTCAATGTATACCTTGTTATGAAAATCCTACAAATTGTCATATACCGTATATAAAGTAAAAATTAGATTACATTTTCATTCTATGTATGTGCACATGCTTGTTTTAGTTTTTGATTCTATTTCTGGTTTGCAACGCTTTGTTTAGACCCACATATTGAACAATTTTGCTTCAGCAACGTTGTGATTTACTGCAGCCACTAAATTCTAATAAGGAATCTGAGTGAATGGAAATTAGCTACATAAATTTCATGATTCTATGATATTAGATATGGAAATATAGGTCAATCTGTGATCAACAAATAATGTTTCAGCTATGTAATAGTATGCATTTGTGATTTCTGTAGTTTTAATGTTGATAATATTCAAAAATCGTGTCAAAAAAAATTCTTTTTTTCCTCCCAGAAATGATTGAAGATGCTCATCCTTATATCTGTGAATATGCTCTTAAATTTTAGCAAATGTGTGTGAGCCTACAATTAAAGTTCTTAGAAATTATATTCTTCTAAAACAGACTGCCGTAATTCATCACTATTCCGTTGTTTTATCAGTCAAAAGAGCATGAAAATTTATCTTGTTCACTTGTTGATTATTTTAAGAACTTTTTGTTGTTAGCCTTTCTCATTGTAAATACATAATGCTACCATACCGGTGCTTTGCGAAATGAAATGATAGCTAAAATAATGTTATTTTGAATAATTAAACTCTAATTCTTATCTTCCTCAGCAGTAACTCGGATGATTTCTTCTTTTTGCTCGAAAATCCTGCGGTTGTTGTAATATTTTCAGCCAATAGAATTCGTTAATTCAGTAGCTTTCGCCAGGGTCTTCTTTGCCACCATCCGTATATCGAAAAGGCAAGAGACCCTGGGTTCGAGGTTGGACGTATTCACCAGTAATGTTGATACTACATACATTTCTGCTGTGATATTGAAAGTTTTTTCACAGCACAATTTTGTTTATTATCAATCCTTCATCTTCTTTTTCGAGGACTTTTTCCAGAGTCAACTAAACATCAATATTTCCTATAAGGATGTTCTCATGATTATATTTCGATGGCAATAGTAGATAAAGACAGAAAAGAAGCCTTAAAATTCTTCTTCAAAGATTCTACAAAGCTACAAAGTTGTAGACTTCTTCAAAACATAAGCAAAAACGTTTCACGAGCTCTGTGTGCATATTTTACGGACTTGATAATAAAAATTTTAAAGATTGAATTGAGAAGTTATTAACAAAAAATGTCTAATATTACTTCTAAAAGTATTTCAGAATCACAGAAAAGATCATTTTATATGAGTTATTATTGGAAGTGCCCTTTTTGTATTGCATTTAGCATAAAGTTTTGGGGCTGTCATTAACTATTTTGAATAAACAAACAGTCCGAAATCCGATCGGACTTTCCGAAAACGGCAAAATTTAATGAAGAATAATGAAAAACGCCGATTCCAATACTCATCTCCATCTTAAGATCGACTGAGTAATGATAGATAATTGATAAATCAAACTTCCATTCACTTATATTAACATAATTTTGTGAATCATTGGAAAATAATTAAATAGATAATTAAATAGATAATTAAATAGATAAACTTTATCTCCAACATAACCAAAACGTACAAAAAGGCTGATAGCGTAATCAACGCAGACTCCTGAACTTGGGAAAGTAAGGAAAACAACCATCGAAAACATCAATAAAGCGGTCAGAGAATCAACAAAAGTAACCAATGGCACAATACCAGTGATGTCATCCGTTGGTTAAAAGACATCCCAAATAAGCAGAACTGTATATTTGTACAATACGACATAGAAGAATTTTACCCATCAATCTCCAGAGAACTTTTGCAGAAGTCGTTGGCACACGCAGCAAAACTAAAAACCTTCACGGACAACAACAAGAATATGATTATGCATGCCAGGAATTCCTTATTATTCACTGACAACGAGCACTGAATTAAGAAAATTGACGACCCAAACTTCGACGTCGCAATGGAAAGCTTCTATGGTGCGGAACTCCAACTTAACATCCTACATTCCATAGGCGAAAAATATGGAAAAGACACCAATGGACTCTACAGGGATGATGGACTTGGTTGCTTTCAGAATATTAGCGGTCCAAAATCAGAAAGGTTACGAAAAGACCTAACAAAGCTATTCAAGGAACAGTTTGGACTAAAGATCACCATTCAAACTAACCTCAAAATTATGGACTTCTTGAATGTTACATTCAATTTAACAAATGGTATCTACCAGTCATGTTCAAAACCAAATAGCCAGCCGCTATATATCAACGCAGTGCCGTAGACACGAAATTTTTTTTAGGGGGGCCCTGATGTTTAGTATCTAAGGAGGCCACATCATGGTTGGGGCCGAGGGGCCCGAAAATTTTGGGGATTTTATACCCTCTAGATTAGCTAAAACTGCATTTTTCGAAAGTCAATTTTAAACAATTGGATATCCAAAATGTCGTGAAACTCTAGTATATTTTCAAGTTTCTAAGAGACTACCTTTGTTATAAACTCTGCATATATCCCATTACATTTTTGATAAGTACTACGATGGATAATGAAACAAAAATAGTAGCAAATGCTTCATAGCGCGAAGTGTCTAAAGATGTTTTTTCTTGTGTCGTATTTGTCGATGAACTCATTCGCAACAGCTTTTAAGTCCAGTTTATCAACAGCATCTTTGTGGATGTGAAGAACGAGTAAGTTATCTTTCCTCTTTATTGTTGTTATCATTCCTTTGAATCACCATAATGCAACACTTGCTGCATTGATTTATCCTGTTATTTCGTTGTGTCGCGCGTGTCACCTCAAATGTGCAGTAAAAGGGGGAAATATTAAGCAAATATAAAGGAAATAAGGAAATGCAGACAACTCGAGAAGAAAACTTTATTTCTGATCTAAATCTAAAAAAACCCCATGTGTCTACGGCACTGCAACGTGCACTCTAATCATCCACCAAATATAACTAGTCCAATACCAGCCATGATATCAGACAGAATCAGCAACATCTCCTCAGACAAACAGATATTTGACCGTTCTGCACAATTTTACAACGATGCTCTAAGTGCCAGTGGTTACAAGGAAAAGCTACAGTTCAACCAAAAACCGGAAAGAGTCAAGAGGTCAAGACAACGAAAGATAATCTGGTTCAACCCACCGTATAGCTTAAACGTAAAAACGTTGCCAAAAAGTTTTTAAAGATCGTCGATAACAATTTTCCAAAAAAGCATCGACTCCACAAAGTTTTTAAAAAGAAATAATTTAAGAGTTAGTTACAGCTGCATTCCAAATGTATCAAGCGTCATCACATAACAAAAGGTCCTATCCGATATCAACCGACAGGCCCTGTAATTGCCGTAAAAAAGAATCTTGCCCGCTGAATGGAAAATGCCGAGAAGAACACGTCATTTACCAATGTAATGTGAAGTCATCCGAAAACGACCAAGGTGTAAATTACATAGGACTTACAGAAAATACGTTTAAAGTAATGGGTGGTAACAACACAAAAATTCTTTTAAATACGAACACAAAGCCAATTCCACCGAGCATTCAAAACACGTGTGGAGTTTACAAAAAAGAAACATTACGCCGATCCTCTCATGGCAAATAATTGATCGTGCACGTCCTTATGTTAATGGCAGTAAAAAGTGCAGTCATTGTCTTACCGAGAAATTCCATATTATTACGTCACGTTTAACCGTGTAAATACTTTTCTAGCAGTTTTTACTTGTACATTTGAACAAGTGCGAGAAGCACGAAACTCAGAGTTATGTACTTTGCTTTTAACTTTTAGTTTTGAAATCTATTCATATTAAATAGATAATCTATAAAATTTATCTTCATGTTTTTTTAGAAAATGGTTGGACTGAAGAGATAGTCTTCTCTTTTAACAGGGAAGACCTCAAGGAAATCTTACCTGGAACCGAGAATTTACTTGCAAGGAAGAGGGTTTTTAAATTAATTCAAGATTTCAAGAATCTCCACGTAAATATGTGCAACAATTAACTTGATATTTATGTATTTTCTTACTATCTATCCGTAACACGTTTTGCGAGATATTCATAAAAAAATTAGGCCTCTTATTTCTTTTATCCTGGTATAAAAGTGTGCTTCACAAAACAGTTCTCTTCCTGAATAATGATTGGTCCTATATAAACACAAAAACTTGAAATTCATCAACTGACATTTGATGTTATTCTTTTGTAGGATTCATCCTATTTATCACCATCAACATCATCGACTATGAGCGATAACAGCACAGTTTCACTAATTGCCACGCCCCCAACGGATGATTTTGTAACAGCTAAGCTAAAAGCCAAAAGTAAATGCAGTATACCTGACTTTCCAATATTTACTGATGGGAAACTGAGATTATGTGCTGGTAAACCAACTGTAAGTAAGGCATTGGAGCAAAGACTGTATCAGAGTACAGTTTCCAATACGATCAAAATTTCCAGCCTCCAAGAGACCCAACCTTTCGGTAATTAGAAGACATGGCAATGACGCTTTGCCAAATATATCTGGCACTATTGAAAAATGATAGTCACGTATGTATAGTGTCATTGGTTTTCAGCTGTTTGTTTTGTTTCTGTAAAGCTTCATTTGAAATTAAGTATTAATTTCAGAAAACATTTTCCGTGAAAATGAGGAGGCGTTTTCAAAATGTGCGGCCAGTCAAAAAACGACAAGGAAAGATCCCGCAAAGATCAAGGTATTGCAAAGTGCGACTACTTGCGGCTGCAAACGATGCTTCAAACATCAGAGAAAAGGAAGTGGAGGAGATTGCTAAAGTTGACGAAGAACCACAATTCCGCATACTTGATGAGAACTTCTGGGCTAGATCTTAGTGAACGCAACTCTACCAACGTAAATGACGTAACAAATTTGTAACAATCGTAACGTCACAAATTTCTTCTGCCACAATCACCTGCACGAACCCCACTTTTTTACGGACACCCTAAAATCCACAAGAAAAATCATCCACTCCGTCCTATCGTCTCCGCATGCAATGGTCCCACAGACACTTTCTCCAGATACATCACGCACTTCCTCGTCGAACAGCTTCCGTCACACATTCGCGACACCAAACACTTTTTCACCCTCATTGACGTATTTCCACCTCTGTCTCCAAACGTATACCTTATCACAGTAGATGTCAAATCATTATACACTAACATACCACAAGACAAAGGAACCCACACAGCAATGCATTACATCAACAAAAAAAATTTCGATAAGGAAAATTTCTTAGTAAAATCAACTTCAATAGCTGTATTTACATTCATACGTTCTTCAAAAAAAAACTTTGAGGTTATACATCATTTAGAATAGAAGTGTTAAACCGATGTTTCTCCGTGTTTTAGCCGACCGAAGATCCACAAAAAAACCCAAGGTGAGCCAACAGGTCCCGAACGTTGTATGGATAGGCGTCTTTGCTGGCAGACCTCTTCCAGCTTCTGAAAATGCACTGCTGCACACATGTTGAAGATGATTAAAGACTCGTAAAAGGTTCTGGAGAGTGGTAAGTCGAGTTCACTTGATGCTTGTTTATTTTGAAATAGGTGAAAAACATAACAAAAAAAAAATTTATAGATTAGTTACATGTGATTAATTATGTCCACATGTAGTCCTTAATCTCTCAGTCAGATCACATCTGCTGCAGGTAAACATTTAAATCTGTTTTGGCAGGAGCCACTTGAGAATTTCAAAGCTGTAAACATCAGCAGTGCTGCAGGCTTGATCGGACAAGAGCAAGCAGTTTTCCAACAGAAAAATGATCTTGTACAAAAAATAAACTGACAAGCAGGAAAATGACTTGCTTAAGAATTTCCTTGAATTCAAGTTTTTAAACCCAAAACCTTTTGTTGGAAAAGTCATTTGTGTAAGAGAACAAAGAAATGAATGAAGTGATGTCATAGAAACATTCTTCACTTGACGAAGTCAATAAATATTCACGATGCACCTAATTTTGAATAAAGTATGGAAATGAGTTCGTCGAAATTTGTGTTTTTCCCATTTAGATTTTGAGAAGGGGGATATTATATTATACCGCAAATGATTATTTCGGTTTCCATTTTTCTGGACAAATACTTTTGTTCCTTTAGTGCCAGTACTGTAAATTCTACGTTTACAAACTGTGCCTAATATAGCAATTGCTGTGTGTTATTTTATATTATATGAAAAGGTTTTTTCTGTTTCTTCTGCATATTTTCTTTAGCTGTTTTCCTCTAAAACATCATTAAAAGAACCAGTCAAAAAGTTTAAACTCACATCTTCGATCCCTGTAGAATTTGACATTAGTCAGTGACAGAAGAAGCTGAATATTTCTGTATTATATACTATTTTTATTTTTCCAATTTCCATTTGTTAGACATTTTTGTTTTTGAAAGAAAATATTTTTTCATTTCATTGCTTCTATCACTGACTTTATAGTTATAATAATATTATTGTTCTTGTAGTTTTGCATTATTTGACAAAAAGATAATTCTAACTTTTCATTATTGTGTTCTTGATAACCAATAAGTTATGGACAATTACCAATTTTGGTGTTAGAAGCTAGGCTTCATCATGTGTCCCGGTATTGGGGCCTTTACCTTGTATGTATTTCATGTGGTTAGGGCTATTAGACATCTGTTTTGCAATCTTTAACAGTGACATAGAACTTTGTTCTATCACATCAATATCACTTCAGTGGTACTACGGCATGAGTCTACTTTTAAAGCCACAATCAAAATAATGGAGACATGGATCGAAGCCTTGGTCTTGGTGGTAGGGACAGGTCATAAACAGGTTATATGAAAGTCCATGGGGTGTGGCATGTATGTTACTAGTTAGCATTGTATATAATAAAAAGAAAGATAACAAAATAACAAGATAGCAAAATAACACTCAGAATTGTGTCCAGGTTACGGGGTCTTGCTCTACACAAGGTATATAATTCTAATGGGCGTGGCTCGTCAATGTCTATTTGGCAATTTTAGTGGAGTAACATTGTTCAAATAAGATTCTTTTCCAAACAAGCCTATCCTGGTGTGCATTTTCCAATCTTGGTCAGGGTTACGGGGTCCAGGTTGCAGGGTCTTGGTAAGGTACATATTTCTAATGGGCGTGGCTTGCTAATGTCTATTTGACAATTTTTATTGGATTTATACCTTTCAACCTTTCTTATTCAGCATCATCTTTGTTGTACTTTGTAGTTTTGTAGGTTTTAGTCCGGGTCCCGGTCATAGGGCCCAATCTTTAAAGTCGTTGAGGCAAAATGGGCGTGGCATTATATAACATGGATTTAGTAATACTGAAATATACTTTAAAAATCGGCATAGGAAAATTTAAATATCTCCAGTTCTAGGAAGGCTAGAAACTTGGTTGACCCTTCGTTGGAAAGCTGAAAGTCTGTGGAATACGATGAAAATGATGAAAATTTTAGAAATTAATCCACACAAATAAAAAATGACCTGAAAGGCCTTCTTAAATTATTTTGAACTTTTGCACAGAGCACAATTGAATGGTGCTGATTTCAAATTTGACAGTCATTTTGTCTGATTTGACCACAAATGGACAATTTGGGCCAAATTTGTATCAAATTTTGAAAGTTCTTTATAATTCATAAAAATTTGTACAAAGCACAAGATGTTGATTTTGAATTTGCCATTCATTTTGTTAGATTGGACCGTAATTTGGCAAACCTCGACGAATGTCTTGTTTGTGAACTCAAGGCTGGTTCTAATCGCTTGTTTTTGTGTCTTAGTTACCGTAGTCCAAGTCAGGACGCTGATAGCTTTACACTCTTCAAGCAGAAATGGGAGGAGACGCTCAAAAGCATTAATGATTGCTCTCCTACTCTTTCGCTTTACCTTGGTGATTTCAATGCTCGACATTCAGATTGGTGGGTGGGTGATGTGACAAATACTCAAGGTGGGGATATAGCAGATCTAGCCGCTCAATATGGCCTAAATCAGATCATTGGTGAGCCTACTCATATTCTTCCAGACTCTCTTTCTTGCATTGACATCATTTTTACATCAGCAGGGAATTTTTTGACAGACTCGGGGGTTTTACTTTCTTTGTATCCTAGATGCCATCATCAGCTAACTTTTGTTAAATTTAGTTTCAAAATACCTTTTGCTCCTGCTTATCGTCGTCAGGTTTGGGAATTTTCTAGAGTTGACACCTTAGCTATTAAGCAGGCTGTAAATCTCGTTGATTGGGACAGAATCTTCACAATTCTATCTGTACATGACCGCGTATCAGTCTTTACTGAGTGTTTGCTCAATATTTTTTCTAATTTGGTTCCTAATAGAATTATAACCATCAGGAATAAAGATGCGTTGTGGATGACACCTGGAATCAAAAGAATGATCCTTGAGAAAGCCAAAATATATAGACGTTATGTAAAAAACGGCCGCAATGCCATTGATCATGAGATTCTTCGTGAAATCACCGTTAGGTGCAGAAATGCTATTAATATTGCCAAAGAAGCTTAACGAGACTTGGTAATACTCTAAACGATCCCTATATTGGTCCGAAAAAGTACTGGTCTACATTAAATCGTCTCATTCATAAGCGCAAAGTGACAAAGATTCCTCCAATTCGTAATACCAACGACATAATTGTCACAGAAGTGTCTGAAAAAGCCAATGTCTTCAATACTTTTTTTGCAAGTCAATGTTCTCTTTTTAAGAATGCTAGTATTTTACCCATGATAAATCACTCTGTTAATACTCGTTTGGACACCATTCATTTTGATGAAGCGAAACTTCTGGCTTTTATTCAGGCTTTAGATGAAAATAAAGCCCATGGATGGGATGGCATCTCAATACGAATGGTCAAAATTTGTGAGGAATCCTTGTTAAAACCACTTATGAACATTTTTAATTACTCGTTAGCCACTGGTAACTTCCCTAATGATTGGAAGAAAGCTAATATTGTCCCAATCTATAAAAAAGGGGATAAAAGTATTGTCAAAAATTACAGACCAGTGTCTCTTTTGCCAATATTGAGTAAACTTTTTGAAAAGTGTATCTACGACACTCTTCACAGCTATTTCGAAGATCATGATATTTTTTTTGCAAATCAATCTGGCTTTCGAAAGGGTGATTCTTGCATTTCTCAGCTGTTGTCCATAACGCATGACATTTTTGAAGGTCTTGATGTAAATCCTTCATTAGATACCAGATGTGTTTTTTTTAGACATATCTAAAGCCTTTGACAGGGTCTGGCATGATGATTTACTTTTCAAACTTCAATGTTATTGAGTGGATGGTTCACTACTCTCTCTCCTGAGGGATTTCCTATCTGGGCGTGTTCAAAGAGTCACCTTGGATGGCTATAATTCTGTTTGGGAAGATATTACAGCTGGTGTTCCCCAGGGATCAATTTTAGGTCCTTTATTATTTTTAATTTTCATCAACGACCTTGCTGAAGGCCTCCAGTCAAACATTAAAATCTTTGCTGATGACTCTTCTCTATTTTCAACGGTTTTAGATCAAGTTGAAAGTTGTAGTAAGTTAAATAGAGACTTGGAAATAACTAATGGGTGGGCTCACCAATGGAAAATGTAATTTAATCCTGACCCTGCTAAGTAGGCCGTTGGAATCTATTTCTCAAAAAGGGGAGTCCCAGCTGATTTTCCCGTTATTTCATTTAACAACACCCCCGTAACTTTCATTGGAAGCCATAAACATCTAGGTCTAATCTTAGATGAAAAGCTAACCTTAGGGCACCATCTTAAAGAGAAGATCTTAAAAGCAAACAGAGGCATCGGTCTTATCCATAAACGTCGCAAATTTTTACCAAGAGACTCGTTAGTCACATTATTCAAAGCCCATATTAGACCTCATTTAGACTACGGTGACATCATATAGGACTTTCCAGGAAACACCACTCTGTCTCGAAATCTCGAATCTATTCAGTATAATGCTTGCTTGGCAATTACCGGCTGTATCCGTGGTACATCGCGAGAGAAACTTTATGTTGAGCTTGGTCTTGAAAGCCTAGCTGACAGGCGTTTCTGCAGAAGACTTTTCTTTTTCTTCAAAATTGTCGAAGGCATGGCATCTAAATACTTGCTTGACCTTTTGCCACCTCAGCGTGCTGCAATCGCTAATCTCAGGCCAAGACTTCCAATTTACCCCATTGTGACACGGACTAAACGTTATCGTAATTCCTTTTTTCCGTATTGCATTAACGAGTGGAACAAGCTGGATAGTCATATAAGGGATCTCCCTTCGATCTCACGATTTAAGCGTGCTTTGTTTGATTTTCGAAGTATAGTCAGTATCAAAATATTCAAGAAAAAACAAAAAAACAAAACGACATTTAGCCATATTTTATAAAAAACCCATTCTTGTAAAGATTTTTGATTACTTGAAAATGGATGCTTGAAGCATCCGAAACGCTGTATTAACATGTTGTTTGATTTTGTTCGTCCAAAAGCTTCACCAACATTCCGAATCCTTCATAAAGGTCTGTTTCTAATGACTCGGTTGAGGGTTGGGCTCAGCCACCTTCGGGAACATAAATTCCGACATGGTTTTCTTGATACCATTGATCCGTTTTTTTTATGTAGAATTAACTTGATAGAAAATACTGAACATTTCCTATTGCAATGC